>JAJEJH010000656.1:0-111053 GCA_026122585.1 Anacardium occidentale | reverse complement strand
TGATAATGGCTTACAGTGATTTTCATATGAGATTTCAAATTGGTAAACTAAGACCTATGGACTGAGAACAAAAAAGTGGGTCTGGTGAATGTACTCAAACCTAGTATCTAGGGCCGCTAGAACACTCGTGAGGATAGTTAAATTAATTTAATTGAGATGTTAGACTAATTAATATATTAGATTAACATGTTTAATTAATTAGGATGTTAGACTAACTAAGATATTTAATTAATTAGGATATTAGATTAACTGAGATATTTAATTAATTAGGATATTAGACTAACTAAGATATTTAATTAATTGAAATATTAGACTAATTAATATATTTAATTAATTAGGACATTAGATTAACTTAATTAGGATATTAGACTAATTAGAATATTTAATTAATTAGAGTATTATATTGATTTAATTATGATATCTAATTAATTTAATTTAATTAGGATATTTAATTAATTTAATTAGGATATTTTCAGGTAATTTTAATTTCATTTTTATTAGGATAATTTCAATTAAGATATTTCCTGTAGGGGATTTTAGTTTAATTAGGAAAACTCTATATTGAGAATTAGATTTTAACTACAAAACTAGCCTTTAGAAAAACTATATAAAGGGACTAGGATTCTTAATTTAAGGGAGAGCTTTTCTAAACATTCAAGGAAAACTCTACTGAATTTTCTTTAGGATTATTTTTAGGATTTTCATACCTTTTTCTTTAGATTTTATTATTAGGAATTTTCTTAAAATTTTGAAAAATCCATTGAGAGATTGAGAGAATCAAGTCTATGAAATCTGTTCGCAGAACACAACCACAATGCATCGATGAGAAGTATTGTAACAGTCGAATATTCATGTATGTATCATGAGGGAAATCACAATAATCTGATTAATTTTATGCTTGTTGGTTTTTTCTATATATTTGTTTTGTCTAATTGATGATTATTGTTTTTCATATGTTTGTTTGTTTATTACATTAGATTTCTATGTTAAGATAATTCTTGTATCATCTTTTAATCTGCGTTGTATAGTGATTAAGATTATTTTGTGATGTATGTAGAAGTATATATATACATATACATATATATATACATATACATATATATATACATATATATATATATATATATTAAAACGAACCATTTTAGTAGAGACTAGCCTTTGGGGTTAGGCGACGTGGGTGTTAACACCTTCTTACTATCTTACTTAATTCTCCGAATTCTCTTATTGGACGGATGAGAATATGATTAAATTATTCGCAAGAGATTTTAAAGTTGTCAATCTTTATCGATTATTTCCCAAGTGAAATTTTAGTAAAATCCTACCTGGCGTGAGTAAGAATCCGTCACAAAAAATTTGTAATTGTTATTTGCTACAATATTATTAAATAATTGCTGCTAATAAAGTTCTTATTAGTCATGCATATTAAATGCTTTCGACCCCATAAAAGTTTATTCTAAAATGACTATAATTTGAGGAATTGATATTACTTCTTAAAATATTTTGGGACCCGTAAGGAATGTTATTCATACTCAGTAATGCATCAAGTAACATAACAAGTAATGTGGTCCTTATTCAGAAATTATGGATTAATGTCTATCCATTGTTAAGGAATGTTATTCATAATCAATAATGCATCAAGTATCCCCAAGGAATGTCTATCATCAACTTGATTTTTATTATATGGATTAATGGGGGATATGTTAATCTGTAAAAGCATGAAGATGTTGTTTCGTGTGTCATGTTAAATGTTATTCAGAAATTATAGCACAATAACTGGCTGGTATGATCTTGTTGGCAGGTTATGAAGAATCAAGAGGCAGTGGAAATTGTCAAACCCATTAAGGACCCTCAAGTGGCAGCTAAACGTCTAACAACCAAAGCACTGGCGAGAAAGAGTAAAGATGATATATCATGCATTGTAATCCGATTTGGATAATCGCAACGTTAGAGCCAGTAGAAGCTCAAGGGCCAGTGGATGGAATCAGGAGCAGCAATTGGGTAAGAAAACTTTTTATGCATATAGTATAGCTCTTTTGAATGAGAGAATCACGGTAGAGCATTTGATATAGCAGTGTGCTGCATTTTTCTTTTTGTCATTGGCCACTTTTTTGCTCAGATCTACATCTGGTTGTTTCTGGGGCATGGGTGCAATTAATAAGGGCACTTAATTCATTTGGCTCTGATAGAAAGAAAATCTGATTTTAGTACTGTATACAATGTAGACAAATAAAGCATATGATATTGAAACCTCCTTGTAAGATCGTTGTGATTGATATGTTTGTTCATGTCTGTGCCAAATTAGTGATGTAGATTGTGAGGACATTGAATTATTTCATTAGGTATATATATTGATATCTTTATTTTTTTTTTATTTTATTGCTGTTTCTGTTTTATCATTAGCATGGAATTAATTTTCTATGATTTAATAAAATTCTTCCAAAAGTTTGTAGAAATTCATGGCCACTCGACGTACAAATTCTTATGATTTTTTGTGCTTGTATAAAAATGATCCATTTTTGCTTCTAGTGTACTGCATTGGAAATCTGTGTGAGATTGCAACAAACTTACGCTCATGGTTTTTGAAACCCAAACTGGCAGATTAAAACCCAATGGCCTGTCCAGTCCACATGAGGTTTTACAAGCGTTTAAGTTGTTAGACCGTTTTAAACTATGATTGAATCGGGTGAATCCCGGCTAATGAATTTGATGATGTACGAATTTTCCTAAAAGATGTAATGCACCAATATAAGATCTAAAGAGGTCCTTAATGAGGTTAAGGCTCAGTTGGTGTATGAAAACATTGCTTATATTCTGACATCATAACTCATTGTCATCTTAAGATTTCAAACTTTGTATCTAGTTGTAGTTAAGTGATGCCAATAATGTAAAATTATGTTAGTAACAATGAATAATAATTTGTATATCGATAATGATATATTAATATATAATTGAATATTTATCAATATAATTTAAATCAAATTTCTTTTAACTTAAGTTTTAATCTTTTTTAAAAACAAATTAACTATCTTCACTCAATTTCTATTTGAATTTAATTTAAACAAATTAATTCATTTTTTTTAATATGTATATATGAAATGAAAGTCTACTAAAATTAATGACAATGTGTAAAAAAAAAAATATATTCGACATTGTATAATAATAATTTCACAATTTTGCATTAACCAAAAAAAAAAAAAAAAATTGTTAAGGCTATTCTTTGATTTTGTATATGCAATCCTGTGACATTTGTAAACATACAAGCAAATACAATAGCAAAAATACAAAATACGAAATGGAAGTCTTCTCTCATCTTCTGACTCGTGTACAAAGCCAATCATCAGTAGCAAGATCTGCGTAGGGTTCCAGCAACCTTCCAAGTGTCTATTGTCACCCTGTAGATAACCAAACAGCAAAATTGATTTTCACTCAGAAGCAAATAGTAGCAATTCAGCCGAATACTTTTAGCACAGAAAATGATCAATAATGAAAACCCTTTTCTTATATTTTTAGTGATGAAAATTTCATAAAAATCACCTCAAGTTTCCAGCATAAAAACAAGCCCTAAACTCATGCAATTCGTACCCAAGTTATGCCACAAATTATACTACTTATTTGACAATAATTTACAAGATTGTGAAATCTCAAACATAAAGGATTTCTCTACCAATTTGAGGGTGAACCACGGATAAAGGAAATTTTACCACCAAGGTTCTTCCACCACCAACTTCCTCTTGCTAGAAAATTGGATAAAAGAAATAAAATTCACATGAGCCACCAAGCTTTATGGAACCAAAGAAAGCCAAGGCTTTTATAATTTTTCATTTCAACCAAAACTTTTTTACAATGAGTTTGGTTTGCCTTTTATAGGCAATATACAACCTTGGTTAAACTAACCCTAGTTAAGTTAAATACAATTTAAATAAAATAAAATAAAACATAAAAATACAAATTATAAAAGTTTCGTAAATCTAATTGCAATGCATAATTTATATACAAACATATTTTAAAATACCATAATTTGCATGCTTGTATCTTCATGTAATTTTTCCTTGATTGAATTAACCTTGATTAGAATTTTTCGATTTGAGTATTCGATCTGAATTAATTATTCAAATTCGATCCGAAGAATCGTTGGCACTCAAATCCATATTGGAGGTCATTCAAAACTCAAAATATCAAGGATGTTTCTTTGGAGAAGTTCTAAAAGTGAAAACATGCAAAATAGCTTGAAAATGCAAAAGGATCCAAAAAGTGGTAGAATCCAGGTGTCGTGGCATGCAGTGCACAACGCGCAAGTGCGCACGAGGGTGCGCAGGCAGACAAGTGTGATTGCCAGAGCTGGGCATGCAGACGTTGGGGGGCTAGGTGCGTGCGTAGGTGTGTGTGAGTGCACGCTTGAGTGCTCAGCAAGGCAGCTTACGGGCGCGCGCGCGCACGCAAGTTAGGAGAGCAGCGACACCAAGCAGGGGGAATCTTCGGGCAACCCGTTTTCACTCGTTTCTTATCCGAATTGAGTCCCGTTTTTTCATTGGCTTTGTATGAAGCCATTTGATGAATTCATGCTCAAGCACGATTCGAAGGCTTTGGTGGAAATTATGCGAGATCGTTTGAAATTCCTTTCGAATGTTTTGATCAAACTCGAAGAAGCTTGTTTTTTTTGTTTTGATGTCTTGGAAAGGCTTGTATTGGCTTGAGAGGTAATCTGGAGGCATCAATGCCTGAATTGATGATGACATTTCTGAAATCACACTTGGATTCGGATTCGGATACATATCATACTCCTCTTGTTGGAGAGGATTTGTCCTCAAATCCGGAACTTCACATTCACTCAACAAGCCCTTCTCAACTTCCTCTTTAGACCTATCATCAAACTCTATGGCATGTTCCCCCTTGGAATTATTCTTCTCTTCACTCTCATTTTTGTTCTCACCCAAGACAGTTTCCTTAGTGACAATTTTCTCATTGGTTACCATTAAGACATGCTTAGGTAGAAATTGCTTCTTCAATATTTCCCAAGATTTGATTCTTTCCCTTCCTTCCATATCTCTTTGCTTCTACAAGGTTTCCCACCATAGAGATAAGGAAGGATGATCCTTAAGCCTCAAGACAACAACTTTAAACTTCTTTTCATCCGGCCACTCCAAGAGCTCACACATCAACTCAAAATCATTCAACCAATGCAAGAGCTCCTTAGACTCCAACTTGTCAACCTTAGGCTCATCAATCTTTTTTTTCCTTTTTCCCACTCTCAATTTGACTTGCACACAAAGGTAGGTCCTTAGGTGGAGTTGAGGTCTTTGGTGATGGTTCAAGTGATAAAGGTACAAAGGTGATCTTCTTGTTGTGAGTTTTGAAGGAATAGGTATTTGACATCTCATTGTACATAACTTCCTTTTGAGATTGCCATGAACTTCCAAGTAGCAAATGACATCCATCCATTGGGAATACTTCACAAATAACTTTGTCAACATATCTTCCTATAGATAAGGATATGGCAACTCGTTTACGTGCTAGCTCTGTCTTCCCATGTACTCCCCAAAAATAATCAATTGTTTTAAGTCCCAATTTCTCCACAAGGGTTGTTGAAGTGCTATTGGCACCAAATTTTCCATCAATAATAACCTCACAAACTTTTCCTTGGATGGTACACCTTGTATGGAATGGTTTTACACTTGCCATGGAGATATTTGGATAAAGGGAAAAAAAGAAAACACACTAACAAGATGACATCATAAATTTGTTAACAGTGTTTTCAAATTGTGAACAGTAAATTCGAGAATAGTGTAACATCCCAGGGTTAGTTTGGTCTTTTAGACTTTCTAATCTGGGGTTAGATTGAGAATTTTGAGAATTCTAAGGTTGTGAGAAAGTTTTGGGGTGAAATAGAGCATTTTGTAGAGTTTGATGGCTTATGCATGGATCCGATTGAGAGGATTTACATGCGAGAGCGGGAAAATGCCGTTTTTGTAATTTTTCTGTCATGTACGACCGTACATGAGAGATGTACGCCCGTGCATGCGATAAGTTCCAGTTGTCTTGGTTTTAAGTCGCGCTTATCCGTTTCCAAACCATTTTCACCCAAATTTTTCTTTTCAATTTCAAAGAACCTCAACCCTAGGAGGGAAGAGCAGCTTCCAGGACCATCCAATCTAGCTTGAGCCTTCGATTTTCTTGAGAGAGAAAGCATGTCAAGAGGTAGGTGCTTCTTACCTCTTTCCCTTGTGTTTTGATTTGTTTGATTTATACTTTGATGCATGAGATTCGTTTCCAGCATGCTTGTGATGTTCTCCTTGTGTGCTGATGATGATTTGAGATGATTATGATGATGATTGATACATATGTTTATGCTTATGTGTGAGAATATATGTTTATATATGTTTATGCCATAGGTTGGATGATGTGCTTATGATTTGAAGTTGGTTGAAAGGGCAAATATGCTTATATGAAGTGCTTTGCATGTGGGAAATGTTTTATTTGAGTTTGAGATGAGATTTGGCTAGAATTGAGTTGATTCTAGACGGTCATGGAAGTGCAGAGTAGGACGTACGCCCGTGCACCCATTGTGTATGCCTGTACGTAATACCTTTTTTGCATGGTCACGGCCGTGTTCACGTAGTCGTACATGACCTAAATTGAAGGGTCACGCCTGTGCATTGTTAATGTACGCCCGTGCACCAAGAGAAAATGAGAAAAATACATGAAATTCTAGAACCTTGCACGACCACACGCACGATAAGGTCACAGTCCCGTGCAAGCTTATGCATGCCCATGCACACGATACGCACGCCCGTGCATCAGGCAGAAAAGGGAAAAATAAGCTTTTAATGAGAAATATGCATAGTAAATCCTATCCAAGTGATAGAAAACAGTAAAACGAGCTCGAATAAGAATACATGATGCATCATACATACAGCATAGCATAGCATGCCATACAGAGTTTTCAGAAATGGATCCAAGGATTCGAATTCATGTTTTTAGTTGAAAAACATAGATTTCAAGGGTGAATACGAGGAGGCACTTGTGCGTTTCAGCACCCGTTGCACTAGGAGCTATATGCTCATTACTAGCCCTATGTATTGGCACATGCCGGATTGCTCAGCTAGTAGATTTAGGTTTCCTGATCCCAGAATCAGATGCAGTATAGCGCGAGGCGCTCAGTTCAGATCAGTTTCCAGGCCTAGGCCTGAGGCAGTGCGTGACCCATACAGTTTATGACACGTGTTTGCGAGGAAACTCACATGGCCAGAGTGTCGAATCCCTGTATTCATCAGTCTGTGCAGCATAGTTTTCAGCATATCAGGTACCCTAGGGTACACAATTTTCAGCATAGCTTTCAGATAAAGCTTTTATATGATTTCAGATATAGGATCCCAAGATCCAACAGCATAGTTTTCAACAAACAGTTTTCAGAAAACTATTTTCAGTATACAGGCCCAGGCCTAGTTATGATTTCAGCATATTATCATATCATGTCATCATTATATGACACAGTTACATATCATTCAAAGAATGATAAGACAACAAGAAACAGTAAATGAACAGAATATGAAATAACGTGTAAAATACATGAACAGCAAAATATCAAAACATGAAAAGTCACGTAATGATCGTGAATTCAGAAAACAGAATAGTAAGATATTGATCATCAGTAAGAGAGTTTAGTGAGTCGAGTTTGACCGCTCGGATTACTCTTCACTCTAGGTTGTTTACGTATACTCGTATACGTATTTTACAATCCGATATAAGGTAGTATCCGGTCAGTGAAGATGCAAATGCCAGATTTAGTCTGTTCTGTATGTGATGAGGTGGCAATCCTTCGAGAAGGATTGGTTTAGGGTCAGAGATAGGAAGTGCTTACTGAATGATTTTATCACTCACTCCCTACTTTCCTTTCTTTTGCAGGTGAGTTTTGGCAGCTGGAAGGAGGCGTTGGCTGCCGTTTGGGATCCAGTTGCTTTTATTTTGCTGCATGCTTTGGTTTGCATGCTTGTATAGTTTTCTTTGCATGTAACTACACATGTTTTTATTACACACATTTCGCGAATATTTTAATATAAATTCAGTTTTTATTTGGGCATGTATATGTTATATATACATTAGTATCACAGGTTTTTCCGCTGCAGTACTTCAGATCAGCTTAGACATTTCGGTTGGGTATTATTGACCTTATTTCTTTATTTATTTATTATTATATTATTTAAAGTAGTGAACAGTAATACCCCTCTGAGGTGTCCTACAAATAGAACAGTGTTTTTGGTTAGGGTTTGGGCTTGGGCTAGGGCTGTGTTTGGGCTAGGTATGGAGTTGGGTTAAGGTGGTAATTGGGCTTGGATAATGGGTTGGGCTTTACTTGAACAAGTAAGGGCACTATTGTAGATTTGGAAAAAAGGTAGTAAGTAAATTGTGATGAGGGTGAAATGGTAATAATGAAATGGGGCAATAAGGTAATTATGCCATGGATATTCGGTGAGGTGTTAATCAAGGATTAGGGTTAGTAGGTTTTAGGTGAGTGTCTTAATATAAATCATGGTGAGGTGGCAAGAGTTAGTAAAATGGAGGCATGAATTTAGGGCAACTTGGTACTTGATGGAGGTAAAGGGATGGTAGAGAAAATTTTGGCATTAATGAGGGATGGCTAAAAGGCTAAATTTATGGGATATGATTAGGAGAACAAAAAAAAAGATTTCATGTTCATCAGCTTCTTCCTCTCAACTTCAAATTTTAACCCTAATTATAATTTCCCATCAACTCTCCATTCAAAGTTTCTAAACTTCAATCTTCCAACACAAAATCTCACCACAATGCAACTACAAGTTCAACCTAGAGCTCTGATACCAAATGATAAATAATGAAAACCCTTTTCTTATATTTTTAGTGATGAAAATTTTATAAAAATCACCTCAAGTTTCTAGCATAAAAACAAGCCCTAAACTCATGCAATTCATACCCAATTTATGCCACAAATTATACTAACTTGGCAATAATTTGCAAGATTGTGAAGCTTCAAATATAAAGGATTTCTCCATCAATTTGAGGGTGAACCAAGGATAAAGGAAATTCCACCACCAAGATTCTTCCACCACCAACTTCCTCTTGGTAGAAAATTGGATAAAAGAAATAAAATTCACATGAGCCACCAAGCTTCATGGAACCAAAAAAAGCCAAGGCTTTTCTAATTTTTCATTTCAACCAAAGCTTTTTTACAATGAGTTTGGTTTGCCTTTTATAGGCAATATACAATCTTAGTTAAACTAACCCTAGTTAAGTTAAATACAATTTAAATAAAATAAAATAAAACATAAAAATACAAATTATAAAAGTTTCGTAAATCTAATTACAATGCATAATTTAAATACAAACATATTTTAAAATACCATAATTTGCATGCTTGTATCTTCATGTAATTTTTCCTTGATTGAATTGACCTTGATTAGAATTTTTCGATTTGAGTATTCGATCTGAATTAATTATTCGAATTCGATCTGAAGAGTCGTTGGCACTCAAATCCGTGTTGGAGGTCATTCAAAACACAAAATATCAAGGATGTTGCTTTGGAGAAGTTTTGGAAGTGAAAACATGCAAAATAGCTTGAAAATGCAAAAGGATCCAAAAAGTGGTAGAATCCAGGTGCCGCGGCATGCAGTGCACAGCGCCCAAGTGCGCACGCGGGTGCGCGCACAGGCAGGTGTGCCTGCAGGAGCTGGGCATGCGGCCATTGGGGTGCTGGGCGAGCACGCGTGTGCACGCAAGTCAGGAGCGCAACGCTGCGACACCAGGCAGGGGGAATCTTCGTGCAGCCCGTTTTCACTCGTTTCTTATCCGAATTGAGTCCTGTTTTTTTCATTGGCTTCGTATGAAGCCATTTGATGAATTCATGCTCCTTGATATGCCATTTTTTATTGTTGCAGAGCTCGAGCATGATTCGAAGGCTTTGGCGGAAATTATGCGAAATCTTTTGAAATTCCTTTTGAATGCTTTGATCAAACCCAAAGAAGCTTGTTTTTTTTTGTTTTGATGTCTTGGAAAGGCTTGTATTGGCTTGAGAGGTAATCTGGAGGCATCAATGCCTGAATTGGTGATGACGTTTCTGAAATCACACTTGGATTCGGATTTGGATACATATCAGAAAATTCACAGAAAAACCTCACATCCTTCGTACTTATTTATTGAGCATGCAGTGTTTCTGATTTCCCTCTCTTGTGCCTTAACATATTTATTTATTGCATGTAGCTAATTTCAAAGCATTTAACTATAATAAGATTATTTTCAAAATTATTCTACAATTATCTAAGGACTCACTTTAGACGCACATAAAAAAATCGAAGGAACAAAATTAGTCAAAATTGCTTCATTTTTTACTCCAATTTGATTTTTTTCTTCCTTTTTCTTCAGACCACCCAAATATGGAGATATCCTAAGACTCAAGGCCAGTCCAGGCCACCATCAATACAAACAATACTTCAGATAATATTAGGCCAAGATAATTTCCTTCTAACAACTCGTTATGATAAACAATATTACAAATAATGAAAACATTAAAAGTTTCTAACAGCTAAAAACTTTTGGTGATGATTTACTAGAGTAGGTGTTGAACAAAATGATGCAAAAATGTTCATGGGGATGGTTTGATGCCAAAAAGAAGCTGCAAAAGCGTTCACTGGAATCATACACCTTTGGCTTTATGTTTAACCATTTCTTCATCACAAAATTTGCCTTCATGTTTATATATAACATTTCACAACAAACCAAACTGCATTTAAATAAAAAATTACCTCAAGTTCAGCTTCAAGCTCCTCCCGCTCATGTCCAGTAGCAATAGACATAACATCCTTAACCTTCCTTTTCACAGATGTCTCTATCACAAGCCAAACAAAGGCGTTTACATAGCATTCATATTTTTATCCCGACACATAAAACACATACAGGCACTCATTCAAGGCTCTTCACATAATTATACCTTATGAATATAATTTGAAGTTCAACATCAGAAATCCCAATTCATGCCCAGACCACCAACCCCATGTAAGCGAAAAAACAACCGAAAACATCAATCATCAAGCCAGGCTCACAACCACAAAATCACCGTACTAACCAATCAACAGCTAAACTATAATTTTTATAAAATCCCCACTAAAATTCGAACTCTAAAATCCACACACAAAAAGGAAAAAACAAATGCTATTCAAAAGAAAAATTTAACTGAAGAAAACGAAGAAGAATTCACCTGGGGGATGAGATGTTCAGAATCATTAATTTGACTAGAGAAGACTTTCAAGAGATAGTTTTCCAGCTTCTTCGCCAAATCAACTTCCCAGTTAGCTTGTAGTTCACGCTCTGGCAACACCGTGAAGCGGGTATCACTACAACCAACCAAATCGTAGTTCGGTTCCGCTTGTCTGCGGTTAGTCATTTTGTAAGGGCAGAGTGATTCGACCTCACATTGTAATTGGAGCTCATTTCAATTCCTCGGCTTTTGGATTTTGGGAGAGGTGGAAATAAAGTGGCATGAAAGAAGGGGAAAACCTTCGAGGCTATGAACGCTTTGTTTGATTGTTTACCGAGAAAAATGAAGAGAAAGTGATGGAAAATAGAGTAAGATTTCAGAGTCGGGAGTTGAATACACAGGGTTTGTATTGATTTTAGAAAAGGAGCAAAACAAAGAAGGTTCAAAAAGAGTTGATCTGCCTTCCCGCCCACTCGGCAAGATGATAATTCAATTATAATTAATACCGGATTCCTATCGAATAATAATTCAATTCTAATTATCATTGGGCGTAATATGAAGCTAACCCGATGCTATTCTAATTAGCATCAAATGATAATTAAATTATAATCTAATTCTAATTAGTATTTGACATAATTTGATATAATTAAAATCGGATTAGAACAAATTATAATTTGATTCTAATTAGTATCACACATAATCCAATGCTAATTAGAAATTAGCATTGAATTAATAATAGATAAAATTTTTTGATATTAATCCAATTCAAATTTGATTATAATATTATGTCAAATTTAATCCAATACAAAATTTCAATGTTAATTATCATCGAATATATTTTTTATTTTAATTAGAATTGAATTAGTATTGAAACAAATTCTGATGTTTATTAACATTAAAATTTTGTCGATATAAATTTATCCGACATAAATCCGATGCTTATATTTTCTTGATGTTACTCCAATTTTATTTAGTATTGGAGTTGGTTCGATGCTAAAAACAATTTTTTGTAGTGTCACATCCCACACCTTAGTCATGAGGCAGAGTCCATCTTTTAAAGGGTTGATGAGGCTTTGGCATGATAAGGTCCATGACATTACGGACTATGCCTAATTTTGGATCACTTTGCTTGACCCAACACGTCGCTGTGTTTAACGTCATGCAATCAACCATCACCACCTAATTTTATTTGCCCTCTTACGCTTACAATCAAACTTGTAAACTGAACCTAATAAACTAGGCTTGATTTATGCAACTTCAGGCCCACTTTTTTTTTTTATTTTTTTGAAGTTTGGGTTTCAGTTGAATCTGTTTGAATTTCATTTGTAGTGTTCAAAATCCGATTCATTTAAAAGTTTCGACCTCCAAACATAATTGTCTGAGGCACATATTAATTATCACCTAGATTGCTATTTTACATAATTCAAATCCATCAAAATTCAGAAAGAAAAAAATGTCATCTACTTGTGCCTCTATGCTATTAGTCTCTTCCCTGACCTCCTCAAATGGGTTCTTTGCAACATCATAGTTCTGAACAAACCACACAGAAACTGATACTGCCTTAAAGGTTGAGACTATCTGTAAAGTTTGTGCTCTTTCAATGTGAGTCTTAATGTTCTTCTTGTCTACCACTGTCATTGAAAACACAGATTTTAGTTTAGGGCAATAGACACACTTCTTTAGTGGATTTGGCAGCTATGAATTAGGCTAAAAGGAAGGAGTCTGGGCAGAATCTTCATCAAGCTTCCTTATTGATACTTTGTTGGAGTATTCGACATTTTACTCAAAGTCGTGGTAAATTTAATTAGGGTACTAGGACAGGTTTATCGAAAGAGATTTTAGAGTGAGATCGGTAGAAGAGTGAAAATATTTTCGCTTAATCGTTTTGTTAATTAAAGTAATAAAAGGATTTGGTCCGATTTTATTCCTATCCATTTAATCATAGACAACAAACTCACAATTTTGAATGTTTGTCTAATTTTAGAGTTTGAATAATTTTTATTAATCTTTATTTAGTTTAGATAATTAAAAGAAAAAAAATAAAGATAAGATAATATAAAAATCTTGTGCTCTTTGTGGTATGGATTTGAGCCGTGATGATTGGTTTTTCCAACTATTCTTCCATGACTTCCTCCTACTTTGAATAATTTATGTTGACTTATTGACCCCATTGGAAAAAAATATGTGGAATTTATATTAATTTGTATTAGTCTTTGTGTGAATGTACAAGTTGTAAAAGGATATTAAATAATGTGTTGACTAATTGACTTTTTTGCCCCATTGGAAAAATAAACTATGAAAAGACACATGATGTTTCAATCATTTCTTTGTCAAGAAGACTAACATTTTTAATTAATTTATAGGCTATTAATATACAAAATTGTTCTCACCCTTACTCTTATAATAAAAATATAATGCGAAAAGGTAATTCCTAAAAATCTCATTTTCAATCTCCCTTACTTGCGTTTAACTATTCAATGGCGCCGTGGGAAATGTGGGATTAAGACAGTTGTTTGATTAGTGCTAATAGAAGTGTGGAAAGTGAATGTGTCAACTTGAACTTCAAGTTGTATAAGTAAGTCAAGTCTAAAACAATGATATTTGGTTTCATAAAGTTGATCGTTTTCTTTACAAAGTTCATAGAGAAAATATAAACAAAACTAAGGATATATTTCCTAAACTTATTGTAAGGTTTTCCAAATGATTGATACCAAATATCTAATTAATGTACTATTATTTTTTGTTAATAAAAAATTAATAAAATATATAATGACCATGGAAGAGGGAAAAAAAAGGATAGTAAGTTGAATCACACTAAATTGGTGCAATTCTCAAGTAGAATCACATGCACTAGGCCCGAATGTTGTTAACAACAATTAATTGTAAATTTTTTTATTATTTTAATTGAATTTAATATAAATTATAGGTAAAAAATATAATAAAATTTTATGAGCAAAGTGTTATTTAGCTGGAGAGTTTATTTTTCTCTTTTTAATAATTTTATAAAAAATTATAAAATTTTTTAAAAAAATTTTAATGAATAGGTAAAAAAATAGTTTATGTTTTTCAAATACAAAGGTTGAAAATTGGTCAATTCATGGAACCATGGGTGTGTGGCCTTTAAATGGTTAGAAGAAAATGCCCAGATGTGCAAGTCTTATACATTGAGTTTATGAAAAACAAACCAATATAGGGGAAAGAAAATCTTGTCGTGTACATCAAGTTTTAAACAAGTAAATTATTATCACAAATAATTCCAACCCTTTTTACACGGCAAAGTAAATTATTTGTATGGACTAATTGACTTTTTGGCCCATTGGAAAAGAAAATTATGACTCTGACATTAATGACTCATTACCATTAGTTTGCCAACAATGTTATTCAATTTGAATTTCGAAGAAGATAATACTAAATTTTATACTTATAAGTTAAGTTTAAAATCGTGTTATTTGGTCTCATGAATAGAATTAAACAAAGAATAAATCTAACAACTATGAAAGAGAAA
This sequence comes from Anacardium occidentale, assembly GCA_026122585.1. Taxonomy (NCBI): domain Eukaryota; kingdom Viridiplantae; phylum Streptophyta; class Magnoliopsida; order Sapindales; family Anacardiaceae; genus Anacardium; species Anacardium occidentale. The sequence continues at coordinate 96,324 of JAJEJH010000656.1, read as the reverse complement.
ATAAAAAAAAGGAAATAAGTTGAAAAAGACATTCAACATGTCTCCATATTATAAATACCAGAAGCCAATCTCTTGGTAGTCACAAAAGCAAAGAGATTAGTGTATTATTATTGAGAGATGGAGTTAAAATGTGTGAGGGTGTGGTTGATATTGATGTTTATGTTTATTTCATCTAGAAAATGGAGAATTGAGAGTTGCTTGGAGCAAGAGAGATTCGCTCTCTTGCAACTTAAGCAGTCTTTCAACGATCCTTACCAGCTTCAAGATTGGGTTGAGGGAGATAGAAATTCATTAGATTGTTGTCAATGGACAAGTGTTCAATGCAGCAACGCAACAGGCAAAGTGATAGGTCTTGATCTACGATATACAAGAAAACAGACACTAGGAGAGTGGAACCTAAATGTTTCTTTGTTTTCTCCCTTCCAAGAATTGGAAACACTTGATTTAAGTAGCAATCTTATAGCCGGTTGTATTGAGAATGAAGGTATTTTACTGTCCATCCTTATAATAAATTGATTTTAAAGTATGTTGATTTTACTTTATTAAATTTAATTTATTAATAAGATTTGTTTTACAGGTTTTGAAAGATTATCACACTTGAATAATCTCGAGGGTCTTTACATCTATGATAATATGTTTAATGACGTCGTATTCTATCCCCTTTGAGCAAGCATTCATCTCTCAAGAATTTAAGTTTAGCTTATAATCAATTTAGAGAATTAAACCATTTTAATGGTATATTTCCATTACATAACATAATTGTTAATTATATATAATTGTTGTTATTGTTGTTGTTGTTATTATTATTATAATTACAATTCATATATTTGGGTTATTTTTCAGTTTCAAAGCTGAACAACTTGGAGTATCTTGATTTAAGCGGTAACACCTTTAATTATAGCATAATATCATATGTGTCTACTCTCTCTTCGTTAAAAGAATTATATATTGTTCACATTGGATTGAAAGGAACATTTGATCTACAAGGTAAGTTTGTTTCTGAATTTTGATTTCTCAAATGGATAGCAAGATTTTATGTATAGCCTTTCTTTTGCTTTGTCAATTTGAAAAAATGTCATTGGCCAATTTGAAAACATAATTAAAAATTAAACTAATAGAAAGACTTTTATCATTAAACAAATTAGAAATAATGGTCTTTCATCTTTAATAGAAATATTTCTAAATAATATAAGGAATGTTTATAAGTGTTGTATATTCTTTCTGTCTCTCTTAAGTAGTTTGAAGGATTTATATATTGAATACTTACTATTTTCATTCACTCTTATTTTAACTATTCTCAGAATTGGTCTCTTTGAACAACTTAGAAATATTATCCATGGGGAAAGATGAGATTAACAAAATTGTATTCTCAAAAGGTATTTCTACCTTTTTTTATTTTAAAGTAGTATTTTTATTACAAATATATTCTTATGCCTTAAATCAAATAAATTTTAAAAACTTTTTTTTTAATAAGAAAACATTGAAAATAGTTGTGTTTAAATCTCTTAACATATACGCAGGAGACAAAGGTTTAAGGAAGTTATATTCCTTTTATCTTCTTACTATGAGTATTAGTGATGCAAGCAGTCTCTTACAGACATTAGGCTCATTGCCATCCCTACAAGATTTTAGACTCTCGGGTTGTAACATTAGTGGAAGACTTCCTAATCACGGTAAGTACATTAATATTGCCCAACAAAAAAGAAAATTAAATTATTTTGGTAAATATTGTTTCGTTTTTTCAACAGAAATAAATGAAAAAAATTGAATTTTCATTTATAATAAAGAAATAAATTGAAAATTGATGTAGATATTTTTTAAATGTACCATATTATATTTTTCACATATTAAACTAAAAACAATAGAAATTATTTTCAAGTAGACATTTTAACGTTAAATGCGTAATTAAAATAGTCATTGAGAAGGGTATTTCAATAAATGTCATCAAAAGGGTTAATTCTAACAAAATTTAGGTGTTAAATGACGTTTTCATTTATTTAAGTTTTATGAGTTAGGGTCTTTTACATTGTTTCCAAAATAAGTTGTCCTCAATTAATAATCTCCTTAACAGAAATTACTACTTACAAATAAACTTGATTAATAAATCAAATTGCTTCTATTACCATATCAAATGCTTTACGCCTAAACTTAAAATGAAAAAAATTTTAATTGTTAATTTTAAATGATGTTATTTACGTAAGCAAATTAATTATTCAAGAGTTTGAAAGGTGTGTATATGGGTGGAATTAGTCTCAAAAACTTTCCTATGATATTGAATGGATCACACAATTCCCTTGAGTTTTTGGGACTTGATGATTGTAATCTCACAAGTAAATCAGATGAGCAAGGTAAGTACTTGTCTTTTCTTACAACATTAATTAATTGACCAGCCAATTCCTTTTTGGAAAACAATATTCCACAAATGAATGAAAACGACACTACACCACATTTTTCCTCTTATACACTGTTTCTTTAAACTCCCAAACTTGCTATCATTTTGAATGTTAGCTTTCACACTCAATAACTTTGCTACAATTTGTTTAGTCTTTTCAACAAAATAAAATGAAAAACATTGAATTTTTATAATAAAGGATTTGGTGAGAATGATTTATAGATTTTTTAATTGTACATTTTATATTTCACACCAATTAAGCTGAAATTATTTTTAAGTCAACATGTTAAAATTGTCGCTAACAAGGGTATTAAACTAAATTAATTTTTAACCATTTTAACTATTAGATAAAATATTAGTTAGTTTTTATTATGTTAACTATAAGTTGTTAAAATTTTAAATTTATTTTAGTCTATAATACATTTAATTTATGATTATAATACAGTTATTTTGAAAATATTATTAGAACCTACAATAATATGAAAAATACTCGATAAACTTTTGGGGTGACCACATTCATATATACAATTAGTTTATGGAATGTCTTTTCTATTTCCTTTACACATATTTTTATCTTTATGTGTAGAATTGTCTACATTCAAGAATTTGACAAAATTAGAAATCATTGATACTGTTATTCAAAACAATTTTCTTCAAATGCTTCGAGCAATGACTTCTCTTGAGTCTATTGAAATTTGGGATAGTAACATCAACGATTCTCTGTTTGATCAAGGTTAGAACGTATTTACAAATAATTGTTTCTCTTATATTATGTTTTTTGAATGAATTAAGATATTTCTTATTTATGAATTGTTTGATTATAATTTTCAAAATAACATTTATATTATTAATACATTGAATTCGGTTTTATAATAAAGGATTTGGTGAAAATGATAGATTTATGGATTCTTTAATTGTATATTTTACACTAATTAAACTGAAAAAAACTTTATTTAATCTTATTGAAATCATTGAAATATTTATGCCAATAACATTATTTTATTATTTTTAATTTTAATTGATATAAATTAAAGTAAAAAATTTTAAGGATAAAATATTATTTAATTTAAAGGTATTTTTGCTTTTTAATAATTTTATAAAAATTTTGATTTTTGCAAATTTAAGAAGAAAAATTTTATTATTTTAGCAAGCCTTAAATGTAAATAGGTCTTTTGACCTTTAAAATTTTAAAAGAATTAAGATGTTAAGTGGTCTTTTTAACTAGTGTTATAATTTACTGTCTTTTCCTTATTTTCTTTCAAAATAAATTTGATAACTTACGATCTTATTTTCAATTTAATTTAATTGAATTATTAGTAAACTATCAATTAGTTTTTATCATTTTAACTAAAATTTTATTCTATTTTAACCTTTAATAAATAATTATATGATAATTCTATTATTTGAAATTATTATTGGAACTTACAATAATATGAAAAATACTTGATGAATTGTTAGGTTGACCATATTCATATCTACAATCAGTTTATGAATGTCTTCTTTGTTTTTTTATACATATTTTTGTCTTTATGTGTAGAATTACATACATTCAAGAATTTGACAAGTTTAAACATCGGAAGTACTGTTATTCAAAACAACTTTCTTCAAATGCTTCGAGCAATGACTTTTCTTGAGTCTATTGATATTGTGGATAGTAACCTTAACGACACTCTATTTGATCAAGGTTAGAACATTTTTATAAATAATTACTTCTCTTATATTATGTTTTTTTTTTAATAAATTAAGACAATTTTTATTTATGGCCTATGCTTAAAATTAAAATGAAAATCTTTTAAATATTAATTTGGAACATTAATACTTACATAAACAAATTATTTATACAAATTACTTTATTGTCTAGTATTGTTTATTAATTGTTTGATTTTAATTTTCAAAATAATATTTATATTATTATAATTTTTAATATTAATGATGATAAAAATTTCTAATTTAGCATATTAGTTAACTAGTTTGCGACACTCAAAATCAGTGTTCAATAAATTAAATTAACTGCAGTCTCCTAGATAATTCATATCTCATAGTCCAATATTGATTTGGTTAAGCCTTCTTTTTTAGTAATTTATTTTATTCAACATCATAAAACATTAATTTAAATTAATGTTTATGATATGTCTTATTTATTTCCACTTATATATTTCTTTTGCTTCACCTAGAATTGTCAACTTTCAAGAATTTGATAGATTTATCAATTTTCAATTCTGTTTTAAAATGAAACACATCAAATTCGTTAATTATACATTTTATATTTCAGACCAATTAAGCTAAAATTATTTTTTACTAAATAGGTTAAAATAGTCATTAATAACAGCATTAAAGTAATTTAATTTTTAATGATTTTAACTATTAGATAAAATATTAGTCAGTTTTTATTATTTTAACTATAAGTTGTTAAAATTTTAAATTTGTTTTAATCTACAATATATTTAATTTATGATCATAATACAATTATTTTGAAATTATTATTAGAACCTACAATAATATGAAAAATACTTGATAAACTTTTGGGGTGACGATATTCATATATACAATTAGTTTATGAAATGTTTTTTTTATTTCCTTTACACATAATTTTGTCTTTATGTATAGAATTGTCTATATTTACTAATTTGACAAGTTTAGTAATCAAAGGTATTGTTATTCAAAATAACTTTATTTAAATAATTGGAGAAATGACTCCTCATGAGTTTATTCAAATTTGGGATAGTAACCTCAATGATACTTTATATGTTTGATCAAAATTATAACATATTTACAAATAATTGTTTCTCTTATATTATGTTTTTGGAATAAATTAAGATATTTTTTATTTATGAATTGTTTGACTATAATTTTCAAAATAACATTTATATTATTAATATTATTTGTAATATTAAAATGGTAATATTATTGTCTAGTATTATTCATTTATTATAATTTTAAGAATCATGTTAATATTATCATTTATAATATTAATAAATGGTAAAATTCGTACTTTAGAATTTGAGTCAATTGGTTTGGGACATTTCAATTACCTTTGATTTTCCTTTTGTTAGATTTCGTGATTTTACGATACACTATTTTAATTAGAATTCTGGTAGTAATTCTGATTACAACACGCTAATAAACGATGGTTCATATGCACTCTACTTTAATAAAAATAATATGATGGTATTTAATAACATTCACCAAATGATTAGTTTTGATTGTTAATGTTTGCAGATTTCCTCACTTTCAACAATTTGAAAATTTTGCACATTGAAAGCACTCCTGTTGACAACAATTTTTTTCGGATGTTGAATGGATCGTTTAATTCTCTTCAGACTTTACGGCTGATGGAAACAGGTTTAACAAATACGTTTCTTGAGCAAGGTTATTACTTCTCTTTCTCTTTTATAACTGTAATTAAGTGTTTGCTTGCAATTCAACCAAAACCTGCTGGTAGAACCAATATTTATATCTATTGACTAGGTAACTGTTAAGGAAATGTTTTTTTTTTCTTTTCTATATGACAATTTAAAATAACCAAGTGTTTAATAACACATACATATACATAATAAATTGTATTAAAAAGAAATATATATATACACACACACACACATTGTGCTATATATTAAAAATTTTCTTATTAAAAGATTATAGTCTCCGATAAAGATTTGTGTACTATAATAATAATTAATCATACTGATTAATTATTAAATTTCATAATTACAATTCCTAATTATTTTCATATACTAATCTTTAAGAACAAATTTTATTTTTTAATTTCAAAAATTTGTGATCACTTCATCTCCAAGACATTTCTTATTCATGACCTACACCTAAACTTAATAAGGAAAACATTTAAATATTAATTTTGAATATTATTACTTATACAAACAAATTATTTATACAAATTTCTTAATACATTAATTTATTGTCAATTATTATTTATTAATTGTTTGATTATAATTTAAATAAATGTTAACAAGTTTTTCATTCTCCTTTTATGTTGATTTAATTGTTTTATTAAAAATTGGTATGACATTAGATAATTAATTACCAATTAATATTACATAAGATGGTCTATGTTTACAGTTTTGCCCAAATTCAAGAATTTGAAAGAGGTGTTCATGGGTGAAATTACTCTCAAGAACTTTCCTATGACATTGAATGGATCATACAATTCCCTTGAGTCTTGGATGCTTTATTATTGCAATCTCACAAGCACCTTAGTTGAGCAAGGTTAATACTTCTCTTTCCTTGCAACATTAATTAGTTTTTAGTTTCCCACCCAATCAAGCATAACCTATTAATAATGCTCCGCAAATTAAGGATAATATTAATTTTTATTAATGTCTGCAGATTTGCCCACTTTCAAGAATTTGAAAACTTTGGACATTTATAACACTCATCTTGGGATGGTTAATAGATCTTTTCTTGAACAAGGTTAATACTTCTCTTTCTCCTTTTACAGGTTTAATAAGGTTTTAGCTCGCAATTCAACCAAAAATTATTAGTGCAATAGAATAAGAATTGAGCATATTGATTAATTTTCAAATTAATTTCATAATTATAATTCCATTATCAAATTTTTTTATTTCAGGAGTTTGTAAGTTTCTTCAACTCCAGAACTTATACATTGTAAACAGTGATTTGGGGGGTAACCTGCCTTGGTGCCTTACAAACTTGACTTCCCTTCAAGAATTTGATATCTCATCAAATCAATTTACTGGAGACATATCCTCATCTCCTCTTAAGGCGCTCACATCCATCCAGTACTTAGGTCTTTCAGACAATCATTTTCAAATTCCAGTTTCCCTTGAACCATTGTTTAACCACTCAAAACTCGAGACCTTCTTTGGTGACAACAATGAAATTTATGCTAGAATTGAGTCACAATATTTGGCCTCAAAATTTCAGTTAAAGTTCATCTCATTAACTACAGACGAATATAATAGTTCATCTACCGAATTACTCAATAGTTCATTTCCTAAATTTCTATACAGTCAACATAACTTACAATATGTTGATCTCTCCAACCTTAAGTTGAAGGAAAAGTTTCCAGTTTGGCTATTAAACAACAATACCAACCTAGAAAGACTTTATTTTGTTAATAATTCTCTTTCAGGTCCTTTGCAATTACCAATTCATTCTCACATGTTTTTGGTGGACTTAGATATCTCCATCAATTCCTTCCATGGGCATATTCCAATAGAAATTGGAGTTTATCTACCAATGCTAAGTCGTTTAAACATGTCTAGAAATGCTTTGAATGGTAGCATGCCTTCATCCTTTGGTGACATGAAATCATTGGAATCATTGGACTTGTCCAATAATTTATTAATTGGACAAATACCTCGTGAAATGGCTATGAGTTGTTTGTTATTACAACATCTTGCATTGTCAAATAATAGCTTGTCAGGTGAAATATGCTACATTTGAGAGATGTTATAATGTTAAATAATTATTTTCAAGGTTAATTTTGTCAATTAAAAAATATTGTAGTATTACTTCTTTGAGTTCATTTATCAAAATATAAATTACAAAAGTAATTAAGCAGATGATTTTTTAATAGTAGGTGTTATCTCTTATGGTTTTTTATGTTATTAAACCTCTAACTTCCTCACTTGATGTTGCTAGTAAAAAGATATCATAAGCTTGAAAAACAACAATTGCTACAAAAACAAGAGCAAAATTACAAATATTTCAACTTTACACCGAAATTGATTTCACAAATGTTTGTGCGCAAATAAAGAAAATAAAAACATTTTTTTTAAATATTAATAGATCTTTAAATAAAAAATTTTAAATTTTTAAAAATGAAACTATCGGAACCCAGATTGGTAAATTTATTGATTATAGATAATATAATAAATGTAATTATTTTATAATTGAACAAAATTTTATTTTAATAAAAAAATAAAATATAATGATGTTATGCTTGAGTTCATAAAATTAATGTGTTTTGAGTTGTGTTGTTGAAATAAAATATAAGAACATTATTTTTTCCACGACATACTAAATAACTAGTTTTCATAAAAAAATCATAAATACAGTAACTTTTTTGTTATAAAAGATACAATAAATATAATTATTTTATAATTCAACTAGTTATTAATTTATAATTATTATTTTATAATGAGAAAAATAAAATAAAATGATATTATATTTAAATTGCTGAAATTATTGTTTTTGAGCTATGTGATTAGAATTTACCAACCTTTCTTCTATGCCATATTAAATAATTTACATATTGACTAACTGATTTTCTACTCACTGAACAGATGTATCGAATAAAAAAGTCAAGATATTTTAATTATTTTTTTGTAAAAAATTTTAATAATGAAAATATGATTGATGAAAAGGATAAATCCCAAGTAGAGGTTGCATTAGAGCATGAGGAAGTGATGAAGGCTATGGAAGAGCAAGAACCAATTGTTACCTTGGATGATAATGACATGAAGAATGAAGCCAAGGAAATTGTCTTGCATGAAGATAGAAAAGTGATTGTAGAGGAAGATAATTCCAAGTTTGATAAAATTATTTCCAAGGTAGAAATGATAGTAGAACACGGTGCTTTGAAAGAAGAGATTGAGAGTTTGTGCTTGGTGAGTGATTTGAAAATTACGGATTTGAGGACAAATCCTCTCCAACAAGGGGAGTATGATCAATATCCAAGTAACACTCATCTAGTTCAGGACAACCAAGGAAGACCAGTCATGCTTCTAAAATGGAGGACTCGAATCAAGTATGTCAATTTCAAAAATATCTTGTCAAATGAAGCAATAAAACATAGATTTGAGTCACGTATTCGAATGAATCTCCAGCATCACAAACATCATTTTTGGCAATCGAAGGCATCCTTATTTATCAAACGACTCCATACGAAGCCAATGAAAAAAACGGGAGTCAAATTGGATGAGAAACGGGCCAAAAAAGAGCAAAGAAAGAAAGGCCCTGATGTGAACGCAAGAAGCCCCATGCCAGAAGCACCTGTGCGCGCCAGTGGACCAACCTTGCGTGCTATAGCACGCTGCCTTACGCAGCAAGCAACCGAGCAGTGAGCGCATAACGCGCGCTCTCCTTGCGCGTCGCAGCGCTGTCCTGCACGCAACTCTTGCACACGCCCGTGCCTCCTCAACACACGCCTGTGTGTGCACTGCATGCCATGGCATGGCGCCGCGGCACCTGGATTCTGCCACATTTTGGATCCTTTTGCATTTTCAAGCTATTTTGCATGCTTTCACTTCCAGAACTTCTCCAAAGCAACATCCTTGATATTTTGAGTTTCGAATGACCTCCAACACTGATTCAAGTGCCAACAACTCTTTGGATCGAATTTGAATAATTACTTCGGATCGAATACTTAAATCGAACAATTCGAATCAAGGTCAATTCAATCATGGGAAAATTACATGAAGATACAAGCATGCAAATTGTGATATTCACAATATGTTTATATTTAAATTATGCATTGTAATTAATATTTAGGAAACTTTTATAATTTGTATTTTTATGTTTTATTTTATTTTATTTAAATTGTATTTAAGTTAACTATAGTTAGTTTAACCAAGATTGTATATTGCCTATAAAAGGCAAACCAAACTCATTGTAAAGGAGCTTTTGATGAAATGAAAATTTAGAGAAGCTTTGTGCTTTTTCTTTGAATTCCATGATGCTTTGGTGGCTCATGTGAACTCATATTTTCCTTTATCCAAATTTCCATTTGCAAGAAGGAATTTGGTGGTGGAAGAATCTTGGTGGTGGAAGAATCTTGGTGGTGGAATTTCCTTTATCCTTGGTTCACCCTCGAATTGGTGGAGAAATCCTTTATGTTTGAGGTTTGTTTTCTTGCGCATTTGGATTAATGCTTGTGGTGTTGAGTTGATCTTCATTTTGTTACCTTTCTTTGGGTGTTGTTTGATGCTGGAAATATAAGTGTTGAAGGTTGCTTGAATTGGTGATTATTTGGAGCTGAATTTATGCTATGTTTGAGAGGGAAAATTGCATGAAATGAATGGATTTTATGCTTGAATAATTCTGGAATTTTAAGGGTGAGATTGTGAGAGATTAGAATCAATTTTGGGAGCATTAACAAACCTTCCCAATCTTGATCACTAGGAGCTTAGTCTTAAAGAATTTTTTAAATTTCGAAGACATGAATATAATTTTTATTAAGTTTTGGTGTTTTAATGAGATGAATTTGATGGTGAAAGTTATATTAATGAATCTGATTGAACTTATTGCTCTGTTTGGTTGTTGAGTAAAATTTTGGAAAAGTAAAGAGCTATTCAAATAAGCTTGGTTTAGTGGACTACCTTTAGCAGTAAAAGTCGCTCAGAGGAGTGTTTTTATTAGGAACCGCATCCCGTTATCTGTAGAAATCACCACCTATCAAAATGCTGAAGAAATGAAATAAACAAAAGAATGAACAAACATGAACACATATATCCTCTAAGTATCCTGTCTTAAAATAGGATCTGATTTTTTAAGTAGGGCCTGCATGGATAGTACATGGACTTCTTCTTTGTCATAATTGATATTATTCTCCGGTTTCATTAACTTCAGTTCTCTCGGGTTCTTCACTTCCCCAAAATTCTTCATCGTCAAGTATTTTGGGATCTTATTCAATTCCATTAACTTCTCTCTAGTCCTACAAAATTTTGCCACTCTCAATTCTTCCACAAATTTTTGCTCTCTAATATCCGTGAAATTATTCTTTGCTCTCTAATTTTCAATTTGTTAATTCATTTATTCGTTTTCTTTTTGGTTTTTTTTAATTTGGCAATTAAACTGTTTAGTTGATTTTAATTTATGCGTTGATTGTTAGAATTGTTGATATTATTGTTTGAGTTTTGAATATTTGTGCTTTTTAGGTGTTTGTAAAAGCTGGTGTGAGATATACAATTGTTCTTATGATCTTTTTTTTTTTTAATTTATTGTTGATGTTATTGAGTATGAGAATAGTTTTTTATTGTTTGATTTATTTTACTTGACTATGTAAATCTCTTTGGAATGCATAATATTTGTTTTTGTCAGGTATTATTGAGAATTTAGAATTTCAAGAGTCAAAATTTGGTTATTAAGTTGTGAAAAGTTCTTTTTATCTCACATTGTGGGTAAAAAGAACTTAATGGTTTGGGTTTGTTACAGATAAAAGGTTAAGCTCTTAATTTCACTAACAAGTGGCTAATTTAAATTACATTATGCTCATTTCATCATTATTAATTGCAGAACTGTTGGTTCTTTCTTAGTTGTGTTTTGTTGCTTACATTGAGTTTCAGGATTTACCTAGTTTTTTGTTGCTTCCTACTGAGGGCTTCCTGTCAATTAGCAGTTCAAGAGCTTCCTATCTTTCCATCATATTTATTTCTTTGTCCTGCATTCTGTTGTTAACATTTAGTTAGTGTTATTGTAGGGCATGCCGATTCTTAGTGGGTGGTATCGATCTATTCCATTATATTTTTGTTTATATGTTTAAGTAAATTTATTTCTTACAGCGTGTAATTTTTATAGACATAAGGCTTGGAATTCTCATTACAGAAATCTAGGACAATAGTGTTGAATGGAATTTTGTAAGCATAAACTTCTGTAAATATGATTCATTTATAATTTGTTAGAATATCATAGTAATATAACTGCTCCTCTCAGATGGAATTCTGGTACATGTGATATGGTGAGCATCCAAAATGGGCAGCTCTTTTTCAAAATTGAAACCTACATGATCAAGTTTTGTCTGAAATTAAAGAGATATCCGTAGCTATGATTAAGCTGTGGTCAAAGATATTTCTGGCACGTCATGCCCATGGTTCAATGTTGTGAGCTGACACATTTTCTGGCTTGGGATTACTTGTGAGATCAACAATTAAGTTCTCGGAAGATGATGTTTATGCTCTTCAAATCTTTGCTTTTTGTGATCTGGCTATGCAAATTTTTACTACTATTGAACCATGTTATGTAATAGTTGTAAAACAAAAGAGCTTTTATTTATATGGACTAATAAAGGAGCTATTTTCTGAACTACTTTTATTCATTACCAGTATTTATATAGACAATATTTCAAGCATTTGATAGACATAATACCATGTCAAAACTAACTCCTATAAACTAAATAAAAAGCACACTACGTTGAACACAACTTACCAAAAAATAGAGCACTACAAACAAACTTATTTGACTAAGTAAAATGAAAAAACTTGGCTACCACATGTGACTATCATATGGCTCTGTTTGGTTGTAGCAATAAATTTGGCTTCAGTTGTTGACAAAGTGACAATTGGTTGCTTTTTTGATGACCATGAAACAGCTCATGTGCCAAGCATAAAAACATAACCCGATGTGCTCCTTCTATCATCTTGATCTCCTGCATAATCGCTGTCAGAAAACCCAATCAAATCTAACATTTTACACTTTTTGTATAACAACCCAAAATCTTTAGTTCCTTGCAAGAAACGAAGGATTCTCTTGGCAGCTAAAAAATGCAATTCTGTTGGATTCTTCATGTATTTGTTGATTAGACTCATTGAATATATTATATCTGGCCTTGTTGTGGTTAAGTACATCAAACTACCCACAATTTGCTTATACAGTATGTTGTCCACCATTTTCCCTTCATGATCTCTATTTAACTTCAAGCCAAATTCGGTTGGAGTACTTACAGGATTGCAATCTTTCATCTGAAACTTATTCAAAATTTCTTGCACATACTTCTTTTGAGAAATAAAGGTTTCATTAGCAAATTGCACTACTTCTATGCCAAGGAAATAATGCATCATTCCAAGATCAAACATTTCAAATTCAATCATCATGGATTTTTTAAATTTATCAAACATGAATCTATCATTTCCTATGAAAATAAGATCATCAACATATAAGCATGCAATGAGCATTTTCCCTCATTTCTAAGTTTAATAAAAAGTGTATGCTCATATGGACATTTCTAAAAACCTTTTTTTAAAAAATAAGCCTCAATTCGGCTATATCAGGTCCTTGGGGCTTGTTTTAGTCCATATAATGCATTTTTTAATCTATATACTTTATGCTCATTTCCAAACCTCACATAACCAAGGGGTTGATCAATGAATACTTGTTCATCCACGTTGCCATGTAGGAATGTTGTTTCACGTCTAATTGAAAGATAGGCCATGAGTTTTGTGTTACCGATGCGATTATCAATCTAATTGTGTCATGCCTTGCAACTGGAGCAAATACTTATTTATAATCGATGTTGAATTCCTGCTTATAGCCTTTAGCGACCAAATATGCTTTGTATATATCAACTTCACCATTCTCCTTCAATTTTGTCTTGTAAACCCATTTTACACCAATGATTTTTTCTCCTTTTGGAAGTTTTGTCAACACCCAAGTGTTGTTTCTTTCAATGGCAGCAATTTCAGCATCCATTGCCTTTCTCCATTTTGATTCTTTAATAGCATCTTCAAAAGCCACAGGGTCACAATTTGAAAATAAGACAAAATAAGTAAATGGATCTTCATTATTATTAATTCCTTATATCTCATAATCCTCCATCCACGTAGGTCTCTTTCTAACTCGTTGAGGTCGTTGATCATCATTTGCTTTAATTCTAACTCGTTGAGGTCGCTGATCATCATTTGCTTCAGCTGTTGGAATGTTTTCATTTGTTGGAAATTCTTGCCCATTCTCCACGGGTATGCTCTCTAAAGTTTGTTTCTTATTATCTTCATCAAAATCTACTTGCATTTTTTGTTTGGTATTGTTTTCAATCCATGTCCAAAACTTTTCTTCATCAAAGATCATGTCATGACTAATGACAATTTTCTTGGTGATAGGATTGTATAATTTGTACGCTTTTGATCGCTCACTAACACCAAGAAAAATGCATTTTTCTCCTTTATCATCAAGCTTTCTTCTTTTCTGATCTGGTATATGTGCATATGCTATGCAGCCAAAAATTCTGAAGTGATTGACACTTGGTTTACATCCATTCTAAGCTTTTTCAAGTGTCATATCCTGGATAGCAAGTGTGGGACTTATGTTCAGTACATGAATGCTCTAATTGACAGCTTCTGGCCAAAAATTTTTTGGGATCCTACTTCTTGCCAAAATAGTGTGCGCCATGTTCAAAATTGTAATTCTTCTTTTCTGAAACTCCATTCTGCCGTGGGGTATAAGCTGCAGTAAGTTGCTTTTGAATTCCATGAGCTTCACAAACATTTAGAAATTCTTGTGAGTTGTATTCTCCACCTTGATCACTGCAAAGAATTTTTATAATCCTACTTGTTTCCTTTTCGACTATAGCTTTGAAAATTTTAAAGACTGTAAATGACTCAGACTTCTCCTACAAAAAATAAACCCAAGTTTTCCGACTATAATCATCAATGAATGTTATAAAATAACGTTTACCACGATTTGATGTCGGACTAATGGGACCACATATATCAATATGAACAAGCTCCAATACTTTCTTTGCCCTCTATGATTTTTGTTTCCGAAATTGATTTTGATGTTGTTTGCCAATAACACATTCTTCACAAATTTGAGGACTTTGAATTTGTGGTAAACCTATCATCATATTCTTTTGTTATAACATTCTTAACCCACCAAAATTCATATGTCCATATCGAAAATGCCATAGCCATGCCTCATCTTTCATTCTTACAGAAAAACATGATTGAGTGGTGTGGTTGAGATATAGCGGAAACATTCAATTTGTTGTCATATTAACTTGAGCGATTAAGCCCAACTTTTCATCTTGAATGTGATAGATTCCATCTTTGATTTAGATCTCATATCCCTTTTCTTATAGTTGACCAACGCTAAGCAAGTTGGCTTTTAAATTTGGAACAAAGAAAACATTTGATATAATCTGATCAGAGTTTTCTTTCGTACCAATTTTTATATTTCCTTTTCCTATTATAGAAACTGTAGAGTTGTCACCAAACTTCACTATATTACAAAATGATTCATCCAAATATGAAAACACTATCTTGTCTCCACACATGTGATTACTGCACCCAGTATCCATATACCACAAATTTTGGCCACTTTCATTTGCATGACACGCCATCAGGAGAGAAATTTTTTCATCTTTCTTTGTAAAATTCAAATTTTCCCCATGATTCTTTGACAAATTAGTTCAACATTCAGATTTATAATGACATACCCATGGCATCGATAGCACTGAACGTTGGACTTATCTCTTGGTTTATATATTCTCCACAATGGTGATGTCCTGTATCTTGTCTCTGTAGATCCGCATTTTGTTAACAATAGCTATTGTCCCTAAAAAATAATCTGTGACTGACTCTCCCGTTTTCATTCGAAGTAATTCGAACTCCAAACGAAGTGCTTGAAGCTGCTGTCTTTTTGCCTGTGTTGATCCCTGGTATTTTTTCTTCATAGAATCCCAAATATGCTTAGAGGTATCTTTGCAAAGAATGGTTTCCAAAATTGTTCTATCTATTGCTTGAAAAAGATAATTCGTAGCTTTGAGATCCTTCAGTTTCAAAGTTGCTAACTTTGCTTTCTATGGGTCCGTTAGCTCAACTCCCTTGGCTAGCTTTGCTACTCCATATTCAATCACCTGCCAATACTCCTTTGATCTCATGAAATTTTCCATCAGTAAGCTCTAATGATCATAGTGACCATCAAAGCGCGGGATAGCTGGTTGGGCAAAGTTTTCATATTTTATTGTTGTACACTATTGTTACTGCTACTCTTTCACTCTCCAACCTGAGGCTCTGATACCACTGTAAAACAAAATAGCTTTTATTTGTATGGACTAATAGAGGAATTGATTTTTTGAACTACTTGTTTTATTCATTACCAGCATTTATATAGACAATATCTCAAACATTTGATAGACATAATAACATGTGCAAACTAACTCCTATAAACTAGATAAAAAGCACACTACATTGAACACAACTTACCAAAAAATAGAGCACTACTAACAAACTTATTTGACTAAGCCAAAATGAAAAAACTTGACTACCACATATGATTTGATCAATATTCACTGCCATTTTCTTATATTTTTAGTGATGAAAATTTTAAAAATGGCACCTCAAAATTCCAGCACCAAAACAAGCCTTAAAACCATACCATTCCATACATATTTCATGCCGCATTCATCCTCAATTCTATTTACTGCAATTCCAGCTAAAAGCAAATTCAAACCTCCAACAACCAATCTCCCAAGATCATCAAACAACAACCAAAGAAAGGTAGAAAAATGAAGCTAAAATATTACAAGAAAACAAACCTCAAGCATAAAGGATTCCTCCACCAACTTAAGGGTGAACCAAGGATAAAGGAAATTCCACCATTAAGGTTCTTCCACCATCAATTCCTTCTTGCAATGGAAATTTGGATAAAAGAAAATAAACATTAACATGAGCCACCAAAGCATCATGGAATTCAAAGAAAGCCAAAGCTTCTTTAATTTTTTTTCAATTCATCAAAAAGTTTTTTTTTACAATGAGTTTGGTTTGCCTTTTATAGGCAATATACAACCTTGGTTAAACTAACCCTAGTTAACTTAAATACAATTTAAATTAAATTAAAGAAAACATAAAAAAAATACAAATTATATAAGTTTCTTAAATCTAATTACAATGCATAATTTAGATATAAACATATTTTAAAATACCATAATTTTGCATGCATGCATCTTCCCTTAATTAAATTGGCCTTGGATTTGAATTTTTGATTTGAGCGTTCGATCTGAATTAATTACTGGAATTCGATCCAAAGTGTTGTTGGCATTCGAATTCCTGATGAACATCATTAGAAATCCAGAAATATCAAGATTGGGGCATTGGAAATTTTCTGAAATCAAAAGCATGCAAAACTGGCTGCAAAACTGGGGAATGGAAAAATGGAGGACAAAATCCAAGTGTCGCGACGCCATGTCGTGGCATGTTGCATGCGTGTGGGCAGCGTGCGAGCAAGTGTGCACATCGCGCACAAAATTGAAGCATAACTCATTGGGTGTATTGTTATTGTATGAAATCATATTATCCTATTTATGAGTTCGTCAAAAAAACTGTTAGTTTTAGACTATTGCTTTAAAACCGAAATTAAATTGATTGATTAATCAGATTTGATTGAAACTTAGTGATTAATTCAATCTTATATATCACATATCATGTAGTAAATAAATGATATATATCATATATCATTTGATAATAATTATGTATAATTAAATATTATTGTAATATTTATTTAATCCATCATCACTTCAATCGTGTTCTTTTATTGAATCAATACCCAATTCAAATATCAAAATATGGTTCTAAAGCATGGCCACATGGCAAACTTAGTCTTTTATGAGCCACATGTAAATAAAGAGTCGGGCTTTTCTTTGAGTTACAAGGTAGTCCTCATTTGTATATATTACGTTCCAGGTTTTGAATCTATCTCATGATCATTTTTTTACTATTTTGGTTGCCTTTGTCAGTTGCCAAGTTTCCAAAATTGACCCATTATCAAGATAAGAGAAATGATTCTCCCCAGGGGCTTTCTTCATCAACCCTAGCAGTTCCAACCCTAGGAATTCTAAATTAATATTTTTAAAACAAAATTTAGGTTTCAAGAAGGATTCATTTTTCATAAAAATTATGTTTCAACAATGACTTTATATTAAAATTTTGGGTGCATAACAATGACTATTTATTGCTATTTCGTTATTTATCAAAATAGAATATTACATGAATTTATAATAAAATGTTATTTTATAATTAGATAATTTTAAATTAAAAATAAAATAATAACTTGATTATTTTTATGGGTGATTATATTCATGGTAACCAATAGAGTCACTTGACCCACTTGAATTTTAAAATATATGCATTGTCCATTAATTATTTATTTTAATTTGTAATTACAACCACTAAATATCTATTTTCAAATCATTATAAGGTGAAATTCTTTTATATTATCATAGATTTATAGCTCTAAGAACTCAACAATTATTTTAATAAATTGAATTTTGTGTTTTTTTTTAATGACATTTTAAAGTTATTATTTTTTGCTTTTGACAAAAAAGAAGTTGATATCCAAATGAGTTTTATTAATAGAGTTTATTGTGTTAGTAGACAATCAATTGAATGTTTATATTCTTGACATGCGCTTTAATAATGAATCTTTGAAATTGAATGTTTATAAATTCAAACAATGAATCTGAGCCTCAAATTTGAGTTATAGATTCAAACTATAAACTTAAACTCAAACTAAATTATTTTCATCTGAATTAAATTCAATCCACTTTTATCTTTAACTAGACAAATTCTAACCAAACTATTTTTATTCCAATCGAATTCAAACAAAAAAAATTCAAACTTGACTCAATTTATATCTACCCCTATAATAAAAACTTAAATTAGACTCATCTTTGGCCTAACTCAATTCACTCGGTCTATTAAGGGTTTATTGCAAACCAATAGCTTAATCATTTCTAGAATTCCACTAATACTGGATTGTTGACATTTGCAACTGAACAAGCTCAACCCAACACAATTCACCCATTTCAACTTCAATTCAAAACAATCTAACGACTTGATCATTTTTAAAACTTCATTCGGATCAACTATGGATCGAGCAACTGATGGTCAGTCCAGTTTCAAATCATGCTTAATGTTGGATTTATTTCTTCAATTCTATAAAATATAAATACAGCAATTTATATATCCGAATTTGATTCTTTCACTTGGATTGATCCAAAAAATGACTACACCAATACAATTTGTTTTATATTTTGTTTTTAAATTCTACGTATTTTGACATTGAATCTCTATGGCATTTTTTCATGAAGAAAAGGAGAAGTAAGAAATAATTGCATTCATCCTTTATGCAAGGGTTTTTAAGACATACTATATGTGTCCAACCGCTAATAATCTCTCTCAATTATGGATGAATCCAAATCCAATAGACAAGTTACCGAGCCTCTCCCTTTCTGACAAGACAGAGAGAAAACCATTCCAACGCATCCCTCCTAATGTTTTATAGAATTAAAATATCTCATTCTCGTTTAACTGCTTCTATCCAACTCATCCATCAACCATCGCCTTTCACTTCACCTCCTAGTAGCCACGGACCATTCTCTTTAGTCCACTCCATACAAGGTTAATTCAGTGTAAAAGCTATTCCCAAAAATAACATGGCTGGCCAATTACGAGGACTCTTGTCCATATAACCAATTTTTCCCTCAATAACTGTCATTTGTTTGAGCCATGCCATCTCACAGTACATTTTGGGCATCTCATCATCAGTCTCCAGAGGAAAATATCCAAAGGAAATCAATGAGGTCAGGCTGCTTTCAAAAATGAACCAACACAATACGTGCACAAAAACACATATTCTGTAAAGAAGAAAAAGTTTAAAAGAGCACAAACCACCAGGCTTCACGGGACGTATCCAACGAACAGCGGACAGAAACGATGCTGCTCATAATACGTCAAACACAGAGCATGGAAAATAAACAGAGGAAAATAATGGTGAAATGGAGTGAAGCTGATGTTCGTTTGTCCATTATAGATAAGCGGCTTTGCCGAGGCTGGAAAGCGGGGCGCCGTCTTTGCTGGTGAGAGGACGGCCGAATCAAAGCCGCCAAAGCTCTCCTGACCAATCTCCCTCTACTCCTCCAATCCTAACCAGCGAGTTTGTCATAACCGATCTCCTAGCATGTAGCCGATTATTTGGCATGTAATTGGAAACCTGAGACTCTGACAAATTAAAATTTTTATGAAGGCTGCATCGGAAGGAGCCAGGGTGCGTCGTAGGAGAACACATACACGTCCTCTTCGGTTTGGCTTGATTTTTCAGAACCTGTACTTGAACGGGACTGTTGTTTATGTTATGAGAAGTAATGATAGCGCGGTTAGGGGATACGAATCGGACGGAATGTGCTGATGTTGACTGAGTCGGTAGATTGACACGTGTCGGAGAAGCAGATCGGGCAAAGAACGGGGAGGATCTAGAAGAGAAACCGAAAGTTGAGTACGCAAAAGCAGAGGAGGAAGAAGAAGATGACGATGTGTAATGAGAATTGTAGAATCTTCCAGAAGGTGAGAGAGAACGAACTGCAGGCCCGCTCGACGATCTTCTAGAAGAGGTTGCCGACATTTTGTTGCAAAATTTTAGCAGAGTGAAGAGAAATTTTCAGAATTGCATGTAGCCAAGTTCAAAGCATTAAACTATAATAAGATTATCTTCAAACTTTAGACGCACATAAACAAATTGAAGAAATAAAATTAGTCAAGACTGCTTCATTTCTTACTCCAATTTGATTTTTGTTCTTCTTTTTCTTCGGACCACCCAAATATGTAGATATCCTAAGACTCAAGGCCAGTCCAGGCCACCATCAATTAAAACAATACTTCATATAACATTTAGGCCAAGATAATTTCCTTCTGACGACTAGTAATGAAAAACAATATTACATAGAATGAAAACATTATAAGTTTCTAACAGCTGAAAACTTTTGGTGATAATTTACTAGAGTAGCTGTTGAACAAAATGATGTAAAAGTGTTCATGGGGATAGTTTGATGATAAAAAGAAGCTGCAAAAACGTTTTGTTACGTGTCTTACCACAAGACTTTTAGAAAATAGTGGTCTGCTATTTTTAGGAGTCAGTGGCATACTTTTCTGTAAGAGTTTATGGCAGGTTATTTCTTAGTGGCATGCTTTTCTTTAGGCGTTAGTGGCAGGTTATTTGTTTCACGTTGCACGTTTGAATTTATTACCATAATTTTAGGCATCATGTAGAGCTCTTAGGATGTATATAAACAGCAGTAAAATAAATAAGAAGCAGACTTTGATTTCATTCTAAAATTTGTAATTGTTTTCCAGCTACTCCATATC
Organism: Anacardium occidentale; assembly: GCA_026122585.1. Lineage (NCBI taxonomy): Eukaryota > Viridiplantae > Streptophyta > Magnoliopsida > Sapindales > Anacardiaceae > Anacardium > Anacardium occidentale. The sequence continues at coordinate 75,108 of JAJEJH010000656.1, read as the reverse complement.
TTCTTGAGAGCTTCTCACCATCTGTAAGCATTCCGCGATGGGGTAGAGGTCGAGCGAGAGCTCGATTCCTTCGAGCACGTAACACATTCACTGAAATCATACACCTTTGGCTTTATGTTTAACCATTTCTTCATCACAAAATTTACCTTTATGTTTATATATAACATTTCACAACAAACCAAACTGCATTTAAATAAAAAATTACCTAAGTTCAGCTTCAAGCTCCTCCCGCTTATGTCCAGTAGCAGTAGGCATAACATCCTTAACCTTCTTCTACACATATGTCTCTATCAGAAGCCAAACAAAGGCATTTACATGACATTCATATTTTTATCCCATCACATAAAACGTATACAGAAACTCATTCAAGGCTATTCACATAACTATACCTTATGAATATAATTTGAAGTTCAACATCAGAAATCCCAATTCATGCCCAGATCATCAGGCCAGGCTAACAACAACAAAATAATTTTTATAAAATCCCCACCAAAATTTGAACTCTAAAATTCACACACAAAAAGGGAAAAAAAAAAAAAAAAGCTATTCAAAAGACAAATTCAACTGAAGAAAGCAAAAAAGAATTCACCGGGGGGATGCGATGTTCAGAATCATTAATTTGACCGGAAAACTTTCAAGAGATAGTCTTCCAGCTTCTTCGCCAAATCAACTTCCCAGTTAGCTTGTAGTTCACGCTCTGGCAACATGTGAACTGGGTATCACTACAACCAGCCGAACCGGAATTCGGTTCTTTTTGTCAGCGGTTAGTCATATTGTAAGAGTAGAGCAATTAGTACCAAGCAAGAGCGGTTGCTCTTGACTCACAGGAGCCCAATATCTTATGCTTCTTTTGATGGACTGATGCAAGTTAGCTGGGCATATACGACCTCCAAGCCCAAGGCTTTGTGCAGACTACAACGGCAGCAAGGAAAACTTGTGCAGTGTCTATGATGAACGTCCAATATAGGCAGCTCTTTTTCAAGATTGAAACCTACATGATCAAGTTTTGTTTATTTATTATGGAAAGAGAGAAATTGTGTTGGCATTTGTTGATGACATGTCATTTCCTTCATGTCAACTTATTTTATTTTGTTCTAATTGTTCAAGCGATTGTTTCACGTAAATAAATAAATGATTAAGATCCCATACCATTTCTCAATCTCTGTTTCAAAATTGAAGCTCAACTTGTTGGGTGTCTTCTTGTCATATCAAATCATGTTACCCAATTTAAGAGTTTGTCAAAAAAAAATACTGTCAATTTTAAACTATTGTTTTAAAACAACTGAGATTAAATTGAATAGTTAATCAGATTCGATTAAAATTTAATGATTAATCCAATCTTATATATGATATATAAGATAATATAGTAAATAAATGACATATCTCACATATTATTTGATAATAATTACGTATAATTAAAAACTATTGTAATATTTATTTAATTTATCATCACTTTGATCGAGTTTTTGAATCGAATCAATACCCAATTTGGATATAAGGATATGGTTCTAAAGCATGACCACATAATAAACTTAGTCTTTCTAAGAGCCACGTGTAAAGAGAGAGTTGGACTTTTCATTTGAATTACAAGATGATCTTTAGCTTGCATATGATGTTTTAGATTTGGAATCTATCTCATGGTCATTTTTTACTATTTTGGTTGCCTTTGTCAGTGGCCAAGTTTACAAAATTGACCCATTTCCAAAAATCGCCGAAAGCATTCAAGATTTGCAAAAAAAAATAAAACCTAACTTGCTGATTTGCAAACTAGAGCGGGAAAACGAGAGAGAGATATTTCTAGAACTAATATTTTTAAAACAAAATTTAGGGTTTCAAGGAGAATTCCTTTTTCATAAAAATTAGGGTTTCAAGAATGACTTTGTATTAAAATTTTGAGGGTTTGAAAATGACTAATTATTTTTACGTTATTTATCATAACAGAATGTTACATGCATCTCTAATGAAATGTTATTATGTGATTGAATAATTTTAAATTAAAAATAAATAACACAATTAAATAGTAATACATTATCATAATAGATTCATTATTTCTCATGAAAAGAATTTGATTACTTTCATGGGTGACTATATTCATAGTAACTAATAGGGTCACTTGACACCACTTGAAATTTTAAAATATATACATTTTTCATTAATTATTGATTTTAATTTGTAGTTCCAACTACTAAATATATATTTTCAAATCATTAAAAGGTAGAATTCTTTTATGTTATGGTAAATTTACAACTCCAAGTGCTCAACAATTATTTCAATAAATTGAATTTTGTGTTGCTTTTCTAATGACATTTTTAAGTCCAATCGGTTTTTTTTTTTTTTTTTTGCTTTTGACAAAAAAAAAAAAAAAGAAGTTGATTTTTATCTTACTTAATTTTATCAAATGATTTTTCATTTACAAAGCTTGTTGTGTTATATTCTTGACATGTGCTTTTATAATGAAAAATTAGCTCAAACAAAAAAGAATATGGTTACAAGTGTCGAAAGAACATTTTTTATAATGAAAATTGTGAAAAATCAATTACGAAATTGAATGAATTATCAACAAAAAAGAATATGGTTACCTTCCCAGTATTGTTGCTTTAGGCGAGAAAGTATTTCAGTAGTTTTAAACGTTAATGTATTCCAACTCATCAAGGAAATGGTTCAGACCTTGTTTCAGTTCTATTGATTGGACCGACGAAAATGCCAACAATAATAATTATCGATACTGTAACATCTTCGTATAAGTAGTCTCAACTAATACTATTAAAATAGTGTCTACTTTAAACACATAATCTAGATATAAGTATATATTTAGAGATATTACATATATATTTTCAAAAGTCATGGTATCAGTAAGTAGATCTGGATTTGAACTGAGTTGATTTGATTTAAATTCATTGAGTTTCAATTAAAAAACCAAACTAAAATTAAAGGTATTTGACTTATTTTTTAAACCAAATTGAACACGAGCAAAAGAGAGTTTAATTTGATCTGACTTATGAATCCGATGAATAGCTCAATTCGATTCAATTCGACTTGTTATTCAATTCAATGTCAATTTGTCAAATAATTATTAAAACAACATCATGTTGTCCATTATTAAGTAAAATAATATTGTATTGTTGATAAGTTGTTAATTCAAACTATAAATTTGAGTTACAAATTCAAACCATAAACTTAAATCAAATTCAAACTAAATTATTTTTATTCGAATCGAATTCAAACCACTTTTATCTTTGATTCGATAAATTCAAACCAAACTATTTTTATTTGAATTGAATTCAAATAAAAAAATATTTAAACTTGAATCAGATTATATCTACCCTTATCAAAAAGACCTACATTCAACCCATTTATGACCCAACTCAATTCACGAAGTCCAATGGGGGTTCAGCACAAACCAATAGCTTAATCACTTCTATAATTTCACTAATACCACATTGTTGACATTTTGAACCAAGCAAACTCAACCCAACACAATTCAACCACTTCAACTTCAGTTCAAAACAATCTAACAACTTGATCATTTTTAAAACTTCATCCAGACTGACCACGTATCAATCAACTGATGACCAGTCCGGTTTCAAGCCATGCTTAATATTGGATTCATTTCCCAGATCCTATAAAATACGAATTCAATATATTAGGTATCTAGATTCAATTCTTTCACTTAAATTGATCTGAAAAATAACTACAGTGATCTAATGTTAATTATTTCCACAACATGATTTACTTCATTTTTTTTTTTTTTTTTTTTTGGATTCTAGATATTTTAGCTCCAGATCTCTATGGCATTTTCACATGAAAAAAAGGGGAGGAAGAAATAATTGTATTTATCCTTTATGTGACGGTTTTTGAGACATTATATATGTGCCTACAACCACTAATAGCCTCCTTGAATCGACTTTAATTATTATGGACGATTATTATTACATGGGTTGGATCAATCCATTATGAGTGAACTCAAACTCAATAATTAAGTCATCAGGCCTCTTCCATTCTAATAAGATAGGACAAAACCATTCTTCATCACCTCCCCTAATGTTTTATAGAATTAGAATATATCTTTCTTGTTAAGTTGTTTCTATTCAGTTCATTCATCCGCCTTCACCTTTCACTTCAGCTTCTAGTGGTCAAGGGCCCTTGTCTCTTTAGTCCACTCCATACAAGGTAAATTCAATGTAAAAGCCATTACTAAGAATAACATGGCTGACCAAGTATAAGAACTTTCAGAAAGAGACACTCTCAATTTTGGTTTATATCACTCTCAATCTCACAAGTAAAGACACCCTCAATTCAATCTTTCCACCGACATTAATTCACTTACTCTTCAACCTCTTATCTACTTTCTTCTTCTTTTTGTACTATTATGTGTCTAGTTGGCTCGTGGGGGTCTAGGACCATGTGCATCCGCTTGCATATTATGAGCTCCCAATGAGATCACCATCCATCTCCTATATTGGCTAGCCATGGATTGGTTGTTTTGGCTATCGAAGACTAGCATTGAGCCATCACTAGCACATGAATACAACCTTTCTTTGCTTGAAATGAGCTCCAATAGGAGAATTTAACTTACTTCAACCATGAGTTTCTTTATACTATAGGCATTTTAATGGTCAGGCATAGGCTAGAAATACTAAAGCTTGCTAGGAAGGAAGTTGGAAAAGGTCCTAACACCCTTTTCCATGAAGGAAGTCAATAGTGATGGCCATCAAAAGTCAAACCAGATGGATAAAAATGGCCACATGACCATCTTAATTGTGTGAGGCGGTTAGCTACTATACAAGGATGGCAAACTCAACCCTCGCTTGTAGAATTTGAGAATTTGCTAGCTGGTAAAAAAGCTTTAGCTCAGCAAATGGATGGAGCTTCTTAGAAGGGTCAAGAGGAAGCACTTTATGCCAATAAAGGTAGATGGAATTCCAAATAGTCAAGTTCTAGTGGATCTAAGAAGAATGACGATGAGACAGAAGATCGCCAAGGTGAATGGAGCACTCGTGTAGGGGAAGGTTCAAAGATTCGAAGCCATGTTAGAAAGTTTGAAGGGCAATGCTTCAACTGTAAAAAGAAGGGACATATGGCTAAAAATTGCAGGTCAAAGAAAAATGTTATAGAAAGCAATGCTGTCACTTCCAAGACTGCAGAAGAGTGGGATGCCGAGGCATTCTTTGCTACAGAAGAAGAAGACAAAGCTTTTACAGCAAAAACATCCAATCGAATTGATTATGAAAAGAATTGGATTATTGATTCAGGTTGCTCAAATCATATGACGGGCAATATGGAAAAGTTGTAGGAATTGTCAAAGTATAAAGGAAAATGTGTGGTGATGACAGCAAACAACTCAAAGCTACCAATAACTCATATTGGTAGTACAATTGTCTCTCCCACATCCAGTAATGATGAGGTGCAACTACAAAATGTTTATCATGTTCCAAGTATAAAGAAAAATCTTCTTTCTATAGCACAATTACCTTCTGCTGGTCATTCTGCCTTGTTTGGCCCACAAGATGTAAAGGTATATCACAACCTTGAGATTAAAAAAGAGCCAATGATGATAGGACAAAGATTAGAGTTAGTCTATGTGTTGTCAGTCGAAACTGCATATGCAGACAAGGCGAGGAGGAACGAAACTACAGACTTATGGCATATGAGGCTAAGTCACGTTAGCTACTCCAAGCTAGATTGATGATGAAGAAGTCATTGCTGAAGGGACTTCCCAACATTGCAATAAGAACAGATACAGTGTGTGAAGGCTGTTAGTATGGAAAAGCACATCAATTGCCATACAAAAAATCCAAATTTAAAGCAAATGAACCATTAGAGTTAATCCACTCTGATGTGTTTGGGCTTGTTAGATAAGCTTCCATTGGCAGAATGAAGTACATGGTGACTTTCATTGATGATTTTTCAAGATATGTGTGGGTTTACTTCATGAAGGAAAAATCTGAGACTCTTTCAAAGTTCAAAAATTTTAAAGAGGAAGTGGAAGCTGAGGTTGATAAAAGAATTCATTGTTTGCGTACCGACAATGGGGGCAAGTACACCTCAGATGAGTTTTCAAATTTCCTTCGAAAATACAGAATAAGCCATCAGTTCACATGCTCTAACACACCGCAACAAAATGGTGTAGCGAAAAGAAAGAACAGGTACCTAGCTGAAACATGTCGTAGTATACTTCATGCAAAAAATGTTCTAGGACGTTTCTGGGCAGAAGCAATGAAGACAGCTGCATTTGTGATCAACAGGCTTCCTTAACAAAGGTTATGTTTTCTTTCACCTTTCGAGAAGTTATTTAACATGAAACCTAATGTCAATTATTTCAGAATTTTCGTGTGTATGCTATGTATTTGTACCGAATCATTTACGTAGCAAAATAGATAAGAAGATTGTTAGGTGTATCTTTGTAGGATATGATAGTCAAAGAAAAGGATGACGATGTTGTGATCCAACAACTGGAAAGTGTTACACATCTCACAATGTAGTGTTTGATGAAGCTTTTTCATGGTGGTCCTCAGATAAGAAAGTATTACCAGATTCAGATGTATTGAAAGATGTATTAGACTCATCTCAGATCTAGTTGAGTATGGATGACACTGAAAGTCTAGCTGATGGAAGTAATGTTGAAGAAAGAGTAACTCAAAATCCATGGCAAACTGGAGTGCATCATCAACCAAGTGAAGAAGGCGAGCCTAGTGGAGCAGTAGCATCAACTCCACCCAAAAGGTCAACAAGAGTCAGAAAACCAAATCCAAAATATGCCAACGCTGCTATAATATAAGAAACAGATGAAACAAAACCAAAAACATTTGAGGAAGCAGTTCAAAATCTGAATTGGATTAAAGCTATGGAGGAAGAATATGTTGCACTAGAACGAAATCAAACTTGGGAGCTCATACTGAAACCAGAAGGCGTCAAACCAATTTCTTGCAAATGGGTCTATCGAATAAAGCGGCACACAGATAGAACAATCGAGAGGCATAAGGCTTGTCTAGTCGCTCGAGGATTTTCCTAACAATATGGACTAGACTATGACGAAACATTTAGTCTAGTGGCAAAACTTACAACTGTGCGAGTCCTACTTGCGCTTACGGCCAGTAAAAATTGGAATCTATGGCAGATGGATGTCAAGAACATATTTTTACACGGAGAATTGGACCGAGAAATCTACATGTGTCAACCAATGGGTTTTCAAAGTCAAGATTATCCTGAGCATGTGTGCAAGCTTCGAAAGGTGCTTTATGGATTAAAGCAAGCGTCGAGGGCATGGTATGGCAAGATTGCTGAATTTCTTATTCATACTGGTTATTCGGTTACACCGGCAGATTCCAGCTTGTTTGTAAAAATTATTGACAGAAAAATAACTATTGTACTAGTATATGTGGATGATCTCATCTTAACAAGAGATTGTAGAGAAGAAATTTAGCAAACAAAAGAGAATTTGTCAATCCGATTTCAGATGAAGGAACTTGGGTAGCTTAATCACTTTCTTGTCTTAGAAATTGACCGTAATGGAAAAGGAATTTTTCTGCATCAGCAAAGGTACTCCAAAGATTTGTTGAAAAAGTTTGGAATGCTAAATTGCAAACCAATATTAACACCAATGGAGCAAAATGTCAAAATAAGTATTTGTGAAGGAAAAGACTTGGAGGATGCAATAATGTATCGGCAATTGGTGGGTAGTTTAATCTACTTAACTTTAACAAGGCTTGACATTTCTTTTGCAGTTGGTGTAATGAGTCGATACATGCAGAATCCTAAGAAACCTCATTTAGAAGCAGTTCGAAGGATTTTAAGATTTGTAAAAGGTACAATTGGCTATGGTATTTTGTACAAGAAAGGTGATGACTGCAAGTTAATTGGTTATTATGATGCTGACTATGTGGGTGATGTGATATCCAAAGATCATCTACCGGCTATGTGCTTATGCTTGGGACTGAAGCAATTTCTTGGTGTAGTAAAAGGCAACCAACTGTGTCTTTGTCAACAACAGAGGCAGAATACCGAGCGGCAGCAATAGCAGCTCAAGAAAGTACTTGGCTCATACAGCTGCTAAAGGATTTGCATCAACAAAATCGGTATACGATTCCATTATACAGTGATAGTTAGTCGACAATACGATTGGCTGAGAATCTAATGTTTTATGCAAGGACTAAGCATGTGGAAGTGCACTATCATTTTCTTAGAGAAAAGGTTCTTGAAGAAGAAGTGAAGATGGTGCAGGTCAATTCAGAAGATCAAGTTGCAGACATGTTTACAAAAAGCTTAAGCAGTAGCAAGATAGAAAGCTTTTGTCATCAGCTTGGCATGATGGATAGAAAGGAAGCAAGTGTTGAGGGGGAGTGTTAAAAGATCAACACCAGCTCATTATTTTATTTGCTTATTTATTTATTTAGTTTAATAATTGACTAAGTCAATCTATCTATTTGTTTGTTCCTAGTCTTTAGTAGGTTAGTTATTTATTCCTAGTCTTTAGCAATTAGAATTATTGTTTCTAAAATAGTGGAGAGTGTGGAAGAGTTTGATCTCCTGTAAAGCCTATATATATAGGTCTTTCATATATTAAATAATATCAATCTTGTTCAAAATTAATTCTTTTGTTGGTTATGTGTTCTATAGCTATCACAGTTTATATGTTGAAGGCATGTTTTTATCATGTTTGTTAGCATAGTAGCTTGGTAAAATTCTAATTTTAAGGTGGATTTCTCTATTGTTTTGTAGAATGCTTAATTCTTTTTTGTTTAAAAATTCTAGTTATATTGAAATAAGTAAGAATAATGTAGGGTTACCTTGTAAAATTCAGTGTTCTTGAATCAGAGTCAAGGTCCAAGAAATATTACTGTTTCTAGTCATGTGGTTAGGACATCCACGGCCAAGGAACCAAAATTTCTCTTGCTGCTGAACTACATTCTGGAAAGCATCGGACAAACCACAGTTGTGTCCCCTTGCTTTTATAGGTTTCCTTCTTCAGTAGTTCTTGGTTCTATACAACATACTTGGTGAGTCCTCCCAAAGTCGCAACCTTTTTGCAAATGCCAAAACTTCTGGCAATATTAAACATCACGACTTCCTTTTAAACCAACAATATCTTTACATGTGGCATACCTCTCTTCTACAACGTGCAGTATGGATCTTGCATGTTACTAAGTCCAAAACAATGAAGTGACCTGGACGAAAAAAAATTCAGCTGTTGGGAAAGTACAAACTTCTACGTAACAGATAAAATTTCACATATCTTACCAAAAATACTCATTGAAGTAGTCATCATAATTTCTCTAGGCAGAATGAGGAGCTCGGCCATTACCATTATTTGCAGCTTCCTGCAATTTTTTTTTCAAAAAAGTCAAACATGTTTCAAATTTAAATGTATTATAACAAATTATGTTGTGATAAAAATGCGTAAGTTTTTCCAAAATAGTAGTATATATGCAAGAATCATCTTCCTGTAATTTTTTTTCCGGAAGATTCAAACATGTTTCAAATTTAAATGTAATATAACAAATTAAATTGAGATAAAAATGAGGTGAAGCTACCTCAGAGGATCCTTGATAACCATCCAAAACATCCTACATACCCTTAAACTTTAAGATGAGGCAAAGCTAAAATCTATTAGTATCTCCACCTAAATCCTTTAATTGTCACAATAATGTATCCAGATTGTAATTTGGAAGAACCAACAAATATTTTCTTTTCTTTGATAGGAAGGAACATAATAGTAGATACGTCATCACTAAATTGAGCAAATGACAAATAAAATTTCATACTTATTTGTCAAATTCAAACCCAACCCCTTCAAAACAAAAGAGAGAAAATTAAGAACCAAACAAACATATGTGACTTGAAGACAACCCCGATCACTTCTAAAATAAGAAATGTTAATTATTAACCAAAACTGTATAGAAAATTTGTAATCAAATAAGTAAATGTAAAAAATGTAAAATACATAAATACCATATTCATAATAGCGGTTTTTATAGGAGATGGATTTTTTGGTTTCTTTTTTGGACGAGAGTGATGGGTTTATTTTTTGGAATTAGAGATTTTAGTTTGATTTTTTTATTTTTTATTTATTATTATTATTCAGGTTATTATAACAATCAAATCGAATTAAATTAATTTTTAAAATTAAACCAATTTAATTCAGACTCGTTCTTATCAATAACAACAAACTTATGAATTTTTAATTAAAAACTTTAAAAACTTATTATTAAAAATATAAGTTTATTTTTAGTTTTATTAATAATATAAAATAATTGATTATTAAAATTATAAATTTTATATTTATAACAATTAAATAATTATCTTTTAATTATTTTTTAATTAAAATTTATGTTTTTTTTAGTAATAATATAAAAATATCTCCATAACAGTCGTTGGCGTGATGATGGCATCATGTAGACTTGGTAGCCCAAGGCTTAAAAAGCATAGCTGGGCCATGACCCATAATTTTTGTGTTGCATGAAAGGCCAGCAAACTAGCTTGGAAAATTGTTTTAAATACATAAAACAATTAATTTTTTGGTGGACTAATCCACAAAGCATACAGGCTAACCCAACATAAAATCCAAAGAGGCATGTCCCAAGTCTTAGTGTTGGGCAGACTCCATCTTTTAATTGATGGATGAGGTTTCAACATGACGTGACCTATTATATTATGGATTGTGCTTAACTTTACAGGATTCAAATCCATCACAATTCAAAAAGCAAAACGGCATCTACTCTTACCATCTCCATGCAATCAGTCTCTTGTAGCAATCGATCTCTTCCTGATCTCCTCAAATGAGTTATTTGCAACATCATAGTGTCAATCATGTTCTGCACAAGCCCATTGAAAATGCAATCCATCAATCAATACCCATTTGTAATAAAGTTTAGTTTAGGAAAATGGACACACTACTTCATTGGATTTGGCAGCTACAAATTAGGCTAGAAGGAAGGAGTCTAGGTAGGATCATCATCAAGCTTTGTTATTGATAGTTTGTTGGAGTTTTCATCATTGTGCTCGTTGTCATAAGAAATTCAATCAAGATAATAGGTTAGATTTATTGGAAAAGATTATAAAGCGAGATCAATTGAAGAATAAAAATATTTTTACTCAATTATTTTGTTAATCAAAGTAACAAAATGATTTGGACATGTTTTATTTCTATTCACTCAATTAGAAACAATTAAATCATAATTTTGAAAGGTTTAGTCTAATTTTACAGTCTAAACCATTTTTACTAGTCTTTATTTAGTTTAAATAATTTAAAGAAGAAAATAAAGATAAAATGATATAAAAATCTTGTACTCTTTGTGTATGGATTTGAGTTGTGGTGATTGGTTTTTCCAACTGCTTTTCCACAGCTTCCTCCTACTTTGAATAATTTATGTGTTGATTTTTTGCCCCATTGGAAAGTAACTTGTGGAAATTGCATTGATTTGTGATAGTCTTCATGAACATACAACATATTTATGAGCTATCACAATAGTGTTTTTCAAGATGACAATATCATCAATTCAGTGGCACAAGTTATATGTATAATAAAGAAATATTAAATAATTATGTGTTGATTAATTGACTTTTTTGCCCTATTAGAAAAATAGACCATAGAAAGACATAATGTTTCAATCATTTCTTTGTTAAGAAAACTGACATTTTTTCAACTGACATTTATGTGTTACTCTTTGTGTATGGATTTGAGTCATGATGATTGGTTTTTCCAACTGCTTTTCCACGGCTTCCTCCTATTTTAAATAATTTGTGTGTTGATTTTTTGGCCCATTGGAAAGTAACTTGTGGAAATTGCATTGATTTGTGATAGTTTTCATAAACATACAAGATATTTATGAGCTATCACAATAGTGTTTTTCAAGATGACAATATCATCAATTCAGTCGCACAAGTTATATGTATAATAAAGTAATATTAAATAATTTATGTGTTGATTAATAGACTTTTTTGCCCTATTAGAAAAATAGACCATAGAAAGACATAATGTTTCAATCATTTCTTTGTCAAGAAAACTGACATTTTTTTAACTGACATTTATGTGTTACTCTTTGTGTATGGATTTGAGTCGTGATGATTGGTTTTTCCAACTGCTTTTCCACGGCTTCCTCCTACTTTGAATAAATTGTGTGTTGATTTTTTGCCCCATTGGAAAGTAACTTGTGGAAATTGCATGGATTCGTGATAGTCTTCATGAGCATACAAGATATTTACGAGCTATCACAATAGTGTTTTTCAAGATGACAATATCATCAATTCAGTTGCACAAGTTATATGTGAAATAAAAAAATATTAAATAATTATGTGTTGATTAATTGACTTTTCTGCCCTATTAGAAAAATAGACCATAGAAAGACATAATGTTTCAATCATTTCTTTGTCAAGAAAACTGATATTTTTATTAATTTTTAATTAATTTATAAGTTGTTAATTAAATTGATTACTTTTGAGAGAGTGATTATAATATACCAAATTGCTCTCATTCTTACTCTTGTAATAAAAATATAATTTAAAAAACATAATTATTTACATTTAACTACTCAGGTTGTGATATTAAAATAGTTGATTGATTAAGGCTAATAAAAGTGTGGAAAGTGAATGTACCAACTTAAACTTCAAATTGCATAAATAAGTCAAGTCTAGAACTGTGTTATTTGGTTTCATAAAGTTGGCATTTTCAATATTTGTGAGATGAATCAGTATAATTACATTTGGGTAATAAGTCAAGTCTAGAACTGTTCATAGAGCAAGTATAAACAGAACAAAAGAAAGTATAAGCCATGAATGTTGTTGACAACAATCAATTGTAATTTTTTTCATAATTTTAATTGAATTTAATATAAATTATAGGTAAAAAATAAAATTTTAAGAGTAAAGTATTATTTAGTTTAAGGGCTTTTTGTCTTTCAACAATTTTACAAAAAAAATAAACAATTTTTTTTTTTTAAATTTGTTAGACAAGTAGAAAAATAGTTTTTTTTTTTAATTTAAAGGGTGGGAATTCGTTAATTCATCAAACCATGGGTGGGACACAGTCATTTGGCCTTTAAATAATTTGAAGAAAGTGTCTGGATGTGTGTTGACTAGTTGACATGTTGTGTCAAGTACATTAAGTTTTAAACAAATATATTATTATAAATAATTCCAACCTTTCTTACACGACACATTAAATTATTTGGGTTGACTAGTTGACTTTTTGGCCTATTGGAAAAATAAACCATGGAAAGATTCATGATGATATTCAATACTAAAATGACATTAATGACAGTACAATTGGTTTTCCAACAATGTTATTTAATTTTGTGAAAAGTGAATTTACCAATTTGAACTTCTAGAAAGATAATATTAAAATTTTTACTTGTAAGTCAATTTTAAAACCGCTTTATTTGGTCTCATGAATGAGACTAAATAAATAAAATATATAATAGCCATGGAGGAGGAAAAAAAGAAAGAAAATAAGTTGAAAAAGACATTCAACACATCTCCATGTTATAAATACCCAAAGCCAATCTCTTGGTAGTCACAAAAGCAAAAAGATTAGTGTATTATTTTTTAGAGATGGAATTAAAATATGTGAGAGTGTGGTTGATATTGATGTTGATGTTTATTTCATCTGGAAAATGGAGGATTGAGAGTTGTTTTGAGCAAGAGAGATCTGCAATGATCCTTACTCTCTTCAAGATTGGGTTGAGGGAGATAGAAATTCATTAAATTGTTGTCAATGGACAAGTGTTCAATGCAGCAACACAACAAGCAGAGTAATAGGTCTTGATCTTGTCTCTTCAAGAAAATGGGGACTAGGAGAGTGGAACCTAAATGTTTCTTTATTTTCTCCTTTTCAAGAATTGGAAACACTTGATTTGGGATACAATTTTATAGTTGGTTGTATTGAGAATGAAGGTATTTTACTGTCCATCCTTATAATAATTTGATTTAAAGGTATGCTGATTTTACGTTATTAAATTTAATTCATTAATAAGATTTCTTTTACAGGTTTTGAAAGATTATCATACTTGAATAAACTCGAGGGTCTTTACATCAGTGGCAATATGTTTACCGACAATCATATTTTATCCCCTTTGAGCGAGCATTCATCTCTCAGAAATTTAAGTTTAGCTTATAATCAATTTAAAGAACTAAATCATTTTAATGGTATTGTTCCATTGCATAACATAACTGTTAATTATATATTATTATTATTATTATTATTATTGGATTGTTTTTAGTTTCAAGGTTGAGCAACTTGGAGTATCTTGACTTAGGTGGTAACATCTTCAACAATAGCATAATATCATGTGTGTCTACTCTCTCTTCATTAAAAGAATTATATATTGATAACATTGGATTGAGAGGAACATTTGATCTACAAGGTAAGCTTGCTTCTCAATTTTGATTCCTCTAATGGATAGCAAGATTTTATGTATGGTATCTCCTTGGTTTGGCAAACGGAAAAATGTCATTGGCAAACTTGAAAACATAATTTAAAATTAAACTAATAGAAAAACTTTTATTGTTACACAAAAGTAATGGTCTTTCATCTTTAATAGAAATATTTCTAAATAATATAAGGAATGTTTATAGGTGTTGTACATTCTCTTTTTGTTTTTCTTTAGTAGTTTGAAGGATTAGCATATTGAATACTTGTTATTTTAACTCGCTCTTATTTAACTATTTGTAGAATTGAAGTCTTTGAGCAACTTAAAAGTATTGTCGATGGGAGGAAAAGAGATCAACAAAATTGTGTTCTCAAAAGGTATTGATGATGACATGATTTTGTTAATAAGTTTACACTAAAACCTAATATAATAATCTAACATTTGTTATTGTTTTCCTACAATTTTTCCTTTATAAGATGTACAACAACACACAAGCACATGTACTTATCATCTTTTGGATTTAAAAGTAGTATTTCTATTACAAATATATTAGTATGTCTTAAATCAAATGAATTTAAAGAACTTCTTTTTTTTTTTTTAATAAGAAAACATTAAAAATAGTTGTATTTAAATCTTTTCACATACAAGCAGGAGACACAAGTTTGAGGAAGTTATATTCACTGTATCTAAGAAATATGAGTATTAATGATGGAAGCAGTCTCTTACAGACATTGGGTACATTGTCATCCCTACAAGATTTTGGACTCTTATATTGCAATATTAGTGGAAGGCTTCCTAGTCATGGTAAATATGTTAATGCTGCCCATCAAAAAAGAATATTAAATTATTTTAGTAAATTTTGTTTTGTTTTTTCATAAAAAATAAATGAAAGCATTGAATTTTGATTTATAATAAAGGATTCAGTGACAATAAATTGAAAATTGATTTAGATATTTTTTAAATATACAATATTATATTTTTCACATATTAAATTGAAAATAACCGAAATTATTTTCTAGTAGACATTTTAATATTATATGTCTAATTAAAATAGTCACTAATAAGGGTATTTCAGTAAATGTAATCAAAAGAGTTAATTTTAATAGAATTTAGGTGTTAAATGACCTTTTTATTTATTTAAGTTAATAATCTCCCTAATATGAATTAATTTTTGGCAATTACTACTTGAATAAATCAAATTACTTCTATGACCATGTCAAGTGCTTTATGTCTAAACTTAAAATGAAAAATTTTTAATTATTAATTTAAATGATGTTATTTACGTAAGTAAATTAATTATTCAAATTTATGTTCTATATTACATTTATTATTTTATTATAATTTTAAAAATAACATTAATATTATCATTTATAATATTAATAAATGATAAAATTTCTAGTTTAAAATCCCATATTTAAAAATAACATTCACTTATTTAACAACATTCACCAAATGACTAATTTTGATTATTAATGTGTGCAGATTTGCCAAGTTTCAAGAATTTGAAAATTTTGGACATTAAATACACTCATCTTGACAATAACTTTATTTGGATGCTTAATAGATCATTTAATTCTCTTCAGACTTTAGAGCTGTTTGGAACCGGTTTAACAAATAGGTTTCTTGAGCAAGGTTTATACTTCTCTTTCTCCTTTACATGTTTAATTAACTTTTTGCTTGCAATTCAATCAAAATCTAAAAATTATAAACTATTGGGATAAAATATAATCATAAATATTAATCTAAAAATTTATAATGTATGAAAAAAATTAAATTATTTATTGATTTATACCGTATATTTTCATAATTATATAGTAGATAGAAATTTTAAATATATATATAAAAAAGGTCTACATGATTTAGTGATAAATTTATGTAATTCTGCAATAACTGTATATATGTACTTACTAGTGCAGTTGCTAAGGAAGAACTTTTTTCTGTATTACATTTTAAATAAATGATTTTTAAGAAAACACATACATATATATATAATTTTTTTTAATTTCAGAAATTTGGTGTCTTATACTTGACTTTTCTCATATTACGTTTTCTTTTAAATGTTAAAATATTTCTTATTTATGACCTATGCATAAACTTAAAATAGAAAACTTTTAAATATTAATTTTGAATATTGTTACTTATATAAACAAATTATTTATACAAATTTCTTAATACATTAATTTATTATCTAGTATTATTTATCAATTGCTTGATTATAATTTAAATGAAGGTTAGTAAGTTTTTCACTCTTCTTCTATATTGATTTAATTCTTTTATTAAAAATTGGAATGACATCAAGTAATTAATTGCCAATTAATAAGACATAAGATGGTTTATTTTTCCAGTTTTGCCTATCTTCAAGAGTTTGAAAGATGTGCAAATGGGTGGAATTAGTCTCAAAAACTTCCCTATGATATTGAATGGATCACGCAATTCTCTTGAATCTTTGTGGCTTTATGATTGTAATCTCACAAGCAAATCAGTTAAGCGAGGTAAATACTTATCTTTCCTTACAACGTTAATTAATGACCAATCAATTCCTTTTTGGGAAACAATGGTCTACAAATGAATCAAATCGACACTACACCACCTTTTTCCTCCTATGCATGGTTTCATAAAACTCCCAAACTCACCGTCTTTTGAATGTTAGCTTTCACACTTAATAACTTTGTTAAAATTTGTTCGGTCTTTTCAACAAAATAAAATAAAAAACATTGAATTCTGTTTTATAATAACAGATTTGGTGAGAATGATTCACAGATTCTTTAATTGTACATTTTACATTTCACACCAATTAAGTTGAAATTATTTTAAAGTCAGACATGTTAAAATAGTCGCTAAAAAGGGTATTAAAGTAAATTAATTTTGAGCCATTTTAACTATTAGATAAAATATTAGTTAGTTTTTATTATTTTAACTATAAGTTGTCGAAATTTTAAATTTATTTTAGTCTATAATACATTTAATTTATGATTATAATACAATTATTTTGAAAAAAATATTATTAGAACCTACAATAATATGAAAAATACTCGATAAACTTTTGGGGTGACCACATTCATATATACAATTAGTTTATGGAATGCCTTTTCTATTTTCTTTACACATATTTTTGTTTTTATGTATAGAATTGTCTACATTCAAGAATTTGACAAGATTAGAAATCGGTGGTACTGTTATTCAAAACAACTTTCTTCAAATGCTTGGAAGAATGACTTTTCTTGAGTCTATTAAAATTTGGTTTAGTAACCTCAACAACAATCTGTTTGACAAAGGTTAGAAAATATTTACAAATAATTGTTTCTCTTATATTATGTTTTTTGAATGAATTAAGATATTTCTTATTTATGAATTGTTTGATTATAATTTTCAAAATAACATTTATATTATTAATACATTGAATTCGGTTTTATAATAAAGGATTTAATGAAAAGGATAGATTTATGAATTCTTTAATTGTACATTTTATATTTTACACTAATTAAACTGAAAAAAACTTTATTTAATCTTATTAAAATCATTGAAATATTTATGCCAATAACATTTTTTTATTATTTTTAATTTTAATTGATATAAATTAAAGTAAAAAATATTTATTAAAATTTTAAGGATAAAATATTATTTAATTCGAAGGTATTTTTTTTTAATAATTTTATAAAAAAATTGATTTTTGCAAATTTAAGAAGAAAAATTTTATTATTTTAACAATTTACTGTCTTTTCCTTACGGTCTTATTTTCAATTTAATTTAATTGAATTATTAGTAAACTATCAATTAGTTTTTATCATTTTAACTAAAATTTTATTTTATTTTAACCTTTAATATATAATCATATGATAATGCTATTATTTTGAAATTATTATTAAAACTTACAATAATATGAAAAATACCTGATGAATTGTTAGGTTGACCATATTCATATCTACAATCAATTTATGAATGTCTTCTTTGTTTTTTTATACATATTTTTGTCTTTATGTGTAGAATTACCTACATTCAAGAATTTGACAAATTTAAACATTAGATGTACTATTATTCAAAACAACTTTCTTTAAATGCTTCGAGCAATAACTTCTCTTGAGTCTATTAAAATTGTGGATAGTAACCTTAACGACACTCTATTTGATCAAGGTTAGGACATTTTTATAAATAATTACTTCTCTTATATTATTTTTTTTAATAAATTAAGACAATTTTTATTTATGGCCTATGCTTAAAATTAAAATGAAAATCTTTTAAATATTAATTTGGAATATTAATACTTACAAAAACAAATTATTTATACAAATTACTCTATTGTCTAGTATTGTTTATTAATCGTTTGATTATAATTTTCAAAATAATATTTATATTATTATAATTTGTAATATTAATAATGATAAAAATTTCTAATTTAGCATATTAGTTAACTAGTTTGCGACACACAAAATCAGTGTTCAAATAAATTAAATTAACTGTAGTCCCCTAGATAATTCATATCTCATAGTCTAATATTGATTTGGTTAGACATTGTTTTTTAGTAATTTATTTTATTCAACATCATAAAACATTAATTTAGATTAATGTTTATGATATGTCTTATTTATTTCCACTTATATATTTCTTTTGCTTCACCTAGAATTGTTAACTTTCAAGAATTTGATAGATTTATCAATTTTCAATTCTATTTTAAAATGAAACACATCAAATTCGTTAATTGTACATTTTATATTTTAGACCAATTAAGCTAAAATTATTTTTTACTAGTTAAACTTGGGCCATTGCCATCATTTATACTCTTATTATAATTAAACAAGTTATTGGTATGAATGAACTCAAATTGAGTTGACTCAATCTTGAAAATCGAATTTAATTCGGTTTGATTTGATTTGAGTTCAAGCAAAGTTTAAATTAGGAGAGTCAACTTGTTTTTAAAACCAAATCGAACTCAAATTAGAGAGAATTAGATTCAGTATGACTCGTGAGTTGGATGATGACTCATTTCAATATGAACATGAATTACGATTCAATTTTGGTTATGTTGAGCAATTGTCAAAACTAGACACGATAATGAATCATGCCAGGTCATCATGCCCCCAACTGGTGCGCACCAACCTCGTTTATTTTATATATTTTTTGTATATATTTTGTAATTTTCTAATCAAATTCAATCTTTTTCATGCTTTCCACTCACATTAGTTCACGTACTCTTCATCCTCTTATCTACCTTCTTCTTTTTGTACTATTATGTGTCTAGCTGGCTCTTGGGGGTGTAGGACCACTTGAATCAACCTGCATATTATGAGCTCCCAATGAGATCAACGTCCATCTCCCATACTGTCTAGCCATGGATTGGTTCTCTTGGTTACCAAAGACCAGCATTGAGCCATCACATGAGTACGGCGTTTCCTTTGCTTGAAATGATCTTCAAAAGGAGGATTTAACTTATTCAACCATGAGTTTCTCCAGAGTATGGGCATTTCAGTAGCCAAGCATAGGCTGAAAGTACTAAAGCTTGCCAGGAAGGAAGTTGGAAAAGGTTCTGTCACCATTTCCAGGCTTGTTTTCGCAATAACCAATGCCAGGAAAAAGATTGGCAAGCGTATTCACAAGAGGGTTTTCCATGAAGTTGGATCGACAAAGGCCTTGCCACCCACTTGCTCGTTACCAAGAGCAACGGAAAGGAGCATTGACAGTGACGTACAAGACAGGAAAGGAGTTCCAGACAGAGAAACAGAAGCCAATCAAACCACGAGGATAGCAAAGTTTGGGCCATTGCCATTGGTGCAGGACAAGTTGATTGTTAAAAATAGAAGCTTGAAGATGTCTGGGCCTCTGGACAGTAACATGCAAAAGAGATTGCTCTTCGGTTACCGGAGCTCGGCTAATAACTTCTGGTACTCTCGATGGACCTATTTATGCAAGTAAAAGTACAAAGTTATCTTGGCATAGACAACCTCCAAGCCCAAGGATTTATACAGACAACAGCAACAGCAAGGAGAACTTGGGCAGTTCTCCTTATTATAATTAAACTTGGGCCATTGCCATCATTTATACTCTTATTATAATTAAACAAGTTATTGGTATGAATTAACTCAAATTGAGTTGACTCATTTTTGAAAATCGAATTTAATTCGGTTTGATTTGATTTGAGTTCAAGCAAAGTTTAAATTAGGAGAGTCAACTTGTTTTTAAAACCAAATCGAACTCAAATTAGAGAGAATTAGATTCAGTATGATTCGTGAGTTGGATGATGACTCATTTCAATATGAACATGAATTACGATTCAATTTTGGTTATGTTGAGCAATTGTCAAAACTAGTGATATGAATCCGTATTTGCTTCCATGTGTGAAATCGAAGGTAACTTCAACAATCAAATTTTCGACGCCCTCAATTTGTATGTCAAGCCTTCAAAAATACATTTCAGTTTGTTATGCCCAAAAAAGAAGACCAACTGTGCCTCTGAAAATCATAATTCCAACCGTGCACGATAATACCAATGTCTTCCATACTAGTGTGCATAATATTTTTCAAGGCCTTCGGATCATGTTTGAAATTCAAAAAATTCAGAAACGGCACACCGAAGAGTCAAAATTCATCAAGTGGCTTCATACGAAGCTAAAAAAAAAAACGGGACTCAATTCGGATAAGAAACGGATGAAAACGGGCTGCACGAAGATTTCCCCTGCCTGGCGTCACAGTGCTGCGCTCCAGACCTGCGTGCGCGCGCGCGCCCGCACGCTGCCTTGCTGCGCACGCAAGCGTGCACTCACGCCCACCTGCGCGCGCGCCCAGCGCCCCAACGCACGCACGCCCAGCTTCCGCACGCCCAGCGCTTGGCTGCTCCGCACGCACACCTGCCTGCGCGCGCACCCGCGTTCGCACTGTGCACTGCATGCCGCGGCATGGTGCCGCGGCATCTGGATTCTGCCGCATTTTGGGAATTTTGGTCTTTTCAAGCAATTTTGGCATGCTTCAGCTTCCAGAACTCCTCAAATGCATTCTCCTTGAGGATTTTGAATTTCTGATGATTTCCAACGACAATTTGAATGCCGACGACTTTTCAGATTGAATTCGAATATTCGACTCGAAAATTCGGACCGAAGACAAATTGATCAAGGAAAATGTTTGCATCCAAGATTGTTCCATTTTTATATTTATTTCTGATTTATTTTGTAATGTAATTAGAAAATATGTGAATTATTTGCTATGTCTTTGGCTTTTATTTTATTTCCCTAACTTGTAATATGGTGTAAAGTAAACCAAAGTTCGGTTACTTTAACCATGGTTTGTAAAGCCTATATAAAGGCTATTTTTCTCATTTTGTAAAAAAGACTTGAATATGGAAATTAAACCCTAAAGCTTTGTGCTTTTGCTTAGGATAAAGAACTTGTTGGTTCTTTGTATCCATTTCTTTCCTTTATCCAATTCTTGTTGCAAGAAAGAATTGGTGGTGGAGATTCAAGTGGGTGAGCTTTGAAACAAGTGGGTGGATCTTCCTTTAAGCTTGTATCCAAAGTTCTTTAAGCTTGAATCAACTTCAAGTTGGTGGATTTTCTCCTTTAGGCTTGAAGAACAATTTCTTGCATTTGTTTATCAAGTAAGTATTGGCATTGTGTTGATTGAATGAGGATATTTGATGTGGAATGTTGATGTGTTGGATATTGATTGAAGTTAAGACTAATTATGGGAGTTGAATGTGCTTGAATTAGGAGTTATTTTTGCTTGAAAAATTGCTTGTTTTTGTGTGAGTTTGGCCTTAATCTTTGCTGGGTTTTTGGAGTGCCATTTGACACCAATTTAAGAGGTTTAAGGGCTGCCATAATAGGCCAACTAGACACGATAATGAATCATGCCAGGTCATCATGCCCCCAACTGGTGCGCGCCAACCTCGTTTATTTTATATATTTTTTGTATATATTTTGTAATTTTCTAATCAAATTCAATCTTTTTCATGCTTTCCACTCATATTAGTTCTCGTACTCTTCATCCTCTTATCTACCTTCTTCTTTTTGTACTATTATGTGTCTAGCTGGCTCTTGGGGGTGTAGGACCACTTGAATCAACCTGCATATTATGAGCTCCCAATGAGATCAACGTCCATCTCCCATACTGTCTAGCCATGGATTGGTTCTCTTGGTTACCAAAGACCAGCATTGAGCCATCACATGAGTACGGCGTTTCCTTTGCTTGAAATGATCTTCAAAAGGAGGATTTAACTTATTCAACCATGAGTTTCTCCAGAGTATGGGCATTTCAGTAGCCAAGCATAGGCTGAAAGTACTAAAACTTGCCAGGAAGGAAGTTGGAAAAGGTTCTGTCACCATTTCCAGGCTTGTTTTCGCAATAACCAATGCCAGGAAAAAGATTGGCAAGCGTATTCACAAGAGGGTTTTCCATGAAGTTGGATCGACAAAGGCCTTGCCACCCACTTGCTCGTTACCAAGAGCAACGGAAAGGAGCATTGACAGTGAAGTACAAGACAGGAAAGGAGTTCCAGACAGAGAAACAGAAGCCAATCAAACCACGAGGATAGCAAAGTTTGGGCCATTGCCATTGGTGCAAGACAAGTTGATTGTTAAAAATAGAAGCTTGAAGATGTCTGGGCCTCTGGACAGTAACATGCAAAAGAGATTGCTCTTCGGTTACCGGAGCTCGGCTAATAACTTCTGGTACTCTCGATGGACCTATTTATGCAAGTAAAAGTCCAAAGTTATCTTGGCATAGACAACCTCCAAGCCCAAGGATTTATACAGACAACAGCAACAGCAAGGAGAACTTGGGCAGTGATTTTTAAGATATGGGCAGCTCTTTTTAAAGATCTGAAACCTACAAAATCAAGTTTTGTCTGAAATTAAAGATATATATAACAACAACTAAGAACAAGGATTAATCAAAACAGTATAGAAAGAACATTAAAAAATTTATAGTGGTTCGACAAAAATTGCCTACATCCACATTAGGGTAGTTGACTGTTTCATTATCTCAATGAACAATAGCCTTACAAATGATTGATTACAACCAAGGAAACTGAAAAAAGAATTGCAGAGAAAAATACCATAAACCCAGCTTTACATAATCCCTCAAGCTCACAGTTCACTCATTTTTCTCCTGACCACTCTTTTGTCATCAAGCAGCAATTTATCTTTTCCTTTGGTAACAAGTGTCTTCAATCTATATCGTTGATCTCCCTCAGCCATAACAAAACCAGAAGATGAAAGGTAGCTTATTCCTTGCCCGAAGTCTCAGAGGACCTCTCAATTTCCACGGCTACGCAATTGATGTTTGGATAACCAAAAGCAGAGTTTTAACTCTGCCAACAAGGACTATAGCTGTGTTCTGCTGAGGTGGATGTCCACAAAAGCTATTTTATTGTTGACTGGTCAAGTGATTAAATGACACGATTTTTCAACACCATGATTAAGTTGTAGTTAAACATATTTCTAGCACATTATACCCATGTTTGAACGTTCTGAGCTAACACATTTTCTAGCATGGAATTACTGGTGTATCTTTACTAATGTGCAGACTTGTCAGTAGCATATAGAAGATCTAAATGGTTGAATCCCGTTGATGTTGCCTCCTTATGATAATTTTCATAAAATAATTTTCATTTATGATTTCGTTGACCCATGGTTTTGTCCTTAAATTGACTCTAATCCAAGGCCTTCGGCTTCTTTGCCATGTGGGATTTTTGACGTAAACAAAAACAGTCCACAGAAATTAGATGTTCATGCCCTCCAAATCCTGTAGTTCAAATATCTGTCTAGATAACAAATGATGTTCTTTTACCTGTTACATTTTACACACATATATATTCTCTTCTTTTCTGTACATCTTTGTCTTATTCTTGAGTATTGAACAAGAAGCAGCTGAAGAAGGTATCTAACAAAATAGTTGATAAAGAAGTTTTGTAACTTCCATGGTCCACTTCAAACTTCTAAATTATTTGAACTTTAAGGCAATCTGAAGGAACTTCTAGAATAAAGCATTTGAAAAACAGGCCTTATTCTAGCACTTAAGATGACGCCCAAGATGGATCCTAGACCACGCTCTGCTGAGTCTTCCCAGCTCTGTTTTCATGCAGCAAATAAACCTATTAAATTCAGAGTGCAACAATAGCCAAGGCAAAGATCTATAACAACTAAGTTGGATATAAAACCCCTTGAAGAACCATTGTTAAGCACAATGAGTGCTGCAGTATATGCATTTAATAAATAAATAAAGTGGGCAGATTTTAATCTTTTTTCATCCTTTTGTATTAAAATTTATCAAATACAAACACAATTCATTATTGGGCGAAGAAGAAAAATCATTTAGAAACCTTAGATCAACTACAAATCCAGTACAATCTGACAGAGAAGTCAGTGAAGTCCAGATGCAAAGATCACTTTCTCCTAAGAAACTTCTATCAAGATTACATAAAGTATACTCAAATTACTCTATAATATTATTGTGGCAAACTAATGTAATTTATGAAGCTAATGTAAATTTTCTGCCTTAAATATCAGTTTAGAGAAAACATTTCCAGGTACTGATCGATGATTATTTTGAAATACTTTCAGTAAATGGCAGCTTGCTTATCTTTCATTAGGGTTTTCAAATGTTACAACTAAACAAGAATAATTCAAAATTCTGTTTGTGGATTTAGTGAAGTTTCTGTTTGTGTTGAATGATTGTCTTTGTCCCATAGCGTTGAAAGAATTTTGGTTTTAAACCTGTAAAGGTGCAATTGGTGGCACATATATGACTGGTCTCATCATTTTGTATTGAATTATAGTGAATTGAAAATAAAAAATGGAAAGAAAGGCCTGTGAGAGTGGATCTTTCCAAGCACCATATCACCTTTATTCTCTCTAACCCTCAGTTTATTCAATTACAAATTTGCTAAAATATTAAATAAATATGATTCACACAAATTCAGATTGGAAATATAAACAAATGATTCCCAAACTTTTTCTAAAAATTAAACAAATCCTAATACAAAAATTTTAAAGTCTTCAAAATTCATATCAGTGGTATGTGAGGTTGTCAGCCGCTGTCTTTGTTACTTACCCCAGTTACTTGAACCAAAGTGAAAAAGAAAGAACAGATTTACATTTCTTTTCCATTGTAATCTGAAATAGCCAGGGGGGCATGCATGACTAAAGCAGTTATGTGCTCTAAAATGGGTCCAATATGAAGAACGCTTCATATATAGTTGTGTCTGATATTTAAATATTGGTGTCAGCTTGTCTTATCGAGTAAGGAGCTGGGCTTATATAATAACAAAATCTCTAGCTTTTGATGCAGTAAAAGATCTATGTAAATATTCAAGATGATGGATGGAGTGTGATGATATAACAGGAACAGAATTATATTGTGTTAAATTAGGACTAGATTTTAGCCAAAGTAGTTTCAACTTGATTATCAATACAGTTTGAATGAACTTGAAATGAGTTATTTTTAGTTAAACTTGAGTATAAGAGCATGATTCGAAGTGGATATGAACTAAGCCGAGTTTGAAAATATGGTGACTTGAATTAAAAATAGGATAACTTGAATTTGATTTCAGTTTATCTGAGTCAATTAACGGTTGACCATGAGTCTCATGCTGAAAGAAGAAGGATTAAGATGAAGGATTGAGGATTGACATGAAGGATTGAATTTGTTAATGGTCAACTTGCAGTTGCACGCGCTTCTGGAGATCAAAGCCTGAAAGCACATTTAAGTTCAGAGCCTGATGTAAGACATGTGCCAATAGACACAAGAATTGAGTTTGTTATATTGGCGAGCGATGGATTGTGGAAGGTTAGTTGTTATAACAGCTTATGGAAATTCTAATCTGCCTATCTGAAACCCACCTGCCCTCTTTTTTCTGTTTCATATTTTGGCTATCTCCATCTTATTGCGTATTTTTGCAAGCACATTGGAAGTCAGGCTAAAAGGTTCATGACTTTGTTGGTAACATTATTGAAACTGACGTGTGGACTGAAAGAATTTAGGATCATCAATGTTAAACCACGTGTTAGAGAATTGAATTTCCCCCTATTTATAGGACTTAATATGTTAAACATCAAGTTGTACTTTAAAGTGACATATATTTTATGGACTTAGGTAGAACTCGATACCACATGGATAAAGTGCCAGGAGCCCTGAGCACTGATACCAGATGATATGTTACAAGGCGAGGTAGAACTCGATTTGGAAAACCGCCTTGCCAAGTGAGGGTGCCTACACCCTTATAAACCACACCAAAGGCCCATTCCCAGGCGATGTGGGACTTACCACACATCAGATTTTCTGAGGCAGAATCAAAAGGGCATTGTGAGTTTTGGTTCCCTTCCACTATGTACAGCATGTGACTATTAAAATCTTCACAGGAGTTAAGGGCTATGGATTAGGATATGTGCTTTCATATTATGTCATTACTTACCATAAAACCTCAAATTAATGGGTGAAAGCTCAAACACTAGTATTTGGCTCCTAAAAGTAGGATATTTTTAATCATAAGCGCAATTTTCAAAGACTAGAGCCAGAGTCATAGAACTTGAAGCAATGAAGAAGAATTATTGTGCTAGGAACTTGCTTATCAATTTTATTGTGTTTTATTGTTTACATTAAGTTTCAGGATTTACCTAACTGTTTGTTGATTCCTACCAAGGTTTCCTATCAATTAGTAGTTGTGCTTAATGAGCAAGTGATAATATGTGTAGGTTCAAGAGGTACCTATCTTGCCATCATACTTATTTCTTTGTCTTGCATTCTGTTCTTAATATTTTGTTAGTGTTATTGTAGGTGATCTGAATCCAGGTAGCACCCATCAAATCTAAGACAACAAAGGAAGACCAATCATGCTCTCGCAATGCTTGACTCGATCCGAATCTATCAAATTCGAAGAAATTTAGACACATGAAAGCACAAATTAGAGTCATATGTTCAAATAAATCTCAAACATCATGAGCATCATTTATGACAGTTGAATGCCTCTTTATTTATCAATTGGCTTCATACGAAGCCAATGAAAAAAATGCAAGTAAATTTGGATGAGAAATGGGCCAAAATAGGCAAGGCAAAAATTGCCCTGCTTGGTGTTGCGGCATGGAGTCACAATGGCATGCTTCTGTCGTGTGCGTGTGCGCACTTGCACGCTGCATGTCCTGACACCACCGCGCCCCAATTCTGCCTCTTTTGGATTTTTTTTTGCATTTTCAAACTGGTTTTTGCATGTTTTTGCTTCCAAAATTTATGCACCATGCTTGATATTTTGAATTTCAAATGATGTCCAACGAGGATTCAAATGCCAACAATCTCTTCGGATCAAATTCAAACAATCAATTCAAATCGAATACTCAAGTCAAAAAATCGAATCAAGACCGATTCGAACAAAGAAAAATTACATGAAGATACAAGCATGCAAATTATGATATTTTAAAATATGTTTATATTTAAATTATGTATTGTAATTAGATTTAGAAAACTTATGTAATTTGTCTTTTGTGTTTTCTTTTATTCAATTTAAATTGTATTTAAGTTACCTAGGATTAACTAGATTTTAACCATGGTTTGTATCATGCCTATAAAAGGTAACATTCTCATTGTAAAACGAGCTTTTTTGAATGAAATGAAAAATTAGAGAATTTTCTCTTTAGTTTCATGAAGTTTGATGGCTCATGTGAATGCATATTTCCTAAATTTATAGAAATTTAGAACAATAATGTTGAATGGAATTTTGTAAGCTTAAACTTCTGTAAAAATGATTCATTGATAATTTATTAGAATATCATAGTAACATAACAGCTCTTCCCAGATGGAATTGTGGTACAAGGGATATGTGTGTGTTTCTTGGAGGAGGACGCTATCATCCATACTTCATTGCTTTGTGGTACATGGGATATATTGATCTCTTTCAGCCCCTAAGCCATTGGCACAATCTTTTGGAAGCAAGTTGTATGATTGCTTGATGAGATTTTTACTAGTTTTAACTTATATAATATTGAATCAATTGAAATTACAATACTAAGAGGATTATTTTTTATTTTGCACTTTAATTGAGATGGAATTACTATTTTTATATTATTGTATATATTTTCATTTATGTATATTTTGTATAAAGTTAAGTATAATAGTTTTAAGGAGATTCACTGGTAGACATCACCACGAGATGGTTATTGCTTTCCTACTCATCAAGGAATTGGTTTAGATCTTGTTTCAGTCCTATTGATTGGCCCGGCGAAAAGACCAGCAATAACAACTAGTGATATACATATACTGTAACATCCTTATGCAAATAGTCTCACTACTACGGTTAAAATATTATCTACTTTAAATATATAATCTATCATGAACATAAAAAATTTAAGTATATGTCTAGAGATATTGCATATATTTACAATATATATCTAAATGGAATTATATATATGTCGGTAAAAATATTTTCAAAAGTCATGGTATTAATAAGTAGATCTGGATTTGAACTGAGTTGATTCGACCTAAATTCATTTAATTTGAAATCAAATTAAAAGAATTTGACTCATTTTTGAAACCAAATCAAACACAAACTAAATAGAGTTAAGCTTGATCTAACTTTGAACCCAATGAGTAGCTCTATTTAATTTGAATTTAACTCGTTATTCAATTCAGATTTTGTCAAACAATTATAAAAACGACATTGTTTTATTAATAAGTTGTAAATACTATGAATTTGAGTCACAAGTATGAGTTATAAATTCAAGCCATAAACTTAATCACAAACTTGAACAAACTCAAACGAAACTATTTTCATTCAAATCAAATTTAAACCACATTTAACTTTAACTTGACGAACTCAAATTGAATTATTTTTTACTTAAATTGAACTCAAGCAAAAAAATATTCAGACTTGACTTGATTTGTATCAACCCCTGTTAACAATACCTAAATTAAACTGATCCTGACCCAATTCAATTCACTCAGTCCAATGAAGGTTCAACACAAGCCAATAGCTTAATCACTTCTAAAATTTCTCTAATCCTGGATTGTTGACATTTTAAACGGGGCAAACTCAACCCAACACAATTTATCTACTTCAATTTCAACTCAAAACAATCAAACCACTTGATTATTTTAAAAACTTTGTCCATATTGACCACGAATCAAACAATTGATGGCTAGTCCTGTTTCAAACCATGGTTAATGTTGGATTTATTTCCCAAATTCTATGAAATATGAATTCAATATATTTAGGTATTCAGATTCAAATCTTTCACTTGATTTGATTCAAAAAATGACTGCAGCAATCAAATGTTAATTATTTCCACAACATAATTATTTTCACTTTGTGGAAGTTTAAAGCCACTTGTCTCTTGTCTTTTCATCTCATATTTATCTGGCAAACCTTTGCCACTAAAGCTAAAAACCTAAAGGAAGGGCTAACATATTGATGATGCACAAAATTATGCATGTATTTGCTTAGACCGTATTGACTTAACAAAATGTTCAGAAACAATTCCCCTACCATGTTAACCGACAAAGTTACAAAAACTGAAGATAGACAACAAGATTATTGTGTTATGAATGCCTTGTACAATCCTTACTTGAGCCAAATTATTGAGAACTGTTACCCCATAGCCAACTTGAACAATATTCAAATAGCACTCATCTAATTCAAGACAACCAAGGAAGTCCAATCATGCTCTTGCAATGGCTGACTCGATCCGAACCTACCAAATTCGAAGAAATTCAAACACGTGAAGGGAATAAGCATAGGTTTGAATCAAGTATTCGAATAAATTTCGAGCATCACTAGTATCCTTTTTGGCAGTCCAAGTCATTCTATTTATCAAGCGACTTCATATAAAGCCAATGAAAAAAATGAGAGTCGAATCAGAAGAGAATTGGGCAAAAAATGCACAAAGAAAGAAAAGGTCCTAGCGGACACGGCCATGCGCACGCGCGTGTGCACAAGGAGCCCAGCATCGCGCACACCTGTGCGCTCAAGAAGCTAGCACTGCCCGCTTGCTTGTTGCGTAAGCAAGCGTGCACTCGCGTACGTGCAACACTCACTTGCGCTCGCATTGCAGTCCTGAAGCGTGCAATGTGCACGCTTCAGTGCCCAACACCTACGCACGTGCCCTAGCGCCAGGCCATGCGTTCCATCCGCAGCATGGCGCCGCGACATCCACTTTTTGCCTTGCTTGCAGGTTTCTTGCAATTTTAAGCCAATTTTGCATGCCTTTGAGGTCCAAGCTTCTCCTATGCACCAATTTCAAAATTTTGGAATTTCTAAAGCATTTCAATGATGATTCTAATGCCAACAACCTTACGGATAAAATTCAAACATTTGACTCGAAAATTCAAGCCAAGACAAATTAATCAAGGGAAATGAATGCATCCAAGATTATTCCATTTTTATATTTATTTCTTATTTATTTTGTATTGTAATTAGAAATTAGGTGAATTATTTGTTATATTTTTGGCCTTTTATTTTATTTCTCATAACTTGTAATGTGGTATAAAGTAAACTCAAGTTTGGTTACTTTAACCATAGTTTGTAAAGCCTATATAAAGGCTACTTTTATCATTTTGTAATTAGACTTGAATATTGAAATTGAAAATCAAAAGCTTTGTGTTTTTCCTTGGGACAAAGAACTTGTTGGTTCTTGTTTTATTTTATTTCCTTTATCCAATTCTTATTGCAAGAAATAATTGGTGATGGAGATTCAAGTGGGTGAGCTTGGAAACAAGCGGGTGAAATTTCCTTTAAGCTTGCATCCAAGGTTCTTTAAACTTGAATCAACCTCAAGTTGGTAGATCTTCTTCCTTTAGACTTGAGTGAAGCATCTTACTAGTTATCTCTCCAAGTAAGTTTGTATCACTTGTGTTGTGTATTTTGAGCTCCATTACCCCTACAATTCTTTAGTTGTGTTGTAATGAATGATGAGGATTAATGGGAGGTTTGGGAGTTGAATGAAGTTGAGAAACTTAGAGGTTGAACTTGCTTGAAATTTGAGTTTCTTGTATTTGGAAATTGTCTAATTGTGTGTGAACTTGAATTGAATCTTTGCTGGATTTTTGAAGTGCCATTTGATATCAATTTAAGAGGTTTAATGTTTGCCATTATTGATCATTTGGTATCAAAGCTTTAGGTTGTTATGTGTGGTGAGGTGGAAAGTGGAAGTACATGGATGAAGGCAATAAGTCAATATATTTGTGCTCATTAAATGTTTTGGTGGCTGGATGTGCAAGTTTACAAAGCACAAGGTAGCAAATTAATGGAGGTAAGGACAAAAACCATTAAAGTGACAAAGCCAAGCAATTTTGAATAAATTTTCTCTTCTCTTGGTTATCTTCTTCCTTTGACCAAATGCAAGAAATTTTCCATCATAAAGTCTTCTTCTTCTCCAACACAAAACTTGCATACAAATAATTACTTCAATACAACCCCAAGTTTCAATGCCTTCAAGTGAACTTCCACAATTATTTTCCTTGTCTTGATGGCTTGGAAAGACTTGTATTAGCTTGAGAGATAATTTGGAAGCATCAAGACATGAATCGGTAATAATGTTTCTAGATTCACACTTAGATTCGAATTTGGATACATATCAGTAACAAAATAAACCTATTAAATGTAGAGTCCAACAATAGTTAAGGCAAAGATCTATTATAACCAAGTTAGATATAAACCACTTGAAAAACCAATGTTGAACACAAAAAAATGTTGCAGTATGCAGTTAATATATAAATGAAATTGGCAGATTTTAATCTTTGTTCCTTTGATATTAAAATTTATCAAATACAAACACAAATTGTTATTAGGCAAAGAAGAAAAATCATTTTAAAACATCAGATCAACTACAAATTCAATACAATCTGACAAAGAGAAACCAACGAAGCCCAGATGCAAATATCACTTTCTTTTGAGAAACTTCTATCAAGATTACATAAAGGATAGCCAAATTACTCTATAATACTATTATGACAAATTGACAAAATTTTTTAAGCTAATGTAATTTTTCTACTTTAAATATTAGTTTAGAGAAAACATTTCCAAGTATTAGTCAATGATTATTTTGAAATACTTTCAGTAAATGCCAGTTTGCTCATCTCTCATTAGGCTTTTCAAATGTTACAACTAAACAAAAATAACTCAAAATTCTGTCTATGAATTTAGTATTTTCAACGACAATATACTGATGGTTTTCATCTTGAAATCGACTCAATCACTCGCCACTAAGCCGTTCAAAAATCAGGTGAGCTATAATCATGATCATATTCTCTCGATTCATTTGATTACATCGTTGAGGTAGATTCTGATATCACAATGAGCCAAACATATCAAAAAGTATTTCTAATTAAGAGGACATTGTAGTATCCAAAGTAGCTATGGGAAGGACTTAGTTCAAGGACTAAGTTGATAGGCTATCTTTTTCTCTTTCATCATGAAAGTTATAATAGAGGAGCTCTGGAAGGTTCTTTATTGGAAGTAGTCTCTGAACGGATGTGGTAGGCCTTGGAGATTATGACTTAGAAGCCAATAATGTGGAAGAAGAAATTAATGAATTGTTTTGTTGTTTCCATAGGAATAAAGGTAAATATGTGTCTTATTTAGGTGCAATCCTTGAACGGAAGAAAAACCAACCTTATTGCTCTAATCAATATATGGCACATAACACAACTAAGTATAAGTTTAATGTGGAACAAGGCAAGGTAGAACTCAATTTGGAAAACTGGTTTACCAAGTGAAGGTGTTTACACCCTTATAAACCACTTTATAGGCCCTCCCCCAGGCAATGTGGGACGCTCCTTTCTCTACAAAAAGCAATGGGTGATTTACCGACACATCATACTCCACCCCATCCGGGCTTTGTGTCTTCACAAAGGACCCTACTCCTATAAGATGTGGGTCACTAATATAGGCCCCATAGGTACTTATGTTGATAAATTGTTAAGAGTGCCTACGCACTGATACCAAATGATATGAAATAGGGCGAGGTAGAACTTAATTTGGAAAATTGGCTTGCCAAGTGAGGGTGCATATAACCTTATAAACCACTCCACAGGCCCTCCCCCAAGTGATGTATGACGTTCCCTACTCCACAACAAGCAATGGTTGATTTACCTACATATCATACTTCACCTTTTCTAGGCTTTATAGCTTCATAAAAGGTCTACTCCCACAGAACGTAGGCCATTACCATAGGGCCCTACAGGCACCCACGTGGATAAAGTGCTAGAAGTACTTAGGCTTTGATACCAAATAATATGGAATAGGGCGAGGTAGAACTCAATTTGGAAAATTGACTTGCCAAGTGAGGGTACCTACACCCTTATAAACCATTCCATAGGCTTTTTCCCAAGCGATGTAGGATGTTTCTTGCTTCACAACAAGCAATAAGCCATTTACCTACTCCATAGCAAGTAATAGGTGATTTACCTACACATCATACTCTATCTCATACGGGCTTTACATCCTCACAAAGGGCCCCACTCCTATAAGATGTGGGCCACCACCATGGGGCCTCACAAGCACCTATGTGGATAAAGTGTCAGGAGCACCTAAGCTTTGATACTAAATAATGTGGAATAGGGCAAGGTATAACTCAATTTGGAAACCCAACTTGCCAAGTGAGGGTGTCTACACCCTTATAAACCACTCCATAGGCCCTCCCCCAGGCGATGTAGGATACTCCCTACTCAATAACAAGCAATGGTCGATTTACCTACACATCAGTTATAGCATGCAACTTTTACCCTTTTTGTATTTTTTCGCTCTTTTATGCTCTGTTGAGGGTAGATTCACCACGAATTGCCTTTGTGCCATCCCAAAAATATTTTTAGGTGTTTGAAGCTTTCGAAAACATCTATAAAGTCGTTTTGAATTTGCCAAGAGGGGATAAGAAATGATTCAAATCCATCAAGCAAGTTAAGTGATGAAAACCAACATTCATTCAAACATAACAACATAATTGTCATGTGATATGTGATGCATATTTCTTATCATATAAGTTTGAAATTTGATTAGTTCAACTTGCACCCAATGCAAAACATTGATCCGAACCAGTTTGACCAATTAATACAATTTGAGTTTAAAACATAGGTTAAAACCTAATTATACATAATAGATATTCTATAATAAATTTTGTTTACGTATTTAAGAATCAAAACATCGATTACCAGTACCACATATATAACAAGAACATCAAAGATAATTATCAGAGGTGATGAAATATATATTATGCTATAAAGTAATCTCTTAGTAAGAAAGTACAGTAAATAAATAAATAAATATAATATAATATAATATTTTTTAACAAAAACGCATAATGTTGAATAGGTCATTGTTGCAATGCATTGGGTTAAGCCCTACTAATTGTTGTAGCAAAAGAATGTAAATATCTCGCGATTATATTCTTTGAATTTGAAACAATCACTTAGAAGGGGATAGTAACAAGGCATTATACGGGAGAATGAGAGGCATATGACACTCCTACAATCAGTGGCAATGGTGTGTTGTCAGATGAGGGTGGGGATGGTGGTCGTGGTAGTGGTGGTGGGAGAGGTTTTTGGTTATGCCATGATGGTGGATAATAGGAACATTGATTAGGTGGAAATGCATATAGTGATGGCATTGAGTGGTGGCTTGGTTGTTATTGATAGTTTGTTGGAGTCTTCATCATTGTACTCGTCATCATGGGAAATTTAATCAAGGTGGTGGGGCAGGTTTATTGAAGATTTTGGAACGGGATTGATAGAAGAGTGAAAATATTTTCATTTGACTGTTTAGTTAATTAAAATAACAAAAAGGTTTAGTACTATTTTATTCTTGTCTACTCAATCATAAGCAACTAAATCACAATTATGAATGGTTTAGTCTAATTTTACAACCTTTTTTACTGGTCTTTATTTAGTTTAAATAATTAAAAGAAGAAAATAAAGATAAAATAATATAAAAATTTTGTACTACTTGTGTTATGGATTTGAGCTGTGATGATTGGTTTTTCCAATTGGTCTTCCAAGACTTCCTCCTACTTTGAATAATTTGTGGAAATTGTATTGATTTGTGATAGTCTTCATGAGTATGCAAGATATTTATGAGCTATCACAATAGCGTTTTCCAATATGAAATTATTATCCATCAAGTCTCCCAAGTTATATGTTTAATAAAGGGATATTAAATAATTTATGTATTGACTAATTGACTTTTTTGCCTTATTAAAAAAAAAAAAAAAAACATGGAAAGACCCATGATGACTTTTTAATTAGTTTTTAATTAATTTATAATTTATTTTAAATTGGACATTTTTAGAGAATAAATATAATTTACCAAATTGTTCTCACTTTTACTCTTGTAATAAAAATGTAATTCAAAAGGGTAATCCCTAGAAGTCTCATTTTTAATCTCTCTCACTTACATTTAACTACTCAATGTCGTGGGGAATGTGGGATTAAGATAGTTGATTGATTAATGCTAATAGAAGTGTGAAAAGTGAATGTACCAACTTGAACTTCAAGTTGCATAGATAAGTCAAGTCTAAAACTGTGCTATTTAGTCTCATAAAGTTGATCTCTTTACACATCATAATATTTATGAGACGAATCAGTATAATTACATCTGTGTAACATAATTTTTAATTTCTATACATAGTTCAAAGAGATAATATGAGCAGAACTACAAATGTATTTCTTAAACTTATTGTAAGGCTTTCCAAATGATTGATATCAAACCTCTAATTAATGTATTATTATTGTCAGTCAATCAAAATTTAATAAAATGTATAATGACCATGAAAAAGAAAAGAAAAAAGGAAAATGAAGTGAGTCATGCTACATCGGTGAGATTCTCAACTAAAATCGCATACATTGGCCACAAATGTAATCGACAACAATTAATTGATATTTTTTTAATTGAATTTAATATAAATTATTGGTAAAAAAATAATAAAATTTTAGGAGTAAAGTATTATTTAGTTTGATGGCTTTTTTGTCTTTTCAATAAATTTATAAAAAATAAACAACATTTTTTAAAAAAAAAATTAATAGACAAGCATAAAAATAGTTATCTCAAATTTTTAAGATGGAAATTTGTTAATTCATCAAACCATGGTTGGGACATATTCATTTGGCTTTTAAATAATTAGAAGAAAATGTCCTAATGTGCGTGTCTTGTACACTTGACTCGTGAAAAATGAACTAGTGTGTGGAAAAGGAAGTCATGTCAGTGTGCACCAAGTCTTAAATAAGTATATTATTATCATAAATAATTCCAACCTTTCTTACACGACACATTAAATCATTCGGATTGACTAATTGACTTTTTGACCCATTGGAAAAGAAACCATGGAAATACTCATGATGATCTTCATCAGTAAATTGACATTTATGACTAATTATAATGGATTTTTCACCAATATTATTTAATTTTATAAATTTTTATCTTAAATGATATAATAAATATAATAATTTAATAAATTATTAATTTTATTTTATAATACAAAAAATAAAATAAATTGACATTATTTATGAGTTCATGAAATTAATGTCTTTGAGCTGTGTTATCGGATTTTCCAACCTTTCTTTTATGGAATATTGAATGCGTTGACTAGTTGACTATTTGTTCTATTGGAAAAATAAATTGTGGAAAGAGTTAAGTGTTTCAATCATTTCTTTGCATGAAGATCACATTTATGAGTTGTACATCAAAGTATAAAATAAGAAAATAAGAAAATAAAAGGAAAGATATAATGTTTACTTATATTAACAATATTATTATTCTTGATTGGAATTAAATCATACTACATCAGTGCGATTCACTACTAGAATCGCATGCACTGGCCATGAATGTTGTCGACAACTTAGAAGCAATAAGTGACATGATATAGTAAATGTAATTATTCTATAAATTAAAAATAAACAACTGTATTATTATTCTCAGTTGGAATTAAATTACACTAAATCAATGCAATTCTCAATTAGAATTGCACATGCTAGCCACGAATGTTGGCGACAACAATTAATTGTAAATTTATTTTTTATTATTTTCATTGAATTTAATATAAATTATAGGTAAACAATATAATAAATTTTAGGAATAAAATATTATTTAGTTTGAGGGTTTAAAAATTTAACAAAATTCTTTAAGAAATTAATAAATGGGTAGAAAAATAATTTATACAAATTTAAAGGGTGGGAATTGTCAATTCATCAAACTATGGGTGGGATATAGTCATTTGGCGTTTAAATAATTAGAAGAAAATGTCTTGATGTGCGTGTCTTATACACTGAGTTCATGAAAAACAAATTAGTGTGAGGAAATAAAGGGAAATTGTATCATGCACATTGAGTCTTAAAAAAGTCTATTATGATCATAAATAATTCCAACCCTTCTTAAGCGGCAAATTAAAGCATTTGTGTTGACTAGTTGACTTGTTTAGCCCATTGGAAAAAAAAAAACCATGGAAAGACTCATGTTTTCAACAATGTTATTCAATTTTGTGGAAAGTGAGTTTATACTTGTAAGTCAAGTGTAAAACCATGTTATTTGGTCTCATAAATAAGATTAACAAAGAATAGATATAATGGCCATGAAAGAGGAAATGAGAAAAGAAAATAAGTTGAAAAAGACATTCAACATGTCTCCATATTATAAATACCCAAAGCCAATCTCTTGGTAGTCACAAAAACATAAAGAGATTAGTGTATATTTTTTAGAGATGGAGTTAAAATGTGTGAGGGTGTGGTTGATATTGTTGTTAATGTTTATTTCATCCAGAAAATGGAGGATTGAGAGTTGTTCAGAGCAAGAGAGATTTGCTCTTTTGCAACTTAAACAGTCCTTCAATGATCCTAATTTACTTCAAGATTGGGTTGAGGGAGAGAGGAATTCATTAGATTGTTGTCAATGGGCAAGAGTTCAATGCAACACAACAGGTAGAGTGATAGGTCTTGATCTATCATATACAAGAAAATGGGGACTAGGAGAGCGGAACCTAAATGTTTCTTTGTTTTCTCCCTTCCAAGAATTGAAAACACTTGATTTAAGGTACAATCTTATAGCAGGTTGTGTTAAAAATGAAGGTATTTTACTGTCCATCCTTATAATAAGTTAATTTAAAGTATGCTGATTTTACTTTATTAAATTTAATTTATTAATAAGATTTGTTTTACAGGTTTTGAAAGATTATCACACTTGAATAATCTTCAGGGTCTAGACATCAGTGGCAATATGTTTAATGATAAGCTTTGAACGAGCATTCATCTCTCAAGAATTTAAGTTTAGCTCATAATCAATTTAGAGAACTAAACCATCTTAATGGTATTGTTCTACAGGTTGTGTTATTATTGTTGTTGTTGTTGTTGTTGTTGTTGTTGTTGTTGTTGATGTTATTGGATTTTTTTTAGTTTCAAGGTTAAGCAACTTGGAGTATCTTGATTTAAGTGGTAACATCTTCGACCATAGCATCATATCATATGTGTCTACTATCTCTTCATTAAAAGAACTACATTTGTATGACATTGGACTGAAAGGAACATTTAATCTACAAGGTAAGTTTGCTTCTCATTTTTAATTTTTTTAATGGATTTTATGTGTGGCTCCTTTTTGCTTAGTCAATTTGAAAAAACGTCACTGTCCAACTTGAAAACCTAATCTAAAATTAAAATAAAAAAATTAGAAGTAATGGTCTTTCATCTTTAAGAGAAATATTTCTAAATAATATAAAAAATGTTTATGGGTGTTGTTGTTCTCTTTCTGTTTATCTTGAGTAGTTTGAAGGATTTGCACATTGACTACTTACTAAATGAACTTTCCTTTATTTTAACTATTCTCAGATTTGGTCTCTTTGAGCAACTTAGAGGTATTATTCATGGGGGGAGATGAGATTAACAAAATTGTATTCTCCGAAGGTATT
Source organism: Anacardium occidentale (assembly GCA_026122585.1). Classification (NCBI taxonomy): domain Eukaryota; kingdom Viridiplantae; phylum Streptophyta; class Magnoliopsida; order Sapindales; family Anacardiaceae; genus Anacardium; species Anacardium occidentale. Next base: position 35,898 of record JAJEJH010000656.1, on the reverse strand, counting down.
GATGACATAATTTTTTAATAAGTTTACACCAAAACCTAATTTAATAATCTAACATTTGTCGTTGTTTTCCTACAATTTTCCTTTATGAGATGCACAATGGCACACAAGCACATGTATTTATCATCTTTTGGATTTAAAAGTGGTATTTATATTACAAATATATTCTTATGCCTTAAATAAGTTTAAAGAACTTTATTTTTTTTTTAATGAGAAAACATTGAAAATAGTTGTGTTTGAATCTTTTCACATACAGGAGACACAAGTTTGAGGAAGTTATATTTCCTTTATCTAATAAATGTGAATATCAATGATGGAAGCAGTCTGTTACAGACATTGAGGTCATTGCCATCCCTACAAGATTTTCGACTCCGACATTGTAATATTAGTGGAGGGCTTCCTAGTCATGGTAAATACATTAATGTTGCCTAACGAAAAAGAAAATTAAATGATTTTGGTAAATTTTGTTTTGTCTTTTCAATAGAAATAAATGAAAAACATTGAATTTTGATTTATAATAAAGGATTTAGTGACAATAAATTGAAAATTAATTTAGATATTTTTTAAATGTACAATATTATATTTTTCACACATTAAATTGAAAACAACTGAAATTATTTTCTAGTAAACATTTTAATATTATATGTCTAATTAAAATAGCCATTAACAAGGGTATTTCAGTAGATGTAATCAAAAGGGTTAATTTTAATAGAATTTAGGTGTTAAATGGTCATTTTATTTAAGTTTTATTGTATCCAAAATAAGTTGTACTAAATTAATAATCTCCCTAATAGAAAATAACAAATGTTAAATTAATAATCTCCCTAATAGAATAAATACGTTGAATTCTAGTTTTATAATAAAGGATTTGGTGAGAACGATTTATAGATTCTTTAGTTGTACATTTTATATTTCACACCAATTAAACTGAAAACAACTTTATTTAGTCTTGCTGAAATTATTTTTTAGTGGACATGTTAAAATAGTTACTAACAAGGGTATTAAAAGTAAATTCATATTTAACCATTTTAACTGTTAGATAAAATATTAATTAGTTTTTATCATTTTAACTATAAGTCATTAAAAATTTAAATTTATGATTATAATACAATTATTTTGAATTTATTATTAAAGCCAATAATATGAAAAATACTTGATAATTTTTTCGGTAATCATATTCATATATAAAATTTGTCTATAAAATGTCTTTTTTATTTCCCTTACACATTTTCTTTTTTTATGTGTAGAATTATCTACATTCAAGGATTTGACAAAATTAAAAATCCTGAACACTGTTATTCACAACAACTTTCTTCAATTGCTTGGAGGCATGCCTTTTCTTCAGTCTATTGAAATCCAGGAGAGTAAATTCTATGATACTATTTATGATAAAGGTTAGAATATAGTTGCAACTTAACTCAAATATATATTTACACTAATAAATTTTTTTATTATTTTTAATTCTAATTGATATAAATTAAAGTAAAAAAAATTTTAATAAAATTTTACAGATAAATATTATTTAATTTGAGGGTATTTTTGTCTTTTGAATAGTTTTATAAAAAACATTGGGCTTTTCCAAACTTAATAAAAAGGATTTTGTCATTTATGCAAAGCTTAGATGGAAATAAAATCTTTTGACCTTTGAATAATAATGGTACTACACTAAATGTCATCAAACAATTAATTTTAACAGAATTAAGATGTCAAGTGGCCTTGTTTTCTTGTAACTTACTGTCTTTTCCTTATTTTCTTTCAAAATAAATTTTATAACTTATGGTCTTTTACTGTTGTTTGTAAAATTAGTTTTCCTAAATTGATAATCTCCCAAGAAGTCAAAAAATAAGTGTTTAATTTTCAATTTGCTCATTAGATAAAATATCATTAGTTTTTATCATTTTAACGAAAAATTTAAATTTATTTTAACCTATAGTACCCTTAAATTATGATTATATTGTAATACAATTATTTTGAACTTATTATTAAAACCAATAATAATATGAAAAATACTTAATAAACTTTTATGGTGATTATATTCTATACACTATTAGTTTATGGAATGTTTTCTTTAATTCCTTAACACGTATTTTTTTTTTTTTATGTGTAGTATTGCCTACGTTCAAAAATTTGACAAGTCTAGTAATGGATGGCGTTGTTATGAAAAACAACTTTTTTCAAATGTTTGGGGAAATTACTTCTCTTGTGTTTATTGATGTTCGGCGTAGTAGCTTCAACAACACTTTATTTGGCCAAGGTTAGAACATATTTACAAACAATTACTTCACTCATATTATGTTTTTTGAATAAATTAAAACATTTCTTATTTATGGCCTAAGCCTAAATTTAAAATAGAAAAGTTTTAAATATTAATTTTCAATATTATTGCTTACATAAACGAATTATCTATACAAATTTCATAATACATTAATTTACTGGCTAGTATTGATTATTAATTGTTTGATTATAATTTTCAAAATAATATTTATATTATTGTAGTTTATAATATTAATAATGATAACAATTTCTAACTTCGCATATTAGTTAATTGGTTTGCCACACTCAATTAGTGTTTAACTAAATAGATAAACTCTAGTCTCATAAATCATTCATATTATCAGTATTGATTTGATTAGACCTTTTTTTTTTTTTATAATTTGTTTTGTTCAATATTATAAAACATTAATTTATATAAATGTTTAGGATGTATCGTATTTATGAATTTTCAATAGTGATCTCAAAAATATTTTAAATAAAGGTAAGTTTTTCACTCTTCTGCTATGTTAATTTAATCGTTTTATTGAAATTTGGTATGACATCAAGTAATTAACTACCAATTAATATGATATAAGATGATTTATATTTGCAATTTTGTCTACAATCAAGAGTTTAAAACGTGTGAATATGGGTGATATGACTCTCGAAAACTTTCCCATGATATTGAATGGATCAAGCAATTCCCTTGAGTCTTTGAAGCTTTTTAATTGTAATCTCACAAGCAAGACAGTTGAGCAAGGTAAATACTTGTCTTTCCATGCAACATTAATTTAAAACCAGTCAATTCCTTTCCAGAAAACAGTGTTGCACAAATTAATCTTAATTTGTGGAAGATTTCCTAATTATGGTACGCACATTACTTTAAATTATTCTCAAAATTACTTGGGAAAAACGCATCCTTTTTATTTTGAATGATAGCTTTCACACTTTGTAACTTCACTAAAATTTGTTTTGCCTTTTCAACAAAATAAAATGAAAAACATAGAATTTTGGTTTCATAACAAGGGATTTAGTGAGAATGATTTATAGATTCTTTAATTGAACATTTTATATTTCACCCCAATTAAACTGAAAACATCTTTATTTAATGTTGCTGAAATTAATTTTTTAGTGGACATGTTAAAATAGTCACGAACAAGGGTATTAAAGTAAATTAATTTTTAAATATTTTAGCTATTAGATAAAATATCAGTTAGTTTATATTGTTTTAACTATAAGTTGTTAAAAGTGTAAATTTATTTTAGCCTATAGCACCCTTAATTTTTGATTATATTGTAATACAATTATTTTGAATTTATTGTTAGAACCAATAATAATATAAAAGATACTTTATAAACTTTTACAGTGACCATATTCTATACACTATTAGTTTATGAAGTGTCTTCTTTAATTTCTTAACACATATTTTTTTTTTATGTGTAGCATTGCCTATGTTCAAGAATTTGACAAGTTTAGTAATGAATGGCATTGTTATGAAAAACAACTTTTTTCAAATGTTTGGAGGAATGACTTCTCTTGAGTCTATTGATATTCAGAATAGTAACATCAATGACACTTTATTCGACCAAGGTTAGAATATATTTACAATCAATTGTTTCATTCATATTATGTTTTTAAAATAAATTAAGACATTTCTTATTTATGGCTTAAGCCTAAATTTAAAATGGAAAAGTTTTAAATATTAATTTTGAATATTATTACTTACATAAACAAATTATTTATACAAATTTCATAATGCATTAATTTATTGCATAGTATTGTTTATTAATTGTTTGATTATAATTTTCAAAATAACATTTATATTATAATTATTTGTAATATTAATAGTGATAACATTATTTTCTAGTATAATTCATTTATTAATCTATTCTAATTTTAAAAAAATATTAATATTATCATTTATAATATTAATAAATGATAAAATTTCTAGTTTAAAATGTAAGTCAATTGGTTTGGGACATTTCAATTAATTTTGTTACAGCATGCTACTTTAATTCATGTGCACCCTACTTTAATAAAAATAACAGCATGCTAATAAAAGATAGTTCATATGCACACTACTTCAATAAAAATAACATTATGGTATTTAATAACATTCACCAAATGGCTAGTTTTGATTATTAATGTTTGCAGATTTCGCCACTTTCAACAATTTGAAATTTTTGAAAATTTCTAGAACTCATCTTGGCAACAATTTTCTTTGGATATTCAATGGATTGTTTAATACCCTTCATACTTTATGGCTGCGTGGAACACGTTTAACAAATACGATTCTTGAGCAAGGTTAATACTTCTCTTTCTCCTTTACAAGTTTAATTAAGTTTAGCTTGCAATTCAACCAAAAATTATTGGTGTACCAAATTTCATGATTATAATTCCATTATGACATTTTTTATTTCAGGAATTTGTAAGTCACTTTATCTCTAAGACTTACACATTCTAGACAGTGATTTGGGAGGTAACTTGCCTTGGTGCCTTGCAAACTTGACTTCCCTTGAAGTATTTGATATCAGATCTAATCAATTTACCGGAGACATGTCCTCATCTCCCCTTATGGTGCTAACATCTATCCAACACTTACTACTTGCAAACAATCATTTTCAAATTCCAATTTCTCTTGAACCATTTTTTAACCACTCAAAGCTGAAGACCTTCGATGGTCAGGAGAATGAAATTTATGCTGGAATTGAGTCACAATATTTGACCCCAAAATTTCAATTAAAGTCCATCATATTAGGTGCATATGGATATAATAATTCATTTCCCGAGTTACTCAATGATTCCTTTCCTAAATTCCTCTACAATCAACATGACTTAGAAGAGGTTTATCTCTTCAACCTTAATTTGAAGGGAGAGTTTCCAATTTGGTTGTTGAACAACAACCCCAACCTAGAAACACTTTATATAGTTAATAATTCTCTTTCAGGGCCTTTGCAAGTGCCAATTGATTATCACCTATCTTTGAGTACATTAGATATATCCATCAATTCTTTCCATGGGCATATTCCAACAGAAATTGGAGCTTATTTACCAATGTTACATTATTTAAACATGTCCAGAAATGCTTTAGACGGTTGCATTCCCTCGTCACTTGGTGACATGAAATTATTGAAAAAATTGGATTTGTCTAATAATTTATTAATAGGGAAAATACCTCATGAGATGACCGTGGGTTGTTTGTTATTGCAATATCTTGTATTGTCAAATAATAGCCTACAAGGTGAAATATGTCAAATTATGTTATAATATCAAATAATCATCTTCAAGGTCAGTTTTGTCAATTAGAAAACATTGAAGTATTACTCCTTTGAGAATACAATATTATTGGAAGTTTACCATTTTTTTTTTTTTTTTTTTTTTGCCCTTTGTCAATTAAATAAGTTCATTTATCAAAATATAAATTACAAGAATAACTCAGCAGAAGATCCTCTAATAGTAAGTGTTGTCTTTTATTGCACAATATGTTATTGGGCCTCTAACTTTCTCACTTGATGTTGCTGGTAAAGAGATCTCATAAGCCTGAAAAACAAAAATTACTGCAGAAACAAAGGCAAGATTAAAATATGTCGACCTTATACGCACATTGATTCCACAAATGTTGATGCACAAATAAAGATAATGAAAACATAAATAAACGATTCCTATTTTTTAAAAAAATATTAATAGGTATTTAAATAAAAAATTTAAAGGTTTAAAAGATGAAACCGTTGGACCCCAGTTTATTTTTTTTAATTATAAATGATATAATAAAGGTAATTATTTTATAATTTGACAAATTTTTATTTTAATAAAAAAATAAAATATAATGACATTATGTTTGACTTCATGAAATTAATATCTTTAAGTTGTGTTATTGAAATTTCCAACGTTTTTTCCACAACACATTAAATAATTTGTATGTTAGTTTGTTGACTTTTTGCCATTTTGGAAATGCAAATCGTGAAAGAGTCAAGATGTCTCAAAGTCATTATTTATCATGAAGATGACATATATGAGTCATTACAAATGCTAGTCCAACACAACCATTATCAATTTGAACCTAATATGTATCCAAATCCGAATCCAAGTGTGATTTCAGAAATATCATCACCGATTCATGCATTGACGCCTCCAAATTATCTCTCAAGCCAAAACAAGTCTTTCCAAGCCATCAAAAAGAGAAAAACAAGCTTATTCGAATTTGATCAAAGCATTCAAAAGAGATTTTGAATCATCTAGCAATATTTTTCCTAAAGCCTTCGGATCATGCTTGGGCTCAACAACAATAAAAAAAGGGCACATCAAAGAGTCTAACTTTATCAAATGGCTTCATATGAAGCCAAGAAAAAAAAAGGGAAATTGAATCGGATGAGAATCAAGCCGAAAATGCTTAAGGGAAGAAATGTCGTGGCGCGCACAGCCACATGCACTCCCTTGTGAGCCCATGGTTGTTGCTTTGTCGGTGCAAGCAAGCTGTTGCAGTGTGCACTGCATGCATGTGTGCGCGCGATCTTGTACGATGTCCGTGCATGCATGTGCACACACTCCTATGCCATAGACTTGGATTCTACCTTCCACATGATTTTTTTTTTTTTTGCATTTTCAAGCTAGTTTTGCATGCTATTGATTCCAAACTTGTTCTAATGCTCCAACTTTGATATTTTTGAGCTTCTAATGAATTCCAACATAGATTTGAGTGTCAACGACTCTTTGAATTGAATTCGAACAATCAAATCAAATCGAACACTCAAGTTGAAGATTCGAATCCAAGGTAAAGTAATCAAGGGAAAATACAAGCATGCAAGATATAATATTTTAGATTTATTTATATTACAATTTTTGCATTGTAATTAATATTTAGACAACTTTAAATACTTTTGCAATATATCTTTTAATATTTTCTCTTATTTAACTTGTATTATATTTTAAGTTAACTAGGGTTAGCTTGTTTTAAACCATGCTTATGACTCGCCTATAAAAGGCAACATTTTCATTGTAAGAGTAGCTTTTGATGAGATGAAAACTTAGAGAAGCTTTGGTGGCTCATGTGAATTTTTATTTTCCTTTATCCAAATTTTCATTTGCAAAAAGGAATTTGGTGGTGGAAGAACCTTGATGGTGGAATTTCCTTGAACCTTGATGGTGGAATTTTCTTTATCCTTGGTTTACTCTCAAGTTGTTGAAAGAATTCATTTATGTTTTAGGTTTGTTTTCTTGCAAAATTTTAATTTATGTTTGTTGGTGTTGAGTGATCTTCATTTCACTACCTTTCTTGGTGATGAATTAGTGTTGGATTTGGGTGAAAAATTGCATGAATTTGGAGACTTTGATGTTAGTTTGGAGCTGAAATTTTAGGCATGGAATTGTGAGAGATTAGAATAAGTTTTGGGAGCATTATAAACCCTCTCATTATTGATCATATGGTTTCAACAATGACTTTATATTAAAATTTTAGGGATATAAGAATGACTATTTATTATTATTTCGTTGTTTATCAGTATAGAATGTTATATGAACTTATAATGAAATGTTATCATATAATTAGATAATTTTAAATTAAAAATAAAATAATAACTTGATTACTTTCCTGGGTGATTATATTCATGATATTCAATAGGGTCACTTGACCCTACTTGAAATTTTAAAATATATGCATTGTCCATTAATTATTTATTTTAATTTGTAATTACAACCACTAAATTTATATTTCCAAATCATTATAAGGTGAAATTCTTTTATATTATTGTAGATTTACAACTCTAAGAACTCAATAATTATTTTAATAAATTGAATTTTGTGTTGTTTATTTAATGACATTTTAAAGTCCAAACGTATAATTTTTTGCTTTTGACAAAACAAAGAAATTGATATCCAAACGAGTTTTATTAATAGAGTTTGTTCTATTAGTAGACAATCAATTGAATGTTTAGATTCTTATCATGTGCTTTGATAATGAATTTTCAAGATTAAATGTTTACAAATTCAAACTATGAATCTAAGCCATAAATTTGAGTTACAAATTCAAACTATAAACTTAAATCAAACTCAAACTAAATTATTTTTATTCGAATTAAATTCAATCCACTTTATCTTTAACTCGACAAACTCAAACCAAACTATTTTTATTCGAATCGAATTCAAACAAAAAAAATTCAAACTTGACTCGGTTTATATCTACCCCTATAATAAAGACCTACATTAGACTCATCTTTGACCCAACTCAATTCACTCAGTCCATTGAGGGTTCATTCCAAACCAATAGCTTAAACATTTCTAAAATTTCACTAATACTAGATTGCTGATATTTTAAACCGAACAAACTCAACCTAACACAATTCACCCATTTCAACTTCAATTCAAAACAATCTAACGATTTGATCATTTTTAAAACTTCATTCGGATTAACTATGGATCGAACAACCGATGGTCAGTCTAGTTTCAAACCACGGTTAATGGTGGATTTATTTCTTCAATTCTATAAAATATAAATACAGTAAATTATATAACCGAATTGGATTCTTTCACTTGGATTGATCCAAAAAATGACTACAACAATATAATTTGTTTTTAAATTTTACGTATTCTGACACTGAATCTATAGCATTTTTTCATGAAGAAAAGGAGAAGTAAGAAATAATTGCATTCATCGTTTATGCAAGGGTTTTTAAGACATACTATATGTGTCCAACCGCTAATAATCTCTCTCGATAGTTATGTCACATAGGTTGAGTCGATCAATTTTGGATGAATCCAAATCCAATAGATAAGTTACCAAGTCTCTCCCTTTCTGACAAGACAGAGAGAAAACCATTCCAAAGCATCTCTCCTAATGTTTTCTAGAATTAAAATATCTCATTCTCGTTTAACTGCTTCTATCCAACTCATCCATCTACCATCACCTTTCACTTCACCTCCTAGTAGCCACGGGCCCTTGTCTCTTTAGTCCACTCCATACAAGGTTAATTCAGTGTAAAAGCTATTCCTAAAAATAACATGGCTGACCAATTACGAGGACTCTTGTCCATATAACCAATTTTTCCCTCAATAACTGTCATTTGTTTGAGCCATGCTATCTCACAGTACATTTTGGGCATCTCATCATCAGCCTCCAGAGGAAAATATCCAAAGGAAATCAATGAGGTCAGGCTGCTTTCATAAATGAACCAACACAATACGTGCACAAAAACACATATTCTGTAAAGAAGAAAAAGTTTAAAAGAGCACAAACCACCAGGCTTCACGGGACGTATCCAACGAACAGCGGACAGAAACGATGCTGCTCATAATACGTCAAACACAAAGCATGGAAAATAAACAGAGGAAAATAATGGTGAAAGGGAGTGAAGCTGATGTTCGTTTGTCCATTATAGATAAGCGGCTTTGCCGAGGCTGGAAAGCGGCGCGCCGTCTTTGCTGGTGAGAGGACGGCCGAATCAAAGCCGCCAAAGCTCTCCTGACCAAATCTCCCTCTACTCCTCCAATCCTAACCAGCGAGTTTGTCATAACCGATCTCCTAGCATGTAGCCAATTATTTGGCTTGTAATTGGAAACCTGACACTCTGACGAATTAAAATTTTTATGAAGGCTGCATCGGAAGGAGCCAGGGTGCGTCGTAGGAGAACACATACACGTCCTCTTCGGTTTGGCTTGATTTTTCAGAACCTGTACTTGAACGGGACTGCTGTTTACGTTATGAGAAGTAATGATAGCGCGGTTAGGGGATACGAATCGGACGGAATGTGCTGATGTTGACTGAGTCGGTCTGTTGTTACCGTAGAGATTGACACGTGTCGGAGAAGCAGATCGGGCAAAGAACGGGGAGGATCTAGAAGAGAAACCGAAAGTTGAGTACGCAAAAGCAGAGGAGGAAGAAGAAGATGACGATGTGTAATGAGAATTGTAGAATCTTCCAGAAGGTGATAGAGAACGAACTGCAGGCCCGCTCGACGATCTTCTAGAAGAGGTTGCCGACATTTTATTGCAAAATTTTAGCAGAGTGAAGAGAAATTTTCAGAATTGCATGTAGCCAAGTTCAAAGCATTAAACTATAATAAGATTATCTTCAAAATTATTCAGCAATTATCTGAGGATTCACTTTAGACGCACATAAACAAATTGAAGGAATAAAATTAGTCAAGACTGCTTCATTTCTTACACCAATTTGATTTTTGTTCTTCTTTTTCTTCAGACCACCCAAATATGTAGATATCCTAAGACTCAAGGCCAGTCCAAGCCACCATCAATTAAAACAATACTTCATATAACATTTAGACCAATATTACATGGAATGAAAACATTATAAGTTTCTGACAGCTGAAAACTTTTGATGATAATTTACTAGAGTTGCTGTTGAACAAAATGATGTAAAAGTGTCCATGGGGATAGTTTGACGATAAAAAGAAGCTGCAAAAACGTTCTGTTACGTGTCTTACCACAAGACTTTTAGAAAATAGTGGTATGCTATTTTTAGGAGTTAGTGGCGTACTTTTCTATAGGAGTTATATGGCAGGTTATTTTTTGGTGGCATGCTTTTCTTTAGGAATTAGTGGTAGGTTATTTGTTTCACGTTGCACGTTTGAATTTATTACTATAATTTTAGGCATCATGTAGAGCTCTTAGGATGTATATAAACAGCAGTAAAATAAATAAAAAGCAGACTTTGATTTCACTCTAAAATTTATAATTGTTTCCCAGCTACTCCATATCTCCTTGAGAGCTTCTCACCATTTGTAAGCATTCCGCGATGGGGTAGAGGTCGAGCGAGAGCTCGATTCCTTTGAGCACGTAACACATTCACTGAAATCATACGCCTTTGGCTTTATGTTTAACCATTTCTTCATCACAAAATTTGCCTTTATGTTTATATATAACATTTTCACAACAAACCAAACTGCATTTAAATAAAAAATTACCTAAGTTCAGCTTCAAGCTCCTCCCGCTCATGTCCAGTAGCAGTAGGCATAACATCCTTAACCTTCTTCTTCACATATGTCTCTATCAGAAGCCAAACAAAGGCATTTACATGACATTCATATTTTTATCCCATCACATAAAACATATACAGAAACTCATTCAAGGCTATTCACATAACTATACCTTATGAATATAATTTGAAGTTCAAAATCAGATATCCCAATTCATGCCCAGATCATCAGGCCAGGCTAACAACAACAAAATAATTTTTATAAAATCCCCACCAAAATTTGAACTCTAAAATTCACACACAAAAAGGGAAAAAAAAAAAGCTATTCAAAAGACAAATTCAACTGAAGAAAACAAAAAAGAATTCACCGGGGGGATGAGATGTTCAGAATCATTAATTTAACCAGAAAACTTTCAAGAGATAGTCTTCCAGCTTCTTCGCCAAATCAACTTCCCAGTTAGCTTGTAGTTCACGCTCTGGCAACACGTGAACTGGGTATCACTACAACCAGCCGAACCGCAATTCAGTTCTTTTTGTCAGCCGTTAGTCATATTGTAAGAGTAGAGCGATTAGTACCAAGCAAGAGCGGTTGCTCTTGACTCACAGGAGCCCAATATCTTATGCTTCTTTTGATGGACTTATGCAAGTTAGCTGGGCATATACGACCTCCAAGCCCAAGGCTTTGTGCAGACTACAACGGCAGCTAGGAAAACTTGTGTAGTGTCTATGATGAACGTCCAATATAGGCAGCTCTTTTTCAAGATTGAAACCTACCTGATCAAGTTTTGTTTATTTATTATGGAAAGAGAGAAAGTGTGTTGGCATTTGTTGATGACATGTCATTTCCTTCATGTCAACTTATTTTATTTTGTTCTAATTGTTCAAGCGATTGTTTCACGTAAATAAATAGATGATTAAGATCTCATACCATTTCTCAATCTCTGTTTCAAAATTGAATCTCAACTTGTTGGGTGTCTTCTTGTCATATCAAATCATGTTAACCAATTTAAGAGTTTGTCAAAAAAAATACTGTCAGTTTTAAACTATTGTTTTAAAACAACTGAGATTAAATTGAATGGTTAATCAGATTCGATTGAAATTAATCCAATCTTATATATGACATATCATATAGTAAATAAATGATATATATCACATATTATTTGATAATACTTACGTATCATTAAAAATTATTGTAATATTTGTTTAATTTATCATCACTTTGATCGAGTTTTTGAATCGAATCAATATCCAATTCGGATATAAGGATATGGTTCTAAAGCATGACCACATAATAAACTTAGTCTTTCTAAGAGCCACGTATAAAGAGAGAGTTGAACTTTTCATTTGAATTACAAGATGGTCTTAGCTTGCATATGACGTTTTAGATTTGGAATCTATATCATGGTCATTTTTTACTATTTTGGTTGCCTTAGTCAGTGGCCAAGTTTCCAAAATTGACCTGACCCATTTCCAAAAATCACTGAAAGCAATAAAGATTTGCAAGAAAAATAAAACCTAACTTGTTGATTTGCAAACTAGAGCGGGAAAAAGAGAGAGAGAGAGAGAGATTTCTAGAACTAATATTTTTAAAACAAAATTTAGGGTTTCAAGAAGGATTCCTTTTTCATAAAAATTAGGGTTTCAAGAATGACTTTGTATTAAAATTTTGAGGGTTTGAAAATGACTGCTTATTGTTTTTACGTTATTTATCAGAACATAATGTTACATGCACCTCTAATGAAATGCTATTATGTGATTTAATAATTTTAAATTAAAAATAAATAACACAATTATATAGTAATACATTATCATAATAGATTCATTATTTCTCATGAAAATAATTTGATTACTTTCATGGGCGATCATATTCATAGTAAGCAATGGGGTCACTTGACACCACTTGAAATTTTAAAATATATACGTTTTTTTTTTAATTATTGATTTTAATTTGTGATTCCAACCACTAAATATATATTTTCAAATCATTAAAAGGTAGAATTCTTTTATGTTATGGTAGATTTACAACTCCAAAAGCTCAACAATTATTTCAATAAATTGAATTTTATGTTGTTTTTTAATGATATTTTTAAGTCCAATCAGTTTTTTTTTTTGCTTTTGACCAAACAAAAAAAAAAAAGTAGATTTTTATTACTCAATTTTATCCAAATGACTTTTCATTAACAAAGCTTGTTGTGTTATATTCTTGACATGTGCTTTTATAATGAATTTTCTATAACGAAAATCGTGAAAAATCAATATGAAATCGAATAAATGATCAACTTAAATTAAATTCAAACTAAATTATTTTTATTCAAATCGAATTCAAACCACTTTTATTTTAATTTGACAAACTCAAACCAAACTATTTTTATTTGAATTGAATTCAAACAAAAAATATTCAAACTTAAATCAGTTTATATCTACCCCTATTAAAAAGACCTAAATTAAATCCATCTATGACCCAACTCAATTCACTAAGTCCAATGAGGGTTCATCACAAACCAATAGCTTAATCACTTCTAAAATTTCACTAGTACACCAAGCAAACTCAACCCAACACAATTCACCCACTTCAACTTCAATTCAAAATAATCTAACAACTTGATAATTTTTAAATCTTCATCCAGACTAACAACATATCGATCAATTGATGGCCAATCTGATTTCAAGCCATGTTTAATATTGGATTCATTTCCCAAATCCTATAAAATATGAATTCAATAGATTAGGTATTTAGATTCAATTTTTTTTCACTTAAATTGATTTGAAAAATGACTGCAGTTATCCAATGTTAATTATTTTCACAACATGATTTGTTTTATATTTTATTTTTGGATTTTACATATTTTAGCTCCATATCTCTATGGCATTTCTACGTGAAAAAAGGGAAATGAAGAAATAATTTTATTTATCCTTTACGCGACAGTTTTTGAGATATTATATATGTGCCTACAACCACTCATGGCCTCTTTTAATCAGCCTTAATTATTATGGATAATTACTGTCTCATGGGTTGGATCAATTCATTATAGGTGAATCCAAACTCAATAATTAAATCATTGGGCCTCTTCCATTCTGATAAGATAAGACAAAACCATTATTTAGCACCTCCCTAATGTTTTATAGAATTAAAATATCTCTTTCTTGTTAAGTTGTTTCTATTCAATTCATTCATCCACCTTCACCTTTCACTTTAGCTTCTAGTGGTCAAGGGCCCTTGTCTCTTTAGTCCACTCCATACAAGGTAAATTCAATGTAAAAGGTATTACTAAGAATAACATAGCTAACCAATTATGAGAACTCTCAAAAAGAGACACTCTGAATTTCGGTTTATAGCACTCTCAATCTCATAAGTAAAGACACCTTCAAATTCAATCTTTCCACCCATATTAATTCCCTTACTCGTCAACCTCTTATCTACTTTCTTCTTCTTTTTGTACTATTATGTGTCTAGTTGGCTCTTGGGGGTCTAGGACCACTTGCATCCACTTGCATATTATGAGCTCCCAATGAGATCACCATCCATCTCCTACACCGGCTAGCCATGGATTGGTTGTTTTGGCTATCAAAGACTAGCATTGAGCCATCACTAGCACATGAATACAACCTTCCTTTGCTTGAAATGAGCTCCAAAAGGATAATTTAACTTACTTCAACCATGAGTTTCTCTAGAGTATGGGCATTTCAATGGTCAAGCATAGGCTAGAAATACTAAAGCTTGCCAGGAAGGAAGTTGGAAAAGGACTTAACACCATTTTCCAAGAAGGAAGTCAATAGTGATAACCATTGAAAATCAAACTAGATAGACGAAAATGACCACCTGATCATATTGATTGTGTGAGGTAATTAGATCTAGCTACACCATGAGCTAGGTGACCATTTTGGGCCACCTGGTTAAACTTTGGCAATAGTGGTTATTGCCTTTTTTAATTTTAATTATTTTTAAAAAATGTTTTTTAATATTTTTAAAATTATTTTTATTCAAAAAAAATAAAAATGACCCTTTAATCATAAATATTTAACGGTTGACTTTTAAATTTGACCGTTGACTTTAATTAACATGTAAGTATTTGGGTTTTTGAAAGTTCATAAATAAGACTTTGTCATTTAGGAAAACCTTTGGCCAATATGGAATGATATTATTATTCTAAACTGAAATTAAATCGCATCAAATTGGTACAATTCCTCATTAGAATTGCTCAGGTCAACGATGAATGTTATTAGGGCTAGTTAATTTTAAATTTATTTTTATTATTTTTAATTGAAATTAATATAAATTAGAGACAAAAAATTACAGTAAAATTTTGGAGAAAAGGAAACTGTGTCTTATACACTGAGTTCATGAAAAACGATGCCGCATGTGGAAAAGGAAATATCATGAAAGTGATTCCAATCCTTCTTCCACGGCAGAATCACATAATTTATGTTGACTAGTGGAGCGCATGATGTTTTAGTCATTCTTCATCATGAAAATGACTTTAATGACTAGGAATGCACCACTTGAATTTCCAGGAAGTTATTGCTCAAAATCATTACTTTTAAATAATCTATAAGTCAATTTGAAACCGTGTTGCACATGAATAAGATTAAATTAAGAAAAGATATGATGACCATGGAAGAGGAAAGAACAAAGGAAAATGAGTTGAAAGAGACATTCAACATATCACTGTATTATAAATATCCAAAATCAATCTCTTGATAGTCACAAAAGCAAAGAGATTAGTGTATTGTTATTGAGAGATGAAGTTAAAATGTGTGAGGGTGTGGTTGATATTGATGTTTATGTTTATTTCATCTGGAAAATGGAAAATTGAGAGTTGCTTGGAGCAAGAGAGATTCGCTCTCTTGCAACTTAAGCAGTCTTTCAACAATCCTTATTGGCTTCAAGATTGGGTTGAGGGAGAAAGAAATTCATTAGATTGTTGTCAATGGACAAAAGTTCAATGCAGCAACACAACAGGGAGAGTGATAGGTTTTGATTTATCATATACAAGAAAACGGGAACCTGGAGAATGGAACTTAAATGTTTCTTTGTTTTCTCCCATCCAAGAATTGGAAACACTTGATTTAAGTAACAATCTTATTGCCGGTTGTATTGAGAATGAAGGTATTTTACTATCCATTCTTATAATAAATTGATCTTAAAGTATGTTGATTTTACTTTATTAAATTTAATTTATTAACAAGATTTGTTTTACAGGTTTTGAAAAGATATCACACTTGAATAATCTCAAGGGTCTTTACATCAGTGGCAATATGTTTAATGATAGCCGTATTTTATCTACTTTGAGCGAGCATTCATCCCTTAAGAATTTAAGTTTAGCTTATAATCAATTTTGAGAACTCAGCCATTTTAATGGTATTGTTCCATTTCATATATAATTGTTAATTATGTATAATTGTTGTTATTGTTGTTGTTGTTATTATTATTATAATTACAATTCATATATTTGGGTTATTTTTCAGTTTCAAAGCTAAACAACTTGGAGTATCTTGATTTAAGTGGTAACACCTTCAATCATAATATAGTATTATATGTGTCTACTCTCTCCTCGTTAAAAGAATTATATATTGTTCACATTGGATTGAAATGAACATTTGATCTACAAGGTAAGTTTGTTTCTCAATTTTGATTTCTCAAATGGATAGCAAGATTTTATGTATAGCCTTTCTTTTGCTTTGTCAATTTGAAAAATTGTCATTGGCCAATTTGAAAACATAATTAAAAATTAAACTAATAGAAACACTTTTATCATTAAACAAATTAGAAATAATAGTCTTTCATCTTTAATAGAAATATTTCTAAATAATATAAGGAATGTTTATAAGTGTTGTATATTCTTTCTGTCTCTCTTAAGTAGTTTGAAGGATTTATATATTGAATACTTACTAGTTTAATTCACTCTTATTTTAACTATTCTCAGAATTAGTTTGTTTGAACAACTTAGATATATTATCCATGGGGGAAGATAAGATTAACAAAATTGTATTCTGAAAAGGTATTTCTCCCTTTTTTTATTTTAAAGTAGTATTTTTATTACAAATATATTTTTATGTCTTAAATCAAATAAATTTTTTTAAAAAAAAAATTTAATAAGAAAACATTGAAAATAGTTGTGTTTAAATCTCTTAACATATATGCAGGAGACAAAGGTTAAGGAAGTTATATTCCTTTTATCTTCAGACTATAAGTATTAGTGATGCAAGCAGTCTCTTACAGACATTGGGCTCATTGCCATCCCTACAAGATTTTAAACTTTGGAATTGTAGCATTAGTGGAAGACTTCCTAATCACGGTAAGTACTTTAATATTGCCCAACAAAAAAGAAATTTAAATTATTTTGGTAAATATTATTTCTTTTTTTCAACAAATAAATGAAAAAAATTGAACTTTCATTTATAATAAAAAAATAAACTGAAAATTGATATAGATATTTTTTAAATGTACCATATTATATTTTTCACATATTAAACTAAAAACAATAAAAATTATTTTCAATTAGACATTTTAATGTTAAATGCGTAATTAAAATAGTCATTGACAAATGTATTTCAGTAAATATCATCAAAAGGGTTAATTCTAACAAAATTTAGGTGTTAAATGACGTTTTCATTTATTTAAGTTTTATGAGCTAGGGTCTTTTACATTGTTTCCAAAATAAGTTGTCCTCAATTAATAATCTCCTTAACAGAAATTACTACTTACGGATAAACTTGATTAATAAATCAAATTGCTTCTATTACCGTATCAAATGCTTTACGCCTAAACTTAAAATGAAAAAAAATTTAATTATTAATTTTAAATGATGTTTTTTACGTAAGCAAATTAATTATTCAAATTTTTGTACTATTATACATTTATTATTTTATTATAATTTTAAAAATAACATTAATATTATCATTTATAATATTAATAAATGATAAAATTTCTAGTTTAAAATCCCATATTTAAAAATAACATTCACATGTTTAACAACATTCACCAAATGACTACTTTTGAATATTAATGTTTGCAGATTTGCCAAGTTTCAAGAATTTGAAATTTTTGAGCATTGGATTCACTCATCTTGACAACAACTTTCTTTGGATGCTCAATGGATCATTTAATTCCCTTCAGACTTTATGGTTGTTTGAAACCAATTTAACAAATAGGTTTCTTGAGTAAGGTTTATACTTTTCTTTCTCCTTTACATGTTTAATTAACTTTTTGCTTACAATTCAACCAAAATCTAAAAATTATGAACTAATGGGATAAAATATAATTGTAAATATTAATCTAAAAGTTTATAATGTATGAAAAATATTAAATTATTTGTTGATTTATACTGTATTTTTTTATAATTATATAGTAGACGAAAATTTCAAATACATATGAAAAAAGTCTACATGTTTAGTGATGAATTTATGTAATTCTACAATAGCTGTATATATGTACTTACTAATGAAATTGCTAAAGAAGAGCTTTTTTCTATATTACATTTTAAATAAATGAATTTTAAGAAAACACATACATATATATATAATTTATCAATTGCTTGATTATAATTTAAATGAATGTTAGTAAGTTTTTCACTCTTCTTCTATATTGATTTAATTATTTTATTAAAAATTGGAATGACATCAAGTAATTAACTGTCAATTAATAAGAAATAAGATGGTTTATTTTTCCAGTTTTGTCTATGTTCAAGAGTTTGAAAAATGTGCAAATGGGTGGAATTAGTCTCAAAAACTTCCCTATGATATTGAATGAATCACGCAATTCTCTTGAATCTTTGGGGTTTTATCATTGTAATCTCACAAGCAAATCAGTTGAGCAAGGTAAATACTTATCTTTCCTTACAACGTTAATTAATGACCAATCAATTCCTTTTTGGGAAACAATGGTCCACAAATGAATCAAATCAACACTACACCACCTTTTTCCTCCTATGCATGGTTTCATAAAACTCCCAAACTCACCGTCTTTTGAATGTTAGCTTTCACACTTAGTAACTTTGTTAAAATTTGTTTGGTTTTTTCAACAAAATAAAATAAAAAACATTGAATTTTGTTTTATAATAACAGATTTGGTGAGAATGATTCATAGATTCTTTAATTGTACATTTTATATTCCATGCCAATTAAGCTGAAAATATTTTTAAGTCGACATATGAAAATAGTCGCTAACAAGGGTATTAAAGTAAATTAATTTTTAACCATTTTAACTGTTAGATAAAATATTAGTTAGTTTTTATTATGTTAACTATAAGTTGTTAAAATTTTTAAATTTATTTGTCTATAATACATTTAATTAATGATTATAATATAATTATTTTGAAATTATTATTAAAACCTACAATAAAATGAAAAATACTCGCTAAACTTTATACATATTTTTGTCTTTATATGTAGAATTGCCAACATTCAAAAATTTGACAAGATTAGAAATTAGTGGTACTATTATTCAAAACAATTTTCTTCAAATGTTTGGAAGAATGACTTCTTTTGAGTCTATTCAAATTTGGGATAGTAACCTCAACGACGATCTGTTTGACAAATATTAGAACAAATTTACAAATAATTATTTTTATTATATTATTTTTTTAATAAATTAAGATATTTCTTATCTTTTAATAAAGGATTTGGTGAGAATAATAGATTTATGGATTCTTTAATTGTACATTTTATATTTTACATTAATTAAACTGAAAAAAACTTTATTTAATCTAACTGAAATCATTGAAATATTTATGCTAATAATATTTTATTATTATTTTTAGTTTTAATCGATATAAATTAAAGTAAAAAATATTTAATAAGATTTTAGGAATAAAATATTATTTAATTTAAAGATATTTTTGTTTTTTAATAATTTTATAAAAAATTTGATTTTTTCAAACTTAAGAAGAAAAATTTTGTTATTTTAGCAAGCCTTAAATGTAAATAAGTGTTTTGACCTATAAATAATAATGGCATTACAGTAAATGTCATCACATTGTTAATTTTAAAAGAATTAAGATGCTAAGTGGCCTTTTTAAACTAGTGTTATAACTTACTATTTTTTCCTTATTTTCCTTCAAAATAAATTTGATAACTTACGGTCTTTTACTATTGTTTGTAAAATTAGTTTTCCTAAATTAATAACCTCCCAAGAAGAAAAAAAATAAAAGTTTAATTTTCAATTTAATTATTAGTAAACTATCAATTAGTTTTTATTATTTTAACTAAAATTTTACTTTATTTTAACCTTTAATATATAATTATATGATAATGTTATTATTTTGAAGTTATTATTAGAACTTACAATAATATGAAAAATACTTGATGAATTATTAGGTTGACCATATTCATATCTACAATCAGTTTATGAATGTCTTCTTTGTTTTTTTTTTACATATTTTTGTTTTTATGTGTAGAATTGCCTACATTCAATAATTTGACAAGATTAAAA
The DNA here is from genome assembly GCA_026122585.1 of Anacardium occidentale. Taxonomy (NCBI): domain Eukaryota; kingdom Viridiplantae; phylum Streptophyta; class Magnoliopsida; order Sapindales; family Anacardiaceae; genus Anacardium; species Anacardium occidentale. The sequence goes on along the minus strand of JAJEJH010000656.1, from coordinate 15,295 downwards.
ATCAGTGGTACTGTTATTCAAAACAATTTTCTTCAAATGCTTGGAAGAATGACTTCTCTTGAGTCTATTCGAATTCGGAAGAGTAACCTCAACGACAATCTGTTTGACAAAGGTTAGAACATATTTACAAATAATTGCTTCTCTTATATTATGTTTTTTGAATGAATAAAAATATTTCTTATTTATGAATTGTTTGATTATAATTTTCAAAATAACATTTATATTATTAATTATGCATTTTATATTTCACACTATTTAAACTGAAAATAACCTTATTTAATTTTACTGAAATCACTGAAATATTTATACGAATACTATTTTTTATTATTTTTAATTTTAATTGATATAAATTAAATTAAAAAAATATTTAATAGAATTTTAAGGGTAAAAACTATTTAATTTAAAGATATTTTTGTTTTTTTAATAATTTTATAAAAAAATTGATTTTTGCAAACTCAAGAAGAAAAATTTTATTATTTTAGCAAGCCTTAGATGTATATAAGTCTTTTGACATTTAAATAACGATGGTATTACAGTAAATGTCATCACACAGTTAATTTTAAAAGAATTAAAATGTTAAGTGGCCTTTTTAAACTAGTATTATAACTTAATGTCTTTTCCTTATTTTCTTTCAAAATAAATTTTATAACTTACGGTCTTTTACAATTGTTTCCAAAATTAGTTTTCCTAAATTGATAACCTCCCGCAAAGAAAGAAAAAATAAAAGTTTAATTTTCAATTTAATTATTAGATAAAATATCAATTAATTTTTATCATTTAAACTAAAATTTTATTTTATTTTAACCTGTAATACCTTTAGCTTATGATTATATTATAATACAATTATTTTGAAATTATAAGAAGCAATAATAATGAGCAACACTTGATAAATTTTTAGGGTGACCATATTCATATATACAGTTAGTTTATGAAATATCCTATTTATTTCTTTTACCCATATTTTTGTCTTTATATGTAGAATTGCTTACATTCAAGAACTTGATAAGTTTAATAATCATTCGTTTAATAATCATTCGTTTTATTATTCAAAACAACTTTCTTCAAATGTTTGGAGGAATAACTTCTCTAGAGTCGATTAAAATATAGGATAGTGACATCAACGACACTTTATTTAATCAATGTTAGAACATATTTATAAATAATTGTTTTTCCTATATTATGTTTTTTTAAATAAATTAAGACATATTTTATTTATGGCTTATGCTTAAAATTAAAATGAAAATCTTTTAAGTATAAATTTGAAATATTAATACTTACATAAACAAATTATTTACACAAATTTCATAATTCATTAATTTATTGTCTAGCATTGCTTATTAATTGTTTGATTATAATTTTCAAAATAATATTTATATTATTATAATTTATAATATTAATAAAGATGACAATTTCTAATTTAGTATATGTAACTAGTTTGCGACACTCAAAATTAGTGTTCAACTAAATAGATTAACTCTAGTCTCATAGATAATTTATATTTCATAGTCCAATATTGATTTTTTTAGGTCTTCTTTTTTAATAATTTATTTTATTCAACATAATAAAACATTAATTTAGATTCATGTTTATGATATGTCTTATTTATTTCCACTTATATATTTCTTTTGCTTCACTTAGAATTCCTAACTTTCAATAATTTGATAGATTTTTCAATTTTCAATCAATTTATTGTCTACTATTATTTATTAATTGTTTGATTATAATTTAAATGAAGGTTAATAAGTTTTTCAGTCTCCTTCTATGTTGATTTAATTATTTTATTGAAAATGGGTATGACATAGGTAATTTTAATTACCAATTAATATTATATAAGATGATCTATGTTTGCAGTTTTGCCAAAATTCAAAAGTTTAAAAGATGTGTATATGAATGGAATTACTCTCAAGAACTTTTTTATAATATTGAATGGATCATATAATTCCCTTGAGTCTTTGGAGCTTTATAGTTGCAATTTCACAAACACCTTAATTAAGCAAGATTAGCACTTCTCTTTCTTTGCAACCTATTAATAATGCTTCATAAATTAAGGATAATATTAATTTTTATTAATGTTTGTAGATTTGCCCACTTTCAAGAATTTGAAAACTTTGGACATTGAAGACACTCATCTTGGGATGTTTAATGAATCTTTTCTTGAACAAGGTTAATACTTCTCTTTCTCCTTTTACAAGTTTAATAAAGTTTTAGCTTGCAATTCAACCAAAAATTATTGGTGCAGTAGAATAACAATTGAGCATATTGATTAATTGTCAAATTAATTTCATAATTATAATTCCATTATCAAATTTTTTATTTCAGGAGTTTGTAAGTTTCTTCAACTCCAGAACTTATACATTGTGAACCGTGATTTGGGGGGTTACCTGCCTTGGTGCCTTGCAAACTTGACTTCCCTTCAAGTACTTGATATCTCATCAAATCAATTTACCGGAGACATATCCTCATCTCCTCTTAAGGTGTTGACATCCATCCAAAGCTTGTGGCTTACAAACAATCATTTCCAGATTCCAATTTCCCTTGAACCATTTTTTAACCACTCAAGACTCAAGACTTTCTTTGGTGGGAACAATGAAATTTATGCTGGAATTGAGTCACAATATTTGGCCCCAAAATTTCAGTTAAAGGCCATCGCATTAAGTACATATGGATATAACAGTTTATTTCTAGAATCACTCAATGGTTTATTTCCCAAATTCCTCTACAATCAACATGACTTAGAAAATGTTTATTTGTTTGACCTTAATTTGAAAGGAGAGTTTCCGGTTTGGTTGTTAAATAACAACACCAATCTAAAAAGACTTTATCTTGTTAGTAATTCTCTTTCAGGTCCTTTGCAATTACCAATTCATCCTCACATGTTTTTTGAGGAATTAGATATCTCCATCAATTCCTTCCGTGGGCATATTCCAACAGAAATTGGAGTTTATCTACCAAGACTAAGTCAGTTAAACATGTCTAGAAATGCTTTGAATGGTAGCATTCCCTCATCCTTTGGTGACATGAAATCATTGAAAAGTTTGGACTTGTCCAATAATTTATTAGTCGGACAGATGCCTCATGAGATGGCTAGAGGTTGTTCCTTATTACAACATCTTGCATTATCAAATAATAGCCTGCAAGGTAAAATATGCTAAATTTGAGAGATGTTATAATATCAAATAATCATTTTCAAAGTTAGTTTTGTCAATTAGAAAACAACGAAGTATTACTTTTTTGAGTTTATTTATCAAAATATAACTTTCTCACTTGATATTGTTGGTAAAGAGATATCATAGCAAAAACAAGGGCAAAAGTACAAATATTTCGACCTTGTATCCAAATTGATTTAACAAATGCTTGTGCACAAATAAAAAAAATGAAACTATTGGAGCCCAGATTGGTAAATTTATTTTATTATAAATAATATAATAAATGTAATTATTTTATAATTAAACAAAATTTTTATTTTAATAAAAAAAATAAAATATAATGATGTTTTGAGTTGTATTGTTGAAATAAAGTGGAGAGAAAAGAATTAACCAATTTTTCATAAAAAAATCATAAATATAGTAACCATTTTTTTTATTATAAAAGATATAATAAATATAATTATTTTATAATTCAACAAGTTATTAATTTATAATTGTTATTTTATAATGAGAAAAATAAAATAAAATGATATTTTATTTAAATTACTGAAATTATTTTCTATGAGCCATGTGATTAGAATTAACCAACCTTTCTTCTATGTCATAGCAAATAATTTAGGTATTGACTAACTAATTTTTTATTCACTAAACAAATGTATCGAATAAAAAAGTCAAAATATTTTAATTCTTTTTTTTGTAAAAAATTTGAATAATGAATATTTAAATTTTTTACTAAAAAGCTCGAAAACTTTATTGATAGCAATAAATTCAAATTGAATTAGCTTAATCTTGACAATTAATTCAATTTGATTTGATTTGAATTAAAAAAGTCAATCGATTTTTTAAACCAAATCAAATTTAAATTAAAAAAAATTAATTTGGTTTTATCTGAGAGTCGATATTGATCCAATTCAATATGAGTATAATTTATATTTTGATTTAAATTATATAAAAAATATTATTAAAACCAAATACAGTGATGCGAGACTCAAAGTTAATTAGATTATTTTGGATGTAAACTCGATCTGATTTAAAATCTCCCAACTAGGCCCCCCACTGGAGACACTTAATTCTGAAACAAACAAAGTTCTTTTTTAATTATAAAAAAAATCATAAACCCCTTCTTATTTTTTTAGACAAACCGTACCATTTTCTTAATTTTTTTTTTTACTTTCCTTCTTCTTTTCTTGCCGTCCAAACACTCCCTTTACGTTATTTCTTTAGGGTTTTATCCAATCCTCTGCTCGCCATGGACTCCGAGGACGACGATTTCTACAACGGTGAGGCCACGGATGATAACAATGACTACTACAACATCAACGATGCAACTAACGGTGATGGATACCATAACGAGGATGAGGACGACGATGACGATGATCACGAGTTCATGGAGGAGGCCGATAAGGAGTTCCTCAGTCGTCAGCAGGTTTGGTTTGGTTTCTTTATTTTTTTTTTTGGATGGAGCTCGAATTTCTTCTTTTGTTCTTGAGAAAGTAACAGCTTTTATCTTGTGTTTCTTTTTTGGTTGTGATTACTGGAAATTTAAAGTTTAATTGGTTTAGGATTTGAGTGGTGGTTTGAATTTGCTTTCTATGAGCTTAGTCTTAAAGAATTTAATAAATTTCTAAGACATGAATATAATTTTTATTTAATTTTTGGTGTTTTAATGAGATGAATTTGATGGTGCAAGTTATATTAATGAATCTGGTTGAACTTATTGCTCTGTTTGGTTGTTGAGTAAAATTTTGGAAAAGTAGAGAGCTATTCAAATAAGCTTGGTTTTGTGGACTACCTTTAGCAGTAAAAGTCACTCAGAGGAGTGTTTTTATTAGGAACCGAATGAAGCATCTGTAGAAATCACCACCTATCAAAATGCCGAAGAAATGAAATAAACAAAAGAATGAACAAATATAAATACATATGCCCTCTGAATATGTTGTCTTAAAATAGGATCTGATTTTTTAAGTAGGGCCTGCATGGAGAGTACGTGGACTTCTTCTTTGTCAAACTGATATTATTCTCCGGTTCCATTAACTTCTCTCTGGTCCTTCTACAAATTTTTGCCACTCTCAATTCTTGCACAAATTTTTGCTCTCTAATAACCGTGAGATTATTCTTTGCTCTCTAATTTTTAATTTGTTAATTCATTTATTCATTTTTTTGGTTTTTTTAATTTGGTAATTAAATTGTTTAGTTGATTTTAATTTATGGGTTGATTGTTAGAATTGTTGATATTATTGTTTGAGTTTTGATTATTTGTACTTATTAGATGTTTGTAAAAATTAGTGTGAGATGTTCGATTGTTCTTATGATCTTGTTTTTTTTTTTTTTTTAATTGTTGATATTATTGAGTATGAGAATAGCTTTTGGTCACTTGATTTATTTTATTTGACTATTTAAATCTCTTTGGAATGTATAATATTTGTTTTTGTCAGGTATTGTTGAGAATTTACAATTTTAACAGTCAAATTTTGGTTATTAAGTTAATAAACATATGATAGTGTTTGCATGTGAAAAGTTTGTTTTATCTCTCATTGTAGGTTACATTGTTTAATGGTTTGGGTTTGCTACAGATCAAGAGTTAAGCTCTTAATTTCTGTAACAAGTGGCTAATTAAATTACATTATGCCCATTTCATCATTATTAAGTACAGAATTATTTGTTCTTTCTTAGCTGTCTTGGACACTTATATTAGAGTAGATACATATTTCATTCTAACTTTGTTACTTTGTTGATTTTTCCAATTCCCCCAAATTAATTCAAAATATAAATTAAAAAGATGCCCTTGAATGTGAATTAGTGCACATGTAAGTTACTTCAATTATTGACATGATTGAGTTATTGTCTTTTTAGTATTTGGATTAGTTGAATGAGGAATCAGTTTGTTTCTAGTAAACTGTTTTCTGGTCATTGTTCTGGATTACATTATTGGTAACTTAAGAAATTTTTATGTTGCGTTTAAGGAAATATTGCGTTGAAAATGCAATTAAAGAAAATGTTGGCAACTCACCTGGACAGCTAATTTTATTGTGTTTTGTTGCTTACATTGAGTTTCAGGATTTATCAAGTTGTTTGTTGCTTCCTACCGGGGCATCCTGTCAATTAGCAGTTGTGCTTAATAAGCAAGTGATAATACATGTAGGTTCAAGAGCTACCTATCGTACCATAATATTTATTTCTTTGTCTTGCATTCTGTTGTTAATATTTAGTTAGTGTTATTGTAGGGCATGCCAATTCTTAGTGGGCGGTATCGATCTATTTCATTGTATTTTTGTTTATAGGTTTAAGTAAATTTATTTCTTATAGAATGTAATTAATATATATATAAGGCTTAGCGTTTTCATTACAGAAATTTAGAACAATAGTGTTGAATGAAATCTTGTAAGCATGAACTTCTGTAAATATGATTCATTTATAATTTATTAAAATACTATTGTAACATAACTGCTCCTCCGAGATGGAATTGTGACACATGTGATATGTGTGGTTTTTTTTTAGAGGGTGTTATCATCCATACTTCATTACTTTGTGACTAGAACGAATTTGAAAACCTATGTTTCGATTAGTTTAGTTGGATGTCTTGATCTTTTTCAGCCCTCAAGCCATTGGCACAATCTTTTGGAAGCTGGTTGTATAATTAACATTGAATCAATTGAAATTACAGTACTGAGAGGATTTTTTTTTTTTTTTTATTTTGTACTTTAATTGAGATGGAATTACTATTTTTATATTATTATATATATTTTCATTTACATGTATTTATATGCTTCTCATTTTTATTTTTTGCATTGTTGTTTGTATAAAGTTAGGTATGTCAGTTCTAAGGGGCTCATTGGCAGACATCACCATGAGATTGGATTATCTTTTGCTAACTGAAAAGGCAACATATATTTTGTAGCTTTTCATTACAAGAGACATTAGTATTTAAGGCACACTGCTTAACCCTTAAAACTGATTCTACTTACATACTTGGTTGAAAATAAATTGGTTCAGGTAAGTGAAACTGTTACATATTGTTAATACTGTTGTTTGATCCTTACGGTCCAATCTAGATATGCTTATGATACACTTAATAGAAGCTTGAAGTTGTCTGGGCTTCTGGATGGTAACATGCAGGAGAGATTGCTCTTCACTTGCAAGAGCTCAAGATCTTCTGGTTCTTTTGATGGACCTATGTAGGTTATCTGGGCATAAACGACCTCCAAGCCCAAGGATTTATGCAGACTACAACGGCAGCAAGGAAAACTTGGGCAGTGGGCAGTTCTTTTTCAAGATTGAAGCCTACAAGCTCAAGTTTTGTCTGAAATTAAAGAGATATTTCACAAATATCTAACTAAATAGCTAAGGATATTTTTTAACCTTACACACATATACTTTTCTTTTTTGTATATCTATCTTGTTCTAGTATATAAGATGATGTTGAAGATTAATTTTAGACCACAAACACCAACTAGAATCAAGATAGATCGAGACAAATTGTGCTGTGAAAATAATTAACAATAAATCACATCAAACATTTTTTCAATTCAATCAAAGTGAAAGGATTGTTTCTGAGTATGCAATTTACTGACTTCGTAGGTTACATAATTGGGAAATTAAATTCATCAACATCATTAGCAGCACCAAACACTGGGAGTTGGTCTTGGCTATAATCCAACACTGATTTCAAAGAGTGGAAATGAAGAGGGATGTTGTATGCATTCCCTGAAGCTATTTGAGATGAGACTGTTGCTCCTAGACCCACCCACGGTGGTCTGCTTCCTGCTTTCAGGCTCACCATTGATGCTTGGTCAGGAGCTTACTTGCTTCTTCGTACTATTGACTGAGTTTTTATTTATTTATTTATTATGGAAAGAGAGAAAGTGTGTTGGCATTTGTTGATGACATGTCATTTGTAAACTTGTTTTATTTTGTTCTGCTTGTTCAGGGGATTGTTCCATGTAAATATTCATATTAACCACATTATTCCATGGTGGCATACTAAAGAAAATACCAAACAAATATGTTTGATTATATTATATAACATATTACAAATTATGTATATCACATATTATTCAATAATAATTATGTATAGATATATATTATTATAATATAATAATGTATTATAATAATACTCATTGAAGAAAGTGTTTGGATGTGTGTTGACTAGTTGACATGTTGTGTCATGTACACTAAGTTTTAAACAAATATATTATTATAAATAATTCCAACCTTTCTTACACGACACATTAAATTATTTGAATTGATTATTTGACTTTTTGGCGCATCGAAAAAATAAATCATGGAAAGATTCATAATGATATTCAATACTAAAATGACATTAATGACAGTATAATTGGTTTTTCAACAATGTTATTTAATTTTGTGAAAAGTGAATTTACCAACTTGAACTTCTATGAAGATAATATTAAAATTTTTACTTGTAAGTCAATTTTAAAACCGCTTTATTTGGTCTCATGAATGAGACTAAATAAATAAAATATATAATAGCCATGGAGGAGGAAAGAAAGAAAGAAAATAAGTTGAAAAAGACATTCAACACATCTCCATATTATAAATACCCAAAGTCAATCTCTTGATAGTCACAAAAGCAAAAAGATTAGTGTATTATTTTTTAGAGATGGAATTAAAATATGTGAGAGAATGGTTGATATTGATGTTGATGTTTATTTCATCTGGAAAATGGAGGATTGAGAGTTGTTTTGAGCAAGAGAAATCTGCTCTCTTGCAATTAAAGCAATCCTTCAATGATCCTTACTCTCTTCAAGATTGGGTTGAGGGAGATAGAAATTCATTAGATTGTTGTCAATGGACAAAAGTTCAATGCAACAACACAACGGGCAGAGTGATAGGTCTTGATTTATCATATACAAGAAAAGAGGGATTAGGAGGGTGGGACCTAAATTTTTCTTTGTTTTCTCCTTTCCAAGAATTGGAAACACTTAATTTAGAATACAATTTTATAGCCGGTTGTGTTGAGAATGAAGGTATTTTACTTTCCATTCTTATAATAAATTAATTTTAAAGAATACAGTTTTTATTTTATTAAATTTAATTTATTAACAAAATTTGTTTTTACAGGTTTTGAAAAGATATCACACTTGAATAATCTCAAAGGTCTTTACATCAGTGGCAATATGTTTACCGACAGTCGTATTTTATCCCCTTTGAGCGAGCATTCATCTCTCAAAAATTTAAGTTTAGCTTATAATCAATTTAAAGAACTAAATCATTTTAATGGTATTGTTCCATTGCATAACATAATTGTTAATTATATATTATTATTATTATTATTATTATATTTGAACTATTTTCCAGTTTCAAAACTGAACAACTTGGAATATCTTAGTTTAAGCGGTAACACTTTCAATCATAGCATAATATCATATGTGTTTATTCTCTCTTCATTAAAAGAATTAGATGTTGCTAACATTGGATTGAAAGGAACATTTGATCTACAAGGTAAGTTTGCTTCTCAATTTTGATTTCTCAAATGGATAGCAAGATTTTATGTATAGCTTTTCTTTTGCTTTGTCAATTTGAAAAAATGTTACTGGCCAATTTTATAACATAATTTTGAATTAAACTAAAAGAAAGACTTTTGTCATTAAACAAATTAGAAATAATGGTCTTTCATCTTTAATAGAAATATTTTTAAATAATATAAAGAATGTTTATAGGTGTTGTATGTTCTCTCCTTGTCTTTCTTGAGTAGTTTGAAGGATTACCATATTGAATACTTGTTATTTTAACTCGCTTTTATTTAACTATTCCTAGAATTGGAGTCTTTGGGCAACTTAGAAATACCGTGGATGGGAGGAAAAGAGATTAACAAAATTGTGTTCTTAAAAGGTAATGACAATGACATGATTTTGTTAATAAGTTTACACTAAAACCTAACATAATAATCTAACATTTGTTATTGTTTTCCTACAATTTTTCCTTTACAAGATGTACAACGACACACAAGCACATGTACTTATCATCTTTTGGATTTAAAAGTAGTATTTTTATTACAAATATATTAGTATGCCTTAAATCAAATAAATTTAAAGAACTTTTTTTTTTTTTTTTAAATAAGAAAACATTAAAAATAGTTGTATTTGAATCTTTTCACATACACGTAGGAGACACAAGTTTGAGGAAGTTATATTCACTGCATCTAAGAAATATGAGTATTAATGATGGAAGCAGTCTCTTACAGACATTGGGTACATTGCCATCTCTACAAGGTTTTGGACTCATATATTGCAATATCAATGGAAGGCTTCCTAGTCATGGTAAATATGTTAATGTTGCCCATCAAAAAAGAATGTTAAATTATTTTAGTAAATTTTGTTTTGTTTTTTCATCAAAAATAAATGAAAGCATTGAATTTTGATTTATAATGAAGGATTCAATGACAATAAATTGAAAATTGATTTAGATTTTAATATTATATGTCTAATTAAAATATTATATGTCTACTAGAAATTATTTTCTAGTAGATATTTTAATATTATATGTCTAATTAAAATAGTCACTAATAAGGATATTTTAGTAAATGTAATCAAAAGAGTTAATTTTAATAGAATTTAGGTGTTAAATGACCTTTTTATTTATTTAAGTTAATAATCTCCCTAATATGAATTAATTTTTGGCAATTACTACTTGCAAATAAACTTGATTAATAAATCAAATTACTTCTATTACCATGTCAAGTGCTTTACGCCTAAACTTATAATGAAAAAAATTTTAATTATTAATTTAAATGATGTTATTTACGTAAGCAAATTAATTTTTCAAATTTTTGTATGATATTACATTTATTATTTTATTATAATTTTAAAAATAACATTAATATTATCATTTGTAATATTAATATTTCTAGTTTAAAATTCCATATTTAAAAATAACATTCACGTATTTATTAATATTCACCAAATTACTAATTTTGCTTATTAATGTTTGCATATTTGCCAAGTTTCAAGAATTTGAAAATTTTAGACATTGAATCTTGACAACAACTTTATTTGGATGCTCAATGGATCATTTAATTCCCTTCAGACTTTTTGGCTGATTGAAACTAGTTTAACAAATAGGTTTTTTGAGCAAGGTTTATACTTCTCTTTCTCCCTTACATGTTTAATTAACTTTTTGCTTGCAATTCAATCAAAATTTAAGAATTATGAACTATTGGGATAAAATAAAATCGTAAATATTAATCTAAAAATTTATAATGTACAAAAAATATCAAATTATTTGTTGATTTATACCGTAACTTTTTATAATTATATAGTAGACAGAAATTTTAAATACATATAAAAAAAGTCTACATGATTTGGTAATGAATTTATGTAATTCTACAATATCTGTATCTATGTACTTATTTGTGTAATTGGTAAGAAAGAGTCTTTTTTCTGTATTACATTTTAAATAAATGATTTTTAAGAAAATATATATATATATATATTTTTCAGAAAATTGGTTTCTTATACTTGACTTCCCTCGTATTACGTTTTTTTTAATAAATTAAAATATTTCTTATTTATGACCTATGCATAAACTTAAAATATAAAACTTTTAAATATTAATTTTGAATATTATTACTTATATAAACAAATTATTTATACAAATTTCTTAATACATTAATTTATTGTCTAGTATTATTTACCAATTACTTGATTATACTTTAAAGGAAGGTTAGTAAGTTTTTCACTCTTCTTTCACGTTGATTAATTATTTTATTAAAAATTGGAATGACATCAAGTAATTAATTGCCAATTAATAAGAAATAAGATGATTTATTTTTTTCAGTTTTATCTATGTTCAAGAGTTTGAAAGATGTGCAAATAGGTGAAATTAGTCCCAGAAACTTCCCTATGATATTGAATGGATCACGCAATTCTCTTGAATCTTTGGGGTTTTATGATTGTAATCTCACAAGGAAATCAGTTGAACAAGGTAAATACTTGTCTTTTCTTACAATGTTAATTAATGACTAATCAATTCCTTTTAGAAAGCAATGGTCCACAAATGAATTAAATCGACACTACACCACCTTTTTCCTTTTATGCACTGTTTCATTAAACTCTCAAACTTGCTATCATTTTGAAAGTTAGCTTTCACACTCAGTAACTTTGCTATAATTTGTTTGGTCTTTTCAACAAAATAAAATGAAAAACATTGAATTCTGTTTTATAGTAAAAGATTTGGTGAGAATGATTTATAGATTCTTTAGTTGTTCATTTTATATTTCACACCAATTAAGTTAAAATTATTTTTAAGTCGACATGTTAAAATAGTCGCTAACAAGGGTATTAAAGTAAATTAATTTTTAACTATTTTAACTAATAGATAAAATATTGTACATTTTATATTTTACACTAATTAAACTGAAAAAAAAACTTTATTTAATATTACTGAAATCATTGAAATATTTATGTCAATAATATTTTTTTTATTTTTAATTTTAATTAATATAATTTAAAGTAAAAAATATTTAATAAAATTTTGGGGATAGAATATTATTTAATTTAAAGATATTTTTGTTTTTTAATAATTTTATAAAAAATTTGATTTTTGCAAACTTAAGAAAAAATATTTTATTATTTTAGCAAGCCTTAAATGTGAATAAGTCTTTTGGCCTTTAAATAATAATGGTATTGCAGTAAATGTCATCGCACCGTTAATTTTAAAAGGATTAAGAAGGTGGCCCTTTTATAACTTCCGGTGTTTTCCTTATTTTCTTTCAAAATAAATTTTATAACTTCCGGTCTTTTACTATTGTTAGTAAAATTAGTTTTCCTAAATTGATAATCTCGCAAAAAGAAAAAAAATTATTTTAACCTGTAATACCCTTAATTTATGATTATATTATAATATAATTATTTTGAAATTATAAGAAGCAACAATAATGAGCAACACTTGATAAATTTTTAGGGTGACCATATTCTTGTATACAATTAGTTTATGAAATATCCTATTTATTTCCTTGCACATATTTTTGTTTTTATGTACAGAATTGCCTACATTCAAGAATTTAACAAGTTTAATAATTGTTCGTTTTATTATTCAAAACAACTTTCTTCAAATGTTTAAAGGATAACTTCTCTAGAGTCGATTGAAATATAGGATAGCGACATCAACGACATTTTATTTAATCAATATTGAAACCTATTTATAAATAATTGCATCTACTATATTATGTTTTTTTGAATAAATTAAGACATGTTTTATTTAAGGCCTATGCTTAAAATTAAAATGAAAATCTTTTAAATATTAATTTGGAATATTAATACTTACATAAACAAATTATTTATACAAATTTCATAATACATTAATTTATTAATTGTTTTTATTATAATTTTCAAAATAATATTTATATTATTATAATTTATAATATTAATAGAGATGACAATTTCTAATTTAGCATATTAGTTAACCGGTTTGCGACACTCAAAATTAGTGTTCAACTAAATAGATTAACTCTAGTCTCATAGATAATTCATATCTCATAGTCCAATATTGGTTTGATTAGACCTTCTTTTTTAATAATTTATTTTATTCAACATAATTGAACAGTAATTTAGATTAATGTTTATGATACGTCTTATTTATTTGATAAATTTTATCAATTTTCAATTAATTTATTGTCTACTATTATTTATTAATTGTTTAATTATAATTTAAATGAAGGTTAGTAATTTTTCAGTTTCCTTTTATGTTGATTTAATTGTTTTATTGAAAATTGGTATAACATTAGATAATTAATTATCAATTAATATTATATAAAATGGACTATGTTTGTAGTTTTGTTAGAGTTCAAGAGTTTGAAAGATGTGGACATGAATGTAATTACTTTTAAGAACTTTTTTATAATACAGATGCATCATGTAATTCCCTTAAGTCTTTTAGAGTTTTATAAAAACAATCTCATAAACACCTTAATTAAACAAGATTAGTATTTCTCTTTCCTTACAACATTAAGTAGTTTTTAGTTTCCCATCCAATCAAGCATAACCTATTAATAATGCTCCACAAATTAAGGATAATATTAATTTTTATTAATGTCTGCAGATTTGTCCACTTTCAAGAATTTGAAAACTTTGTACATTAAAGACACTCGTTTGGGGATGTTCAATGGATCTTTTCTTGAGCAAGGTTAATACTTCTCTTTTTCCTTTTACAAGTTTAATAAAGTTTTAGTTTGCAATTCAACCAAAAATTGTCGGTGCAATAGAATAAGAATTGAGCATATTGATTAATTGTCAAATTAATTTCATAATTATAATTCCATTATCAAATTTTTTATTTCAGGAGTTTGTAAGTCTCTTCAACTCCAGAACTTACGCATTGTAAACAGTGATTTGGGGGGTAACCTGCCTTGGTGCCTTGCAAACTTGACTTCCCTTGAAGTATTTGATATCTCATCAAATCAATTTATAGGAGGCATATCTTCGTCTCCTCTTAAGGTGCTCACATCCATCCAATACTTAGGACTTTCAGACAATCATTTTCAAATTCCAGTTTCCCTTGAACCATTGTTTAACCACTCAAAACTCGAGACCTTCCTTGGTGAGAAAAATGAAATTTATGCTGGAATTGAGTCACAATATTTGGCTCCAAAATTTCAGTTAAAGTTCATCTAATTAGCTACAAACGAATATAATAGTTCATCTACCGAATTACTCAATGGTTCATTTCCTAAATTTCTATACAGTCAACATAACTTACAATATGTTGATCTCTCCAACCTTAATTTGAAGGGAGAGTTTCCACTTTGGTTGTTAAACAACAATACCAATCTACAAAATCTTTATCTATCTAATAATTCTCTTTCAGGTCCTTTGCAATTACCAATTTATCCTCACATGTTTTTGGAGAAATTAGATATCTCCATCAATTCCTTCCGTGGGCATATCCCAACAAAAATTGGAGCTTATCTACCAATGCTATGGTATTTAAACATGTCTAGAAATGCTTTGAATGGTAGCATGCCTTCATCATTTGGTGACATGAAATCATTAAATACATTGGACTTGTCCGATAATTTATTAATTGGACAAATACCTCATGAAATGGCTATGAGTTGTTCGTTATTACAACATCTTGGATTGTCAAATAATAGCTTGTCAGGTGAAATATATTACATTTGAGAGATGTTATAA
>JAJEJH010000655.1:112576-217702 GCA_026122585.1 Anacardium occidentale | reverse complement strand
AAGATATTATGGGAAAAAATCCGAGTTCGTTTGGGCCCTCAACCGTTGCCGCAAATTCAGGTCTTCTTGGTGAAATTCTGTGTCTGAACACTGAGCACTAAAATGGTCATAACTTGATATTCTGAAGTCCAAATGAGGTGATTCAAAATTCATATGAAACTAGACATCCAGGGCTACAACTCTTATGAAGACCAAAATTTTGGATTCCAGAAGCTACATGCCGCAGCATAGGGTAGTGTAGGAGGCGCATAAAAATTCCAGAAGCTGCATGCCGCAGCCTTAGGCCGCAGCATGCAATCCAGAATCTTCATGCCACAGCATGATGTCGTGGCATGACCCAGCAGCAGTAGGCAAAACCTTTATGCCGCAGCATGAGGCCGCGACATGGCCAATTTTTTGCAGAATTTCACTAGGAGTGAAATTATTCCCTAACCCTAAGTATATATAATACTTTGTAATTTTAGACAAAGGGAGACCTGTCCTAGGGGAGTTTTTGAGAGATTCTTCACACACTTTTCAGATATTCAATATTTTATTTTGGAGATTCAATCAAAAGCTTTTCGGATTACAATTGTGAGAATATTTTTCATCAACTTCAATAAGAGATTCAACACTTCATCTAGTTTTGTTCTTGTTTCTCCATTATGGTTATGATTTGTTTGAATCTCATTGTTTATTTGTGTTTAAGGATGAACTAAACAATTCTTGCTAAGATTAGGGCTAGCTAATTCATGAATGTGTAGTGTTTTTCAAATTTAAATTACAAGCATGCTATTTCATGTGAGTTTGCATTCTGAACTTCATGTCTATTAAAAACTGGCCACTTTTTAATAAGATTTATGTTATGTGATTGAGACCGAGAGGTGATATTGCATAAAAGCATCTAGAATACGAACCGTGGATTAATTAAATATAGAGATATATTTGATAATACATGCAATAGTCATAGGCATAATAGGCTTGTGTTGAAAGCTAGTGGATTCCATAGAACTTAATACATTTTCATCTAATTAAACCTAGATAGAGATATTTAGGTTATTAGATTATTAATTAAGATTAATATTGTTTGAGAAAGAATGTTGATCAATTTAGGGGATTCCGTTGTCACATGAATAACATGAAATATATAAGCATATGAAAACCTACATTGTAGTGAATTAGTGAACCCAAAATCTTAGCACAATCTCACATTGTTATTCGATTTACCTAGACATGCTTATTAATTGCTTGATTTTATTTTGGTTTTAGTTTTTATATTTATTTTTGACTTGTATTCGATAGTTTAGATAAAGTTAGGAGTAGTACCGTCTTGGTACTTGTTTACGCGATCCCGTGGATATGACACTCTGAATACTTCCCGTATTACTTTGAACTAGTACACTTACTAGGAAGTTAGGGTTTAAACTTTTAACGCATCAGTGGATACCACCTTATTTATAAAGAAACAAAAGCAAGATATCTTAGTAGCTTAAATCTATGTTGATGATATCATCTTCGGTGCTACTAATGAATCTCTATGTAGAGAGTTTTCTAAGATGATGAAGGGGAATTTGAGATGAACATGATGGGAGAGCTAAATTACTTCCTTGGGCTACAAATCAAACAAATGAAGAAAGGAACTTTGCTCAATCAATCGAAATACACTCAAGACCTTACCAAAAGGTTTAACATGCATGAGGCCAAGGAGCAACCAACACCAATGAGCACTTCAACAAAGATCGATAAAGATGAAGGAGGTAAAAATGTTGATACAAAGACATATAGAAGCATGATAGGTGCATTATTATATTTAACTACATCTAGGCCAGACATATTATTTAGTCTATGTATGTGTGCTTGATTCCAAGTAAATCCTAAGGAATCGCATTTGAATGTAGTAAAACGAATCTTGAGATATCTTAAAGGAACACTGAATGTTAGCTTATGGTACCCTAACAACTTAACATTCGAATTACGTACCTTTTCAAATACTGATTTCAGAAGTTACAAAATAGATAGGAAAAGCACTAGTGGTACATGTCAATTCTTAGGAAACATGTTAGTTTCATGATTTTCGAAAAAGTAAAATTCGGTTGTAACTTCTACTACGGAAGCCGAGTATGTTTTCGTGGCTAGTTGTTGTGCCCAAATTCTTTGGATGAAACAACAACTTTCAGACTTTGGTTTTGAAAAAGTAAAAACTTTCATATTTTGTGATAATACTAGTGCTATACAACTTTCGAAAAATCCTATCTTGCATTCTAGGACAAAACATATAGACATTAGACATCATTTTTTGCATGATCATGTTAACAAATGTGATATTATGCTTGAATTTATTGACACTAACCACCAGCAAGCTGATATCTTTACCAAGCCTCTAGACAAGGACAAATTTGCTTACATAAGGAGGGAGCTTGGAATGATTGATGCAAGTCAAGTAAATGTCTAAGAATTCAATTTTTTTTATTGCTTACATTATGATTGCTTGATGTTTTGATTGGATATTTGAATATGCATGAATGCCATTGGATGTATGTTATTGATTGGTTGTATGCAATTTGTTAAATGTAAATAATTAAAGATATATATACTTGTATGAGTTTGCATTGAGTGTGAATTCGAATCGAATTAATACAACTCTATAGTTGACATCAATCGACACCTGAATTCAGATAATAAAACCTCATTGAATCAAAATATCCAAGTTTTTATGACTTGAAATGTTTTAAGCATTTTTTTAAAATTCTACATAATTTTAGAAAACTACAGGTCTGTGTGATTTTGGTCACACACGACCGTGTGTTACAACTATGCACGGGCGTGCTCCTACATAAACACATGACCGTGTGTTCAAATCTACACGACCGTGCATTTTATTTTAGAATTCGCGCTTAAACTGCACGCGTACCACAAAAAATACACGGGTATGCAATTTAAAAAATTTAATTGTTTTCGAAATTTTTGCAAAAACACGACCATGCAATTGTCACATGCACGATCGTGTGGATTTGGGAAAACACGATCATGTGTAGAGAAACACGATCGTGCGCTCGTGCATATATAAGCAAACCTACTTCATTTCTTTGATTTTCACAAAAATCTCAAAACCCTAGCCGCGTTTTCTCACATTTTTCTCTCAAATCTTTATCAAAATTACTCATTTTTCTTGCTCTCATTTGCTTTTAAACTTGTTTTTACAAGTTTCTCTCACATTTTCTCATCATTTGAGATTGTTTTACATCAAAAACACATCCAAAAATCTTCATTTCAATTAATTTTCAACCCAAATCAAAAATGCCTCCTCGAATGAAGCTTCCAACATGTTCCGAACCTTTCAGGAGTTCTTTAAGGGCAGAAAATCCGTTCGGGATTGTGAGTTCATCTCGCCAACAAAAGGTACTTCTCTCCAAATTTATGAAAAAGTCAATATATGTTGGGAGATGTTTAGATAGAAGAATTCTAAGGGAAATTGGTTTGTTGGATGAAGTTATGAGTTTAGTTGAGGCTTCTAGGTTAAATGGAATATTTTTTATGCGAAATGATGCGTATGAAAATTTGGTGTATGAATTCTATAGTTCCCTATCACCTAAAAAGGACGCGCGGGGAATTATAACTGATCACACAATACATTTTCGATTTGTGAATAATGATTGGACAGTGTCTGCCGAACAATTGGGTGAATGGTTGGAGTGTAGTGCTGAGGGCATTTTGGACTTTTCTTATGAGCTGAGTTCACAAGCAGTTTGGGTATTACTCAGCGGCTCTAGATATTATGAGGTTCAAAAGGTGAAGGCGTCAACTTTGGCTAATCCGGCACTGTGAATTTTTCATCGGATGGTCACATATACGCTAAATGCCCGTACGAATACGAATGGCAATATCAGTGTTCGTGACATGGCAGTAATGTAAGCTGCTGTGAATGGTCACCCACTTGATACGGCTCGCTGGATTATCAACAAATTCAGTAATATCCAGTCTCATAGCGATAAGGAAAAGGTTCCTATTAATTTTGATATGAGAATTACCTTTATCGTTGAAAAATTGGGCATAATGGTTGACAGATACGAAGAGTTTCGAATCCCCTTTGAAGAATCTCATTTGCTTAATGTCGACGCTCTCTATCGAATACGGGTAATCGAGAAGGATGGCAACAATGGGTGGAGATTGCCTACTGTTGTTGGTGACCACGAGCCTTCAACTGGACCATCGCAGCTCCTTTAGTTACTGAAACTAGTGCTCGTCGGGGAAGACGAGCCTGTCCTGAAGCGGGTCCAAAAGTTCAATCAGCTTCCAAGCTTCAAGTACTTATAGAGTTGACCAAGCAAGTTGATGCAAATGTGGCTCAGCTCACCCGTGATTTTCAAGCATTTCGGGATGCTACAGATACTCGCATGACCTGACTTGAGTCCCGAGTTGATGCTCTGGATGACATGGCGGACCTATCTCCTCGACAGCCACCTCAACCACCTGAACCTTAAACCCTTATTTGCATTTGCATTTGTTTTCAAAACATTTTCATTGAGGAACATCTTTTTTTTATATATTGATGTCTTGACTTATATTAATATTTTGAATTCTATTGATGTTTTGAAGTATCTTTGTGTTTTGGAAGCTATTGATGATTGATTGTTTCATGATTAGGTGAATGGTTGATTATTGTTAATATATTGGGAGTGTATTTTTTTTGTGATGACTTGTTTTGAGAAATATTCAAAAACAAGAGTAAAAAGCATGTTAAAATTGTTATTAACATATTGATAATTAAAGATCAAACTAAGGGGGAGTGCTTAAAGTGAGGGGGAGCATTTTTTTTTAATCCTTAGTTTATATTCAATTTTAAAAATTATCAATTATCAACATATTTTTGTCGTCAATCAAAAAAGGGGAGATTGTTGAACCCTTGATGTTTTGATGATGATAAAAATATGTTTAATTATCTAATTAATCCTTTGCATGAAGTAATTCATGACAAAAGAAGGGAGAAAAAGTTTTATTTTGCAGGATATTGCACGACCGTGTGCTATTGTAGCACGACCGTACTTGACCAAAAGGGTCCCCGTGTGTCCAAAACACGGGACCATGCGTCTGACCGTGCGAGGTTCTATAAAAAAACTGAAGAAATTTTTCAGAACCAACACGGGCGTGTGTTCATGACACACGACTGTGTGCATGCGTAACACGGTTAACACACTATCAGTCTAACCGTGCAATGCGACCATGTATAGTCAAAGATTTCAAAAGTCAAGGACACGACCGTGCGCATTTGGAGCACACGACCGTGTGCGTAATGCATGAAGAACACGGGAGATCAAGTCATGCAAATAAAGCCATGCATCAAGTCAAAGCAAGGCAGTCAATGCACGACCGTGCACATAGTGGACGCTAATTGTGCAGAAGCTTTTAGGCATACATTTAACACACGGTCATGCGGATATGACACACGACCGTGCGCTAGCAAAAGAATGCTCGTGTGCTGCCAGTGTGTTCGTCGTGCAGCAAAGTTATGTGAGCCTCTGGAATTTTGAGCAAAAACCATGAGGGGCTGAAGCACGACTGTGCGACAAAGGCACACGACCGTGTATCATTGAAGCTAATCTTTAATTCGACCGTTAGGAGTCTAATCGAGGCAATAAATGCAATAAGCACGATCGTGCACTTGAAGAGCATGACCGTATGCCTGAAAAATTTATTGTAGAGCATTCATTTTCAACCACCTCAACAGATACAAAGCTAGGAAAACGAATCCTTGCTATTCTAGGTAATAAATGGAGTATAAAAGGAGACTCATTTGAAGTGGAGAAGTTTACAGAAAATGAATTACAAATCCAAGTTATCTTGCTCTACTCCTTGATTGCTCATTCTCTCTAAAAGCTTAAAAATTTCTATACTTGAGAGATCTTTGTTCCTCATTGTATTTTCAGCCTAAATTAGAGGCAAAAACAATTACTTTCTTAATCATATCCTTGCTGTAAAAAGGGCGAAATTCCCTTGTTGAAAAAACTATTGTATCTTCAGGTTTGGAAGATAGTGGAAACTTCAATCGGGTTTGATTGAAGAAGAGGACGTAGGAGACTTGTGTTCAAAGCTCCGAACCTCTATAAATTTGGCTAAGCAATCTCTAAACTCTCTCTCTTTTTATTGTGCATTGTGATTATTATTATTTTTCTTGTGATTATTGCTTTAGAATTTTTAATAATCCTATTCACCCCCCCCCCCCTCTAATATTATTTCTCTAGCTATTAAGGTTTTTCACTCATGCCATCCAAGAAGTTTACTAGAGGAAGAAAACAAAGAATAGAGTTACTGGTATGTAAGACATGTGGTAGGAGGCATCCATGGGAATGTCTCATAGGTTAGAATATGTGTTTCAAATGTCGACTACTTAGACATAGATTTGTTGGTGGTGGAGTAGGTAAAGGTATTCTTGGTCCTATAAGTAGAGGTAGTGAAGCAGGGAAAGGTGATCCCAGTGTACCTGGAAGAGGTGTTAGTCCTTCAAATAAAGGTACAACTAGAGTATTTATAGTCAGACGGGATCAGACAGAGGCTACTCCATATGCAGTTGTCGATTAGTTACTTTTCCTTGATACTCTTGTTTACTCACCCTCAACGTGGTCCAAAAGAGCGTATAACAAGTTTATGGCCTGTTATGAAATCTATGGAGTTGCCACTCGAGAGTTACCCCGGGAAAATACACATCGGTAAGGATGAGCGATTTATGGATTCCTTACAGAAGACCTAACTATTTTTCATCTGCTCAATGGGTCGGGTTCAGAGAGTCAAGTACGGCGATGGGAATGTATTAGACATTCATGTCGCCCGGCGTGAAAGCCAGCCTCCACTTCTGTGGTTCGTTCGTTAAACGCATTACCAGGTTTAATTAAGTTATGTATTATCACACGATGCAATATTAATCATACACATAATAAATTACATTCATCCACGAAAATAATAAAATACGAAAAAGAAAATAATTAAAAATTACAACCTTTTTTCTATACACTCCTATACATTTCTTTTAACCCTAAACAAGTCTAATAAATTAAATCCTTGCAAAACAAATTGTTAGCACAAATTTAATAAATAATAAAAAAAATATTTGCAGAGAATGAATTAAGTCTGCATCCACCACGTCCTGGATCGACTTCTCTCCCATGCACAGATCGTTCAAAGAATATTTCATATAAAACGATAAATAAAAAGATTCACGATAAAAACATAAAAATAAGAATAAGAATTACAACATTTTAGTCATTCATCCTTATACATTTATTCTAATCCTAAACAAGTCTACAAAAAATTAAACACTGTAAAACAAATTTGTTTGTTAATCTAAGAAAATGAATAAATAAATCCTACAAAACAAAAATTAATTAGTTAATCCAATAAATAAAATAAATTAATAAATATATAAACTGTGAAATTTTGTTAGAACAAATTATGTATGTGAAATATAAATAAATACATAACGATAATAATTAAAAGTCTAGCCCAAATAAAATAGCCTACCTAAAGAAATAAACAAAATGCAGGCCACTTAAAAGAAATGAACAAAGTGTAGCCCAACCAGCCCGCCCAATGAAAATTGACAGCATGCAACCCAACCAGGAAACCCAGTAATATACACACACACACGCACAGTAGGAAAAATAAGCAGATTTCCCCCAGCCTCGACTCGAATCAGGGCGCCAAACAGACTAAACCTCCTGCCTTTTTCCGTCCAAGCGACTAGCCTTCGACTCGCTTGCATAATATTATATATGTAATATACATGGACGCACACATAAAATGCCACATATCTATCTTCTATAGTTTTAACCTAGGATGCCCAGAATCTCAATGTATCTCATGCCCGCCAATGTAATCACCTTCATACATTTTTCATGGAAACATAATGCACACGAATACACACAAGACATGAGGTTTATTTTACAGATTATTAATTATGCATATATACAATATATTATAATCCCCAAACACACACACACACACACACACACACACACACACATATATATATATATATATATAAATTAAAAATACAGAATAGATAATAAAGAAAAGCATGGCACATAAAAAAAAAATAGTACAGATATACAAGTTATATAAAATAAAAACAAAATAAATAAAATGTACATATAGAATATTAATACATTTATATACACACAAAATATTAATACAGAATATTGATATATTTATGTATAGAATAAATAACAAATTAATACAAATTATATAACATAATATTTTAATTATATGATTTAACATATATTTGAAATAAAATAAAATAATATAAGAATTTTATTCATAAAAATTCTCCTTAAGGACTAACCTGAAAACTGTTGTATGAAATTTGATCAAATGTAGAGCTGATAATCAAAATAGCATGTAAATTGGTTTCCAAAATATGTTAATTCTCCATAAATTTTTCTGATTTTTTTTTTTTTGTTTTCGAAAAATCCCACCTCCCAAAAGTTTTTCTCTTCCCAGAAAGTTTCTCTCCTTCACCCGGAATTTTTACCCCCTCTGAAATTTTTTTCTTCTTTTCCCGAAAAATTCCCCTGCAAAAACCCTTCCCCTTTTTATAGACGTTAAGGGGCTGTGACAAAATCCAAGTGCATCATTTTTTCTTTGATTCAGCCGTAATAAATCCGCTTAAAATCTTTGCAAATTTCGGCTTATAATCTGCTCGAGGAAGAAAAATGCGCAAATTGGGAGAAGAAAATTGAGACTAGAGCATTAAATACATAAGAAAATTGCATTCAATTTGGTAGAAAAAGCTGGTGTGGGCGGAAAATTGGCCTGGCAGGAGTAGGAGAGAGAAAAAGCATGCGCAGACGCTGGACCTCCCCCTCCCTGCTTCTTTCTTTCTTTGCTTGGGCTTGGGTGCATGGGCTTGGGTTACACTTTTAGGGTTCTATGGACTTGGGTTTGGGTTTGGGTTTATTTTAAGGGTAAGGATCTTATGATTTTTTGTTTTTATCTTTTCTTCGTTTTTTTTTTATAATTATCTTTAAGAACAAAAATAAAATAAAAACATTTTTTATGGGTTTTTTTTATGAGATTATAGATTTTTACTCGTTCAACCTCAGCTCTACATCTCAAAAAATTTCAAATCAATATTCAGGTTTTTCATTATTTGGGGTGACCATATTGGGTCCAAAATAGGGTGTCTACAGATGCCCCTTACCTTGTGAATTTTATGTGTTGTGAATACAATGAAAACACATGCAAAACGTAGCAAAGTACAGAAAAAGACACTCATATTTGGACCAATAAAGTCAAAAAATAATGTGCCAAAGGCAAACACTTCTAGTTCCCTAAGCTTATGGATTAGCCCCTTCTAGGCATCTTCGACGAAAAGAACTGTCCTTTCTAGACAGAACTCAGAAGTAAATTACCTCTTCTAGATAAATTTACCGTAATAGGATGTCTCTTCTAGACGAACCTATGATGGATCAGTCTCTTCTAGGCATCTCCAATAAAAATAATTGCCCCTTCTAGACAGAACTCGAAAGTAAATTGCCCATTCTAGGTAAATTTACCGAACTTGGATGTCTCTTGTAGACAAACCTAAGATGGATTAGCCTTTTCTAGGCATCTCCGATGAAAAAAACTACCATTTCTAGACATAACTCAAAAGTAAATTGTCTCTTCTAGACAAATTTATTGAAACTAGGATGTCCCTTTTAGACGAACCTATGATGGATTAACCCCTTCTAGGCGTCTTCGACGATAAGAACTGCCTATTCTAGATAGAACTTAAAAGTAAATTACCCCTTCTAAGTAAATTTAACGAACTAGGATGTCCATTCTAGACAAACCTAAGATAGATTAGCTTCTTCTAGACGTCTACGACAAAAGAACTACCCCTTCTAGACAGAACTCAAAAGTAAATTGCCCCTTTTAAGTAAATTATCGAAACTAGGATGTCCTTTCTAGACAAACCTATGATGAATTAGCCTCTTCTAAGCGTCTCTGACAAAAGAATTGCCCCTTCTAGACAGAACTCAAAAGTAAATTTACCCCTTCTAGGTAAATTTACCGAATTAAGATGTCCTTTTTAAACGAACCTATGATGGATCAGCCCCTTCTAGGCGTATCCGATGAGAAGAATTATCCCTTCTACACAGAACTCGAAAGTAAATTACCCATTCTAGACAAATTTATCGAAACTAGGATGTCCCTTCTAGACGAACCTATGATAGATTAGCCTCTTCTAGGCATATCCGACAAAAGAACTGCCTCTTCTAGACAAAACTCAAAAGTAAATTATCCTTTCTAGGTAAATTTACCGACACTAGAATGTCCGTTTTAGACGAACCTATAATGGATTAGCCCCTTCTAGACAGAACTCAAAAGTAAATTACTCATTTTAGGTAAATTTATCAAAACTAGGATGTCCCTTTTACATGAACCTATAATGGATTAGCCCTTCTAGGCGTCTCCGATGAGAAGAACTGCCCATTCTAGACAAAATTCAAAAGTATATTACCCCTTCTAGGTAAATTTACCAAACTAAGATGTCTCTTCTAGACAAACCTAGGATGGATTAGCCCCTTCTAGGCGTCTCCGATGATTAGATGATATAATCTATGGCGAAACTAAAGAAACTTTATAACGATCAAGTTTTATTCTCAATTGATTGGTGGAATGCCCCTGGTTGGGTAAGCTTAACAAGATATGATTTGCCCCTAGTTGGGTAAGCTTGAAAAAATTGGATTTACCCTTGATTGGGTAAGCTCAAAAAAATTGGACTTGCCCCTGGTTGGGTAAGTTCTACAAAATCAAATGCTCCTATAGAATGATGAAAATGTCCTTGCAAGATGAATTACAAAATGACTGTAGTGGTGGAATGTGACAAAATCAAATGTGCCTTTAAGATGAATCACAAAATGACTGTAATGGTGGATTGAAACAACAAGCTATGCGATGCATGATAACATATGTATGCTGACTTTACTGACCTGTAAGCAATGCTTTATGTCATAACCATATCAATGGGAGGTAAAAGACCTAGACCAGGGGAACACGCCTTGATTTTCTATATATTTTGTTTTCTATTTCTTTCTTTTTATCTTAATGAGGTTTGACATCTCAGCTTCAACTCACAATTCGATGTGACAAATTTTTTATCTGAAAAAAAAGTTGTCTAGTTTGGTAGACACTCACACGTCACTCAATTTGCTCAAGTGTTTGAAAGGGTGAAAATTTTACGCTCAAGTTCAACTCATGAAGGGTGTCTACCATAGGCTTGCTTGTTCATCTGATCTCCATCACTTAGGTCACACGCAGACACAAATTTGATAGTTTTGTCAAAGTTGTAATGGGGTTAGGGTGAAGGTAGAATTTTCTCGAATAGTGGTAACTTAAACCGAAAGGACTGATAGAGTCATCTAAAACTTTTCTTCAAGGTTTGAACCTCGATTTACGTTCATTCCTCTTTTTTAGCTTTTTGAATGCTTATGCTTTGTTGCACAAAGATTTTTCTTTTTTTTCTATTTTTTTTCTTTCTCTTCTCTTTTTTTATCTTTTTTTCTTTTCTCTTTGTCTCTTTTTTTCTTTTTTCTTTTTTTTTGTATGTTTTATATTGATATAAGCAAGTGTCACTACTTTTCATTTGTTTTTCCCTAATAGTCTTAAATGCTCTACCAACTCCCACAGTCAGGTAGAGATGGGACAAAAAATGAAAGTTGATGATTTGTGGTGTAAAGTTTGCCAATGAAGTGTTTCATTGTCAATAGGGTTCTCTAGAGTCAACTTGTATCATGGTTGGCTTTTTGGTCAAAGAGATTCATTTTCCAATACCATTATCATTTCTGTGAATGCATGTGATCGATTGTAATCTTGATCAGTATTTGAAGCAAGTTCTAGAGACACCTATCAGAGTGAACACACTCAACAAAAAAATCAAAGGTCTCACATTTAGTGTTTTAAAATCTACCAAGTCTAGTTTACCTTTTTTTTGGGAAATTCATATCACATTTTGTCAATACATTCATAAAATGCAACACATGCTGAAGAAAAGACAAGTTCATAAAGATGTTACCCTTCAACTTTCACATGAATCTCCCACCATGTTATTGATCTGGTTCAGCCAACCTTCCAGTGTCAATGAGATCTTGAATCTCATGCCTCAATTTCTTACATTCATTGGTCAAATGGCCTCGACCTTGATAGAAACGACAATAAGCTCTCGGGTCATAACTTGTCAGTAATAGATTTGGTGGTGGGCGAGGTGCCATTGGTTATAGCAAACCCTTTCTCTTCAACTTGTCAAACACCTTTGAGAATGGCATATTCAGATTGAAGTATTGTCTTGGCCCATGTGTAACCATATTTACTCCCTCAACCTTTACAATCGCCCCACCATTTTCGGTTTCAAGTTTAATCTTCTTGAAGGCATACTTCTTCCTTCCTTATACGGCTAAGGCATCTTCAATTTGTATCCCAACATCTTTACTTTTGTGGTTTCTCATTTTGTAGTGAGCTTTTCCTTAATTATATTTTCAAACTTCTTCATCATTTCCTCTATCATGTTTCCCCTGGTCATATGTCTCTTCTCCTACTAAATAGCTGCAAAATGATATGTTAGTGCATGATGTGTTTGATGTGTTTATGCATGACATGTATGCAAGATTAACAAAATGACATGTTAGTGCATGATATGCGTGATGTGTTTATGCATGACATGTATGCAAGGATTAACAAAGTGATATATTGGTGCATGATATGCATGATGTGTTTATGCATGTGCATGACATGTATGATTAAATGGGTACATTTATTTTAATCAACAACTTTATTGGACTCAACAAAAATGGTGGCAAAAGATGGGTCTAATAAGTAGACAGACAAAAAAATTGTGGACCTAATGTCTAAGTAAAGTGAAGACTTAGACAACACATCTAACCCTAAAGAAAATATTTCGTTGAGACGACTTAAACTTAATATTATGCGACATGTGAGAACGATGAAAAAGGGAGAGCCTATTACTCCTAAACGATTTTACTTTATAGGATGACTCGAATCAAAATTATTTATTTCAAAGGATCAAAGATGAAAATCCCCCCATGAGGTAATTCAAATTGAAATTAGCTGCTTTGGATGACATTTGACAATTTTAACCTTACAAGAATGATTCAGATTGAAAACATCTACTTAGAGTGACATGTGACAATTTTACCCCTATAGGATAATTTAGATCGAACATATCTACTTAGGCTAACTAAAGATGAAAATTTCTTTTGGAGGTGATTAGGATTGAAATTACTTACTTGGACAATCAAAGGTGAAAATGCCCTTTTAGGGTGATTCGAAAAAGGAAATGTGCTTTTTAAATCTAAACTTCGCCCCTTTATCACTCATTTCGCCCCCTTATTACTCCAGTTAATGAAAATTTAGGAAAGTCAATTATACCTTAAGGGGGGTTAGTGTCTATTGGGTCACTAGAAAACCCAATGGTCTTAGACCTAATGAATCTTTATGCATGAAGGCCCAAGTTTTATGTGCCCATTCAGGAGCATGTCAAGTCATGTCACGAAGATTTTTACAAAATGAAGTTTTATAAAGTTTTCTCCCAGTAGAGGCCACTTAAAGAAACAATCAGTGAAATTTCAATGTCATGGATCAAGGCATATTTTAGAATGGGCAGTAAAAACTCAAGACTTCATACATAAGGATTCGACTCGATCAATCACATGCAAAAAGGTCCTAAGGTTAACATCTATGGGCCACTACATGGGTTTGATTCGGGTAAAGGTCAAAGGCTACCTCAAGCGAGAACCAAAGGTTCTTTTCATATAGATGAAGGTACGATGCCTAAGGCTGATGTACAAGACAAACTACCACCAGGCCGAGTAGGCTTTCGGGCGAAGTCTCGACTGCCATCAGGGTTGATAGGGACAAGGAGTGCATAGTGTGTGTGAGTGTTGTGCAATGCAAGGAACTTGATTAAACTCAAAAGTGCTTTACAAACTTACCACATCAAAATCGACCCTTCACATTTTCCCCAGTTGAGTCACTAGAGTTGTGGCACCAGTTTTTGCGGCGCCATGCTAGGACAGACTTGCCACTCTTGTTTAACTAACCTAAACGTGGTCAAAAAGAGCACATAACAGGTTTGTGGCCCGTTATGGAGTTTATGGAGTCACCACCCAGGAGTTACCCTAGGAAAATACACATCGATGAGGATGAGTGATTTATGGATTCTTTATAGAGGACCTAACTGTTCCTCATCTGCACAATGGGTCAGGTTCGAAAAGTCAAGTACAGTGATGGAAAAGTGTTAGATGAGTGATTTATGGATTCCTTGTAGAAGACTCAACTATTCCTCACCTGCCCAATGGGTCGGGTTCGGAGAGTTAGGTACAATTATGGGAAAGTGTTAGGCACCCATGTCGCCCAGCGTGAAAGTCAGGCTCCACTTTTATGGTTCGTTCGTTAAGCACGTTACCAAGTTTAATTAAGTTTCATATTATCACGCAATGCAATATTAATCATACACATATAATAAATTACATTCATATACAAAAATAATAAAATAAGAAAAAGAAAATAATTAAAAATTACAACCCTTTTTCCATACACCCTTATATATTTCCTCTAACCCTAAACAAGTCTAATAAATTAAATCCGTACAAAAAAAATTGTTAGCACAAATTTAATAAATAATAATAATAATATTTGTAGAAAATGAATTAAGTCTGTATCCACTACAGTGTGTCATTTCTTAGGCATAAAGTTTTAGCAACTAGAATTTTTATGGACTCGAGTAAGATAGAAGTTATTCTACGTTAGCCAAGGCCAAGGACACCTAAAGAGGTGAGAAGTTTTCTCCTGTTATCTAGTTACTATAGAAGATTTGTTAAAGGATTTTCCAGTTTAGCGAGTTTATTAACATTTTTGATTTGGAGAGAGGTTTCTTTTGTATGGACTGAGAAGTGGTTTCAAGAGTTAAAATATAGGTTGACTAGTGCTCCAGTATTGGCTTTACCTTAGAAAGGCATTGGCTATAACATTCATACAGATGTTTCCTATTAACGAATTAGAGTAGTGTTGACGTAGTAGGGTAGGGTAATTGTCTATATCTCTAGGCAATTAAAACACTATGAGTTGAAATACCCTACCAATGATCTAGAGTTAGCTATAATGGTGTTTACTTTAAAGATTTGGAGACACTACTTATATAGTGTCAAATGCTACATATATTCAGATCATCAGAGTCTCAAGTATTTCTTTACCTAGAGAGAATTGAATATAAGACAAAGAAGATTGTTAGAGTTGGTAAAGGATTATGATTGTGAGATTCATTATCATCTGGATAGAACTAACGTGGTAGTTGATGCTTTGAGCATAAAAGTAGCTTTATCTATGATTTTAGTTTGCAAAGTGTTACAACATGAAATTGTTAGAGAGGATATTGATATAGTGAAAGTTTCTCTAGACTTTAGATTATATCCACCCTATTTGATGATGTTAGGGCTGGTCAAATGTCAGATATATTGATTCAAAGTATGATACAGAGGGTTTTTGAGGGTTCAACACCAGATTTTGAGATTAGAGATGGGATTTTGAGGTTTAGAGACAGAGTTTGTATGCTAGAGGATACAGATTTACAACAAAGAATTTTGTCAAAAGCTCATAATACAGTTTATTTAACACATCCTGACAATACCAAGATGTATCAAGATCTCAAGAGAAATTTCTGGTGGTCTGGTATGAAGAAAGACATTACAGATTATGTAGTCAGATGTTTGACTTGTCAACAGATCAAAGTAGAGCATCAGAGGTATTCTGGGTTATTTCAGCCATTGAAGGTTCTTGAATGGACTTTATATCAGGACTTTCTAGAGTACAGCGAGGTTATAATAGCATCTGATAATAGTTGATAGATTGAGTAAGTCCACATATTTCTTATCGATCAAAAAGGGTATGACTACTGATTAGTTGGGTTATTTATATGTTAGAGAGGTTGTCAGATTTTTGTTGGCTTTCTAAGGTAGTCTATAAAAAGCATTGGGGACTAAACTACATTTCAATTTGACCTATCACTCGTAGATTGATGGTTAAGCTGAGAAGGTTAATCAAATTTTAAAGGACATGTTGAGAGTCTGTTGTATAAATTTACAGACTAGTTGAGCTAATTTGCTACCATTGATGGAGTTTGCTTATAATAATAGTTATCAGTCTATTATTTAGATGGCACCTTTTAAGGCACTTTGCAGTAGGAAGTGCAAATCACTATTGCATTAGGATGATATTAGTGAGAGAGATTCACTAGAGAAAGTAAGGGGGCTAGAGATGACTCAATTGATAATATATCAGATTCGGATTATCAGGTAGAGAATTAAACAGGCTTAAGATCGTGAGAAAAGCTACATAGATCAGAGATGTAGGGAAATAGAGTTTAAGGTTGAAGACCATATGTTTATAAGAATAGCTCCCTATAGATATGTCTTGAGATTTGGTAAGAAATGTAAGTTAACTCTAAGATTTATTGGCCCTTATGAGATTTTAAAGCGTATAGGTATAGTTGCTTAGCCCTTTTAGCTAGCTTGGGCAAGATCCATAGTGTGTTTCATGTGTCTCAGCTAAGGAATTATGTGAGAAATCCTTATCATGTGTTAGAGGTTCAAGACCTAGAGTTATTAAATGATCTAAGTTATTAAGAGGAACCAATTCAGGTTTTGGACTACAGAGTGAAGACCTTTAAAAATAGAGAGGTATATTTGGTTAAGGTTCTATGGAGAGTTAAAGACTCAAGGAAACCACCTGGGAGGTCGAGGCTGAGATAAGAGAGAGATACCTAGAGTTATTTAGGTAAATTCAAGGGGCAAAATTTTATTAGGGGGGAGAGTTGTAATAGCCCGAAGGTATAACTATCTTTTTAGGCTTTGAAATCAAGGATAAAAGTGAGGTTTTTTATAGAAAATAGATTTGAAAGGGTTTAAGGGTAGAACAGTCCTTTGGAAGCTATTTGTGGCTTACACATGGGTATTCTTGGGAGAATATTCCATGTATGACACAAAAAGAGAGAAAAATTAAGATTTCTATAGGACACACAACTGTGCATCACATGTTTTAGGCATATGGATGTTTCTTATTTTCAGTCGCGCAGTTCTTAGCTTTCATCTTCCTCTTCTCCTTTATTTTCCAGTGAACCCTCGAGTTAAGAGAGATCCACCAGCAACTTAGTTTCAGATTAGAGATCTAGAAGCTCCTAGAGAGAAAGAGGACATGCTTCCATGGCAAGAGGTGAGGGTTCCACCTCTTTTACCTTGTTTTATAGCATGTTTTCTTTTGTTCTCTGAGTTTGAGTATGTTTGTTGTGTTATTGAGCTTTGTTTGGCATGTTGAGTGATTGAATGATGATTATGTATGTATCTCTTTGTATACATGTGTTTTATGCTTCATTTATAAGATGTAGAGTGATTGAGATAAGAATTTGATAAATATGTACGTGCTAGTAGTAGCCTTGAATGTGTATTGATGATTGGTTGAAGTTTAGAAGAGTTTGGGAGTGATTTGGTTAGGATTTCTCGGTTTTTTGTTACCATATGTAGAAGTTTAATATAGCACATAACCATGCACCTATAGGTACATGTCGTGTAGCCTTATTTCTGTATGAGCACAACCTTGCATGGCACCCGTATATGTTTGGACAACTTAGATACACGCCCGTGTGACTGATGCATATTCCTGTGTGCTTATTCTCAATTTTACACGCCCATGTAAGCAAGACATGGGAGTATTGGATGACAACTATACACTTGTGCAAGAGTGGGGCACGACCTTGTGCTTTGACTATATGTCTTTGTGTTCACACCACACGACTATGTAGCCAACCAAATTCTTATGAAAAGATTACAGAAACTAGCATAACCGAGAGCACGATTGGCACATAATCCCAAGTGTCTTCCTACATGCCTGTGTGTCAAGTAGTACACGCTCGTACACCATAAGAAAAGCATAAAAACAATTTTAAAGCAAGGTTAAGCCACTTTAAACCATTCCTAAGCATAATGAACCTATAAATAGCATATCATGCATGATCAGCAGTATAAAACATAGTTAGTCATATTAGATTTTTCATAAATGGATCTAAGAATCCTACAACATGTTTTTAAAGTGTAAATATATGATGTTTCAAACATCAGTTAGAGATGAATATGAGAGGGCACCTGTGAGTTAGCATACCCACTAAAGAGGGGAACCAACGTTCGCTAGAGAGGACATGGTCATTGACCAAACTCATTAGAGAGTGTGCTAATTATGCATTAGTAGATTTCAATAAGATTGAGCTCACATAGCCAAGGTATTGAATCTTTGTATTCATCAGTCTGGCCAGCACAATAGATATTTTCAGATATAGTATATTCTGACTTAGTTTTTAGCATATACTCTATGTATATATTTAGGATCTTTAGATCACAACTTTTATTTTAGACAAAATTTTCAAAAAAACCATGCCCAATGGCAAGTTTTATAATTATTTAGCATTGGCATGACATCAGAACATGCATATCATGTCATGTATAACATTCATAAGAAACAGAACAGATAAAGAAAAAGAATACTATAGAAAACATATATATTTCCAAAAATAAAGAAAAAAACCAATAAACTAGAGAATAGTGTGACAAGTCACGAGAGTCAGATTGTGCTTGAAACATACTAATGTAAAATATAAGAAACGCTTGCTGAGTGATTTTATTACTCACCCCTCCTTTCTTGTTTCCTCTTTGCAGATCAGTGATTATAAAAGGCTGAACAAGAGCAAAACAGTTGTAAGATTTTAGGGATATGGCTTGGCAGCAGATAACATGTTTGTGGCTCACATGCTTTTATATAGTTGATTATGTAGATATGTGTATTAGACTATTAGTATACACTATATGAATAGCATGTTTTACTAATGAGAAACCTAGGATTTGACCATGCATTATTAGCTTCCTTTCCTTATTATTAATAGTTAATTATAATTATAGTTTCTACATGCAAATTTTTATTTAGCACGAGCTTTTACTATAGAGATCCCTGTTGTAGGTGTATTATATTTATAATTTATATTATATTCAATAGTAAACAGTGACCCGTGGCAGGGGTCACTACACTTATTCTTATAAAAATAATGCACAAAATCCTTTCTTACAACACTTGTGTTGATTATACTTATAAACATAGAGATTCAACCCCCTAACCATGTGAGTCTAACTAATACACAACCAATACTATTTTTAATAAGCTTGGTCTATGGCAATGTTTTCTTTAACGGATATTAGTTTCCCTCTCTAATAGACATACGAACTCACAAATGTTTTCTTGTATTCACTCTTAAAAGATATCCAAAATATCGGGTTTTCTACTTTAAAAGCATATGCATGTAAAATAATTTCCTTTTTAAAACATTTTTTTACCATGCCATGTCATATGATGCTTCTCATGCATTAGAAATTGATATTTTCTTAAAACATTATTTTTAGATTTTCTTAATAATATTTCTTTTTCTTTTTAATTATTACTACTAATTATTATATATATGTTTCTTCTATAATTCTTTTATTCATTTCCTTAATAATTTTATAACTTTTCCTTCTTATAAATTTGATGAATGTTATATAAATATCTCTTAATTAAACTTATATAATACTGTAAATTTTTTATATATTAACATGATTACTTTCCTAAATTTTTTGCGTTGTATGATTGTTTACCATAAAGTTGCATAACCGTGTCATTCTTAATTTCTACACTCACACAAAAATGTTAGACACACGACCGTGACTCAACACCTTACAATCATGTCTCTAACATGACAACACCACACTGCATTAGTTATGCATGCATGACATGCATGACAATGATGCTACATAATATAACCATATGGTCATGCGTCTTTTCGAATGCATGGTCATGCATCACGTTTTGCTTCGATGGAACATGGCCAAATAACCACAAATCTGTGCCTTTTATGACTCAATTTGCATCTAAACTCCAACAACAACATCACATCATTAATTTACATCAATTAACAACTATCTTATCATCAATCACTCTTAATTCATCAAACCACAACACAAGCACATCCTAAGCATGTTTTTATTAGATCATATTATCTCAGATCAACAAATTATCATGAAACATCACAAATGTATATCTAGAAGCAATACTCAATAAATCATAGCATATAATTCAGGATTAACTATGTTATTAAACTAGATTTAAGTGATTGACTTTAAAACAATCACCAATTTATTAGATCTTCCATTATTAACTTAAAATCATATTAGTTTCATATTATTCCACCATAAAATATGTTTCATCATCATTTAATTACAAAAATAGCCATCACAGAAGTAAATTCATTAGAAGAAGGTGAGAAATACTTATTTTGAAAGCTTATGAATAAGCTCTTTGTTTAGGTGAATTTCAATCCTTAACTCACATCTCAACTAGTCTCACCTCGTTTTTTGCTCGTTAGTGAATACTCTCTGAACTCTCAAGAAAGATCAAATAAGAAATTATGAAACTTGAACAAAAATTATGCTTATGTAACTGTGCCAAAACTGGCTTATGCATAGCCGTGTATCCTAGGATACACAACCATGTGTGATAGAACTTTAAAATATATGTTCCTTTCTGCACTGTAAACGTGGTAGCCCTTAGAGATGACATATGTATGAGTCAAATAAAGCTCCTAAATGAACATTCTACACTTGAGCTTACTCAATTCAATTTCTAACCCTAAAATCTCACTTTTCTCATTGATTATTAATCTAAAATAATCGTTCTAATCTTGGGTTGTTATACTCTTCCCTTTTTATAAAAATTTCATCCCCAAAATTACCTAACCAACTCTAGAAATCTTACTCATATCTTTAATTCCTTCATAACACCTTAACTAATTAAATCTCCTTATTCCTCAAGGTCTTAACCTTATTATCTAAAATCTGAATCGACCACCCTTAATAGCTTAAATCCTCAACTGAATCCAAATCTTAAACCTCTAACACATAAGACTCATCCCCAACATATCTCCTTAATAGAGAAACATGGAAGACATTATGGATCTGATCCATATTTACACACAAGGCTAACCTGTAGGTAACACTTTTAGCTATTTCTAACACCTCATATGGCCTAATGAAATTAGGAGCTAACTTACTTTTCCTACTAAATCTCGCCACATGCCTATAGGAAGTAATTCTCAAGAACACTTTATCTCTAACTTGAAACAACATCTCTTTACGTCTCTTATCAACGTAACTCTTTTATTAATCTTAGTAATACATCTATTAGACTTATGAGTATTAGGAAAAGGTCTCAAGCCTCTTATATAAGTTTGAGCATGGAGAATGTACAGGAAATGATTAAGAAAGCTATAAGAAGAGGTGATTTCTAGGAGCTTATGGTGGATTGACAATTGAGATCGAGTTTTAAGACTAAAAGTGGGGATTATGAGAGGCAGGAGAGAATGTATCCCACTTACATCTTACCAAAAGTTTATCAACCATTAAGATTCATTGGCTCAAGAGATCTTATTATCGTCAAATAATGGATGTATGATTAAGAGAAGGTGAGATATGTTATATATATGTTGAGAGGTAATACAAGGGTTTAGCAGAACCTTGCAAGAATGTCGATTAATTAGGAGAGATTTAATTGGAAAGAGTTCCAACATGTGTTTGGTAAAGAGTATAAGAGTGTTGACATGGTTTATGCTAAAGCTCAAGAGTTCATAAAGTTAACTAAAGGGAAGATTTTGGTTAAAGAGTATGTTACTAGGTTCAATGTCCTAACAAGGTTTGTATTATGATTGATTGGTTCTAAGAAGGGTAAGGTGTAGAAATTTGTGTATAGGCTACATCCTGTGATTATTAGAGATGTTATGACTGGTGCAATTCCTTCATAGAGGTGTATTGAGGTTTTGTAATGAGGCTTTAGGAAAAGCATTAAGGTCTAAGATATGTTTAAAGAGGATGGGCACATATTTAAAGGCTAAAAAAAAGAGAGATAAGGATAAAAGACCAGTGTAATATAAAAAAGAGTATAAAGGAGACAATAAGATGAGAGCTAAGCTGTCAATATATACCAAGTGTAGCAAGAGACATCCAAAAGAGTATCTAGTAAGGTAGAATGTGTGTTTTAAGTGTTATCACCAGGTCATAGGATTTTAAAGAGTTATTCTAAGAGAGATGATAGTACTTTTAGGGAAGGTAGAGCTTAAGTTATGTATCAAAAGTAGGTTGATACTAACCTGCTTATAATGATTGGTTAATTGTTCTTTCATAATACTCTTTTTTTTGCTTTAGTTGATTAGGGTGTTACATACTATTTTATTTCTTGATTTATTATAGATAGACTAGGGTTGGTTCTTAGTGTTATAGCTTAGGGGAATTATATAAATTTATTTGCTAATCATACTATAATGAGTGATAGGATGTTGGTAGATCAAATAGTTATGATGTAAGGTAAATTTATGAGGGTAGATTTGATCATTATAGAGTTGGTGGATTTTTATGTGATCTTAGGTATAAATTTCTTAGATAGATATGGAGTAAAGATTGATTATAAGAGGGGAAAGGTTAAATTCCAACTAAGTGATAATCAATTTATGTTTAGAATAGTAGGATTCAGAGTATGATTATTCCATGTGTTAAGCCAAAAAGGATGTTGAGTGAGCGTTATGTAGGTTTTTTGGCCAATATAATATATAGGAGTATATTTGGGTCAAGTATTGATAAGGTACCTATAGAGAAAGAGTATATAGATGTATTTCCTAAGGATCTTTCATGGTTAACTTCAAAAGGTAGATTTTAGTATTAAGTTAGTCCTTAGTACAACTTCTATCTCTAAGGCTTCATATCAGATGACTCTAACTAAGTTAAAGAGTTGAAAAAGTAGTTGCAAGAGTTGTTAGATAAGAGGTGTATTAGACTAGGTTATTAACGGTAGGGTATTCCCATTTTGTTTAATAAGAAAAAAGATAGGTCGATGAAAAAGTGTATCAATAGGAGTTGAATAAGGTGACTATAAAGAATAAGTATCCATTACCTAAGATTCATGATTTGTTTGATCAACTGAGAAGGACAATGGTGTTTTTTAATATTGATTTGAAGTCTAGGTATCATCGAGTTTGGGTAATTGATAAGGATATACCTAAAACTAATTTTAAGACAACGTATAGCTGTTAAGTTTATGGTGATGCCATTTGGTTTAACTAATACTTTTATATTGTTTAAGAACTTGATAAATAAAGTATTCTAAGATTACTTGATCAGTTCATAGTGGCGTTTATTGATGATATTTTGGTTTACTCGAGGAATAGAGAGGAACATAAAGAGCATTTGAGAAATATGTTGTAGAGATTAAGAAATAAATAGTTGTATGCCAATTTTCTAAGTATGAGTTTGGTTGAATAGTGTAACCCTATTAGGGCATGTTGTGTCAGCTGAGGATATATTTACTGATTGATTCAGGTAGAGATAGTGTTGGGTTAACAGAGACCAAAGATGGCCAAAGAGGTAAAAAGTTTCCTTAGGTTAGTTAAGCATTACTAGAGGTTTATTTAAGGATTTTCAAGTCTTGGGAGACCTTTGACTATTTTGACTAGGAGGAAGATTCCTTTTATTTAGACTGAGGACTGTGAATCTTAATTTAAAAGTTAAAAGTAAAGATTGACTAATGTTTCAATGCTGGCATTACCTAAAGAGGGAGTTCAGTATAATATTTATACTAATACATCTCATTAAAAGATTAGCACAAAATTAATACAAGTTAATAAAGTGATAGTTTATCCCTTCAAACAGTTAAAAGACTTTGAGTTAAGATATCCTATGCATGATTTGAAGTTGCCTATTATTGTCTTTGCTTTGAATATTTGAAGACACTATCTATATAGAGTTGGTATAAAATTTAATCAGATCATAAGAATCTGAAGTATTTCTTTTTACAAAGAGAGCTCAATATAAGGCAGAGAAGATGGTTAAAGTTGGCTAAAGATTATAATTGTGAGATCAAGTATCATTCGAGCAAGCCCAATATAATTACTGATCTTTTGAGTAGGAAATCAGTTTTATCTAAGATTTTTGTTTAGAGGAAGTTACAATGACAAATCAATGAGGGTAAACTGAGTTTGTAACTGTCGAGTTCTCCAGGTTACAAATTGTGTCAACTTCATTGGATGACATTCATTTAGACAATTATCTGATGATTGGGTTTAAAGGATGCTTTAGTAGATCAGAGAGGGTCTAGTACCTAATTATGAGATAAGAGATACAATTCTAAGATTCAAAGGTCAAGTATGTGTTTTCAAGGATATTAAGCTAAGATAAAGTACATTGGTTAAAGCCTATAGTATGGTGTATATAGTACATCCAAGTATGTTAAGATGTATCAGGATCTTAAGAAGGTGTTTTGGCAGTTAAGTATGAAGAAAGATATAGTTGATTTTGTGTCAAGGTACTCAAGTCAAGCATGAGCATTAGAGACCTTTAGGTTTTGTTATAGCTGTTAAGTGTACTTGAGTGGAAATAGAAGAGCATTTCTATAGACTTCATAATAAGTCTTCCTAACGTACAGCATGATTATAATAGCATATAGGTGATTATGGATAGACTGAGTAAGTCAACACATTTCATACCTATTCGAGAAAGAATGTCTATAAATCAGTTGGGCCAACCATATGTTAAGAAGACAATAAAACTATATTAGGTTCTCAGGGTTATCATTTTAGAAAGGGATTCAAAGTTTTTATCGGCTTTCTTGGGTAGTTTATAGAGATATTTGAGGACTAGATTATATTTCAATATGTCATATCATCCATAGATAGCTAGATTTAAATGACTAATTAGATTCCTATAAAATATGTTGAAAGTCTATTATGTGGATCATACGTTGAGTTAGGCTGAGTTATTGCTTTTGATAGAGTTTACTTATAATAATAGTTATCAGTCAACTATTCAAATGACTCTATTTGAAGCTTTATATAGTAGAAGGTGTAAGTCTTATTTGTATTGGGATAAGATTTGTGAGAGAAATTCATTAGAGACTATTATGGGTCTTAAGATGACTTAGAGGATGATTGACCAAACTCAACTAATTAGGCAACAAATGAGGTAAGCCCAAGATTAACAGAAGAGTTATGTTAATAAGAGGCAAAGAAAGATAAGACTTTTAGACGATAAACAAGGTATGCTTGAAAGTTACTCCCAATAGGCATATGGTGAGATTTATTAGAAACGATAAGCTAGCTCCCAGTTTTATTAGGCCATATAAGGTGTTGGAGAAAGTTGGGAGTGTTGTCTATAGGTTAGCCTTACCTGCTAGTATGGATCGAATCGTAGAGTTAAAATTTTGGATCAAATTTTGGTTAAGGATTTGAGTTATTAAGAGTAGCTAGTTTAGATTTTAGGTCTCTGTAGTGACCCCCGCCACGGGCTTACTATGCATAGTTATTTAAAATATATAGATATATATTTTGTATACTGAAAATCTAAAAATATACCTACGACTGAAATCCATATAGCAAAAGAAAACTAACTACTGCTTACATTTTCAAAATCATAATTTCTTTTAAATATACGGAAGTTGGAAGTATAAATACTATAACAAAAGAAGAAATAATAACTTTTCTTGAAAATCCCAAATTA
The DNA here is from genome assembly GCA_026122585.1 of Anacardium occidentale. Lineage (NCBI taxonomy): Eukaryota > Viridiplantae > Streptophyta > Magnoliopsida > Sapindales > Anacardiaceae > Anacardium > Anacardium occidentale. Next base: position 192,071 of record JAJEJH010000655.1, on the reverse strand, counting down.
CTCATGCATAAAAATATAACATCCATATAGCGTATATTATAGTATCATATGTACACGTATAAATGAGAAATAGAGCATGTGAGCCAAAACTATATCTACTACTACCAAGTCATGTCCCCAAAATCTGACAGTTGTATCGTTACTGCTCAGCTCCCAACTCACTGACCTGCAGAAAGGAAGGGAAAAGGATAAGTGACAAAATCACTCAATATGCATTTCCTATCTCTAACATTAACAAGTCTCGAGCACAAGCTCATCTTAAGTCTTATGTGTCATTGTTCTTTATTTTCTTAGTTCTTATTGCTTTATAGTTACTCATTTCTTGACTCGTGTTTTGTAACTTTCTTATCTCATTATGTTTTCCTAACTGTTCTTGTCTTTCTCTATCTTATTCATCATGAATGTTGTACATGACATGATATGCATGCTCTGATAGCATGTGAATGCTCATTAGTCATAAAACTTGTCTTTAGGCTTGATTTTTGAAAACTTTTTCTTTTCTGAAAATTTGTTCTGATATAAAAGCTCTGATCCGAAGATCCTTATAGATATATATATATGGTATAAGCTGAAATCTATATTAGAAAGTACTGTACCAAAAAATATCTCTGTTATGTTGGTCAGGCTAATGAATATATGGATTTGACACCTTGGTCGTGTGAGCTCAAACTTACAATGAAACTACTCGTGCATGACCATGTCCTCTCTAGTGGACAATGGTTTCCCTCTCTAACGGGGCGTGCGAACTCATAGGTGCCCCCTCGTATCTACCCCTAACTGATGTCCAGAATATTGTATATCTATACTTTTAAAATCATACTTTTGGATCCTTGAATCTGTTTCTAAAAATATCTCATGTGGGATGTCGTGCTCTATGTTTTGATAATCATGCATGATATGTTATTATATATTGTTATTCTTAAGTATTTCGTGCTTAGGAATGGCTTAAAATTTCTTAAGTATGCTTATCTTTACTTTAAATTACATTTTAGAACTGTTTCTCTCATTTTTTAAGGCATACGAGCAGGCTATGCTTGGCACACGGGCATGTGTGAAGGCACACGAGACCGTGCTCAAGCCTTGCCCTTGGTCGTGTTAGTTTCTCGAAATATTTAATCAAACTTTGGCTGGCCATACGGGCGTGTGGTGTGAATACATGGGCATGCATCTAAGGCACAAGGCTATGTATCACATTACACAGGTGTGTAACTACCTTAACACCATCCTGTGTCTTGCCTACACAGGCGTGTGAAATTGGGATCACGCACACAGGCGTCTGCATCGACTGCACACGAGCATGTGTCTAGATTTTCATAAGCGTATAGATGCCATGCAAGGCCGTGTTCATGTAAAAATAGGGCCACATAGGCGTGTGCCCTCAAGTGCACGGTCGTGTGCTCAACCCATAATCTGTAAAAGGCATCTGAAAACCCAAAAATCCTGGAAAACTCACACAACATACCATCATTTCTCAATCAAATGCTCATACAACCATTTCATCAACCAATAAGCATTCTTATCTCACATTTTCATCATAAAGCATGTCAAAATCACACATTTCTCATAAATTCATACCCAAGCACTAAAATAATCATACATTTCATAATAATCTCATTTCATCATCATCTATTATCTCATTTGATCATCAAATCACAATAACATGCCTCTTCAACACACAGCAATCATCCAAAAATGGCTCAAAAGTCATAAAGGCATGATGTAAACCTAAGTGAAAGAAGTAAAGAAATATTTACCTCTTGCCATTGCATCTAGATCTCTCTTTCTTGATGCTCTTGGGTCTCTAATTGGATTATCAGTTGTAGGTTGGACGGTTTCTTGCCTAGGGTTCGCTGGAAAACAGAAAAGAGATAAGCTAAAGGAAAATTAACTCAGTAGAAATACAGGAAAATGAAACATTTATGGCTCTCTCACTTGACACATGGGCGTGCGTCCAAGACACACGGTTGTATGCCCTCTAAAAACTCAAATCTCTCTTTTCTCGTGCCATACATGGAATATTCTTTCTAGAATATTCATGTAAAAGCCACAAAAGGCTTTTAAATGACTCTTTTACCCTTGAACCCTCTCAAACCTACTTTCGAACTGAAAATCTCTTTTTATCCACGGTTTTAGAGCCTAAAAGACGATTCTACCCCTAGGCTATTACAGTTTCACAGTTAAGACTCTAAGGAATAAGGATATTTGATTGGTTAAGGTGTTATGAAGGAATCAAAGTTATAAGAAGACTACCTATGATTTCATCTAAAAACCAAGTTATACGCATGAATAAGTAAATGAAACGAATAATCAATTCAACTCAGTCAACAATGTTAAAGCAAAATATAATCAAACAATTAATCAATCAAATATAAAACACATAAGCAAAAATATAAAAGAATAAGGGAAAAAAATGCTCAGCCAATTTACAGTTGTTCGGAGCTTCTCCACAAACCTTCTACATCCACAACTCCAATTAAACCTATTTGAAGAATTTCCTCTACTATCGCCAACCCAAAAGATACTCTAGTTTTTATATTAGGGATTTTATCCTTCACACTAGTTTTGATACAAGAGAATACTGATAAGTTTTAATTGTATGTATAATTCTATGGTCAATTTATAGAGTTTTAAAAGGCAATTTGACCATTTTACCCTTATTATATGCATATTTCAAGATCATGGGTTTTCATGTTTGGTTTTATAGAAAATATTAATTTTGATGTGAATTCAATGGAAATCAAGCTAAAAGGACACTATGAAGGACTAATTAGTGGTTTAAATTTAGTCCGAGTAAAATTAATCAATCGAAACACAAGAAGAGAAGGAGAGCATTGTGCACCACAACAAAAAAACAAGGATTTTCAATAAGTTTGAGCTTCACATTGAAAATTTATTCTTTAGTAATGTTGTAATGGACATTTCAAGCTTTTAAGAAAGATACTATAAGGAAAGGTTTGAGTTTGTTTAAGCCTTCAACCATTGCAGTAAATTCAAGTCTTTTCTATGCAATTTTGTGTCTAAACACCGAGGACTAAAATGGTTATAACATGAGATTCCAAAGTTCAAATGAGATTATTCAGAATCTAAATAAAACAAGACATTCAAGGCTACAACTTTCATGAAGACTAAAAATTCAGATTCTAGAAGTTCTATGCCTTAGCATAGCACTACAATGCTAAATGTAGCAAAAATCTAGAAACTCAGTGTTGCAACATGATGCCACAATGCTAAAGCATGCAAAAATGGAAAAAACTTACCATGCCATGGTGTAACATCATGTAATAAGAATTTGTGTTTTTCAAAACTCTTTCTTAACCCTAAACTATATATACTAATTGTAATCCTACTTGAAGTGGATTAGTGAACCCAAAATCTTAGCAACTTCTCACATATTTTATCCAATTGAATTATTTAGGCTCAAGTATTCATTACTTCTTTTCATTTTTATTTTAGTTTTAGATTTACTTAATATTCATATTTGTTAGTTTAGATAAAGTTAAGGGTGGTGTTGTCTTGGGACTTGCTTGTGTAATTGCATGGATACGATAACCTAAAATGCTTTTTTTATTATTTGGACTTAATACACTTGCTAGAAAGTTAGGTTTAAACTTAATGTATCAATTGCGCCCTTTGCAATAGTCTTATAGAATTTTATCCAACCACTAGTTTTATAGGGTTGAACTTTTGGGTTTTAAATTACAATTATAAGAATTTGCCTCTTTATAGGCTAATATAAGAATTAAGCTCCATGGTTTCTCTCAAAGATATCCAACTCAAATTTAGTGAGAGAAAGTGAAAAAGAATTAGAGAATAAGAAGGATACAAGTTTATCTTTAAATCAACTTGCTTATATTAGATTTAAAAAACTAGTTGTTATAATTGATTTGAGAGCCATTAGAACAAATCTAGGTAGACACACGATTATGTGCTTCTTGTAAACAATTGTGCTCCTGACATTAATTACAATCTAATGGTTAACTTCTTTATAATATACCAAGCTAGTACGAGTGTATGCTTCACAAATTGATCGTGTGCCTTTATATCTTTAAGACTTCAAATTTCCAAAATGCCTCATAGACTCCCAATACAATAACCCTTATGAGATGCATATGAACAAGGTTTGCTCTTAACATGATCATGTGTCATCTTTGCATAGGTATACATCCAAGTGTTAACTTTTAACTTTTACATGATTGGACTTGCACAGCAACCTTGGTAATGTATCTTCACTTTTGTGATACATGATTGTGTGCTCAAAAGTTGTGTAATCATACATTCTTATATCTTGTTCCATGGATTCCTACATGACTAAACAATTCATATGTCTTCTTTACATAGGACACACATGGTCATATTACTAAGACACACACGGTTGTGTGTCTAGCCAGACCTATAAAATAAATAGTTTTTTGTCCTCTTTGTCATGAATCAAATCATGTAATGACAAGTTAGATTTTTTTTAATATATTTTTTCATCAAATCAAAACACATAAGATTCTAATAGTGCCTTATAGCCATATCTCTATTGTATATTGGTTATATTTATTTATGTATTATTGTTATATATAACTATATTTATACATTCTATGATATTAATAACATAAGGTATTTCAGATATATTATTTCTTTAAACATATATTATGCCCATAGTATGGTAGAATTAGATGATGGATTCAAATAGTTAATCAGACTTTTTATATATCCATACGATGGTTATACTAGAATCGATTTTGTAATTCAACATCACTATAAGATCAAGATACAAGTGATAATATAGAGAGTATTATAGTGTGTATGATTCCATCAAAAGGTGGCAATGGATTACAAGTGTCGAGGTTGTTGCTTGCAACATAGTTCTACATATAAATGTATGATTTACTGGTCATGTTCACTGAATAGACCTATGATGAGGATTTCATATGGATGGTACTACTTGTGTCTATGGATAAATTCTTATAACTTGATGGATATATCTAGTTCTTTCATTTGAGGTCTTTCAAACTATCTCATACTAAGAATGGTACCATTTGACAATATCAAGTACTTTATCGTAACTATGGTGTTATAAAGGTGAGCGACTAGTTATATCATAATCAATATAAATACTATATTAGATTGATATAGGATTCATTAATCCTAAGCACAAGATGAGTGTCTTAGTTGAGTTATCCAAAACCATGAGTCTATGACCATAATTGGATTGATCGATATCATAAGTAACCACAGTTTAGATATATGCATATACCAAAATATCTAAGATAGACACATATCTATATTTCAGTCTCATGAGACATGATGATGAAATGATCATATTATACGTTAACTGTCAGATTAATAAAGCCCTAAGTTATTTGCTAACACTTTGTTGTTCAGGTGTTCATAATACCTTACTAGAGGTCATTCATGGTTTGTTTCTAGATTCAACTTGAATCTAATGCTACCGTGATAGTAAATGGTTTGCAAGTCATACACTATAGAGTTGATAGATTGATGTAAACGATTGTTGTCTTGGTAAATGTATCATAGTATGAGATCACATTAGACTAATCAAATCCATTTAGATTGGGCTGACAAGTCAAGATTAAAGATTTGCCTTTATGTACAATCGTGAATCTCCATAAGTTATAAGTATGTATCTCGATAGTTGATAGAATCTTAACGTGTTTAAATAGAATTAGTTTAACTAATTCAAAATTTAAATAATTTCACTACTCACAGGCATGTATGCTTCATGTACAAGCATTGATAAAGTTATTTGATTGATTATTAAATCGTGTAAATGTTATGGATTATGCACAACATGCATAAACTACAACGGTTATTAAACACATATATATATAGGTCATGACACTTTATGTACAGGTATACATATATTCACAAGAATGCATGTTTGAGGTCACACCCATGATTGGCTTCTTATATAAGTAGATGTGATGAATTTTTATATATAAACCTGTATTTCTTTGCACTCACACCCATGACAATCCACTCACACTCGTGCCTACCTTCTACTAACATAAAATCAGTCTCTTCCTTGCTCTATATAAATGTCTACAAGTGTCATTGTCCTTTCTAATAGAGTAGAGTTCATTATTAGAGGTTTAAAACCACAAAAAGAATTGAAAAGCTTCAATTCCAGGTAGGTGTTTTAATAAACACCCTATGTTTGTTTAACTTTATAGACTGAGCCTTCTAAAATGTTTGAAAAATATGTATCTCATGTGTGTTTTTCCTAATGCTCTGATTAAGTCTTCAATTTCTACTACTTGGCTAACAACTTCAGGAAAACCTTACAAAATTTGTTAGAAGCATTGAGAAAAAAAAATCCATGAAAACAAACCAAGTCTAGAGTTTGGTTGACTAATGATTAGGTCAAAACCTATTGGGAACAAATGGATCCTCAAAATCAAATGTAAGACTGATGACTCAATAGATACATATAAAACTTGTCTTAAGGCAAAAGGTTATACTCAACAAAAAAAGTATAGATTATGAGGAAAGATTTTCACCAATTATAAGATTTACTTTAGTTCATTTGATTCTAGTAATAGTAGCACATTTAGATTTATAGTTTTATCAGATGGACGTCAAATAGTTTTCCTTAATAAAGAGCTTGGCAAAGTAATCTACATGCAGCCTATAGGTTTCGTCGTAAAAAGTCAAAAACGTAAAGTATGCAAGCTTCAAAGATCAATATGTAGCCTAAAACAGTCATCTAAAAAATGGTATTTAAATTTTCATAAGGCAATAATTTCTTATAATTTTAAGATGATTAAACAAGACCACTATATCTATGTGAAAAAGTTTAAAGACAAGTTTGTAATTCTATCTCTTTACATAGATGATGTGTTGATAGGTGGAAATAATTTGGAGTATATGTAAAGGTTAGTTATCTATGAATTTTAACATGAAGGATATGGGTGAGGCAAATTACATATTAGGAATTAGAATCATAAGGAGTCATTTAGAGAAACTTTTAGCTCTGTCACAAAAGCATTATATTTGAAGATTCTAGAATAATTCAATATGATAAACTACAAATCTATGGATACTTTTATGTTAAAAGGCAAATTGTTAAGTCTAAATATGTGTCCCAAGACTTAAGACGTGAGAAATGAAATGTTTCAATACCCTATTCATATGCAATAAGAAACCTTATATATGTTATGATGTGCACACACTTAGATATTTATTTTCTTATAGGATTGGTTAGTCAATATCAGTTGAACCTTGAAAAAGAGTATTAAAAGGTGATCAAAAAGATATTAAGATATCTAAAAGACACTATAGATTATTGTTTGTGTTATTAAAGATCTGATTTGTGTTTGATTGGCTATTCAGATGTCAACTGAGAAAGTTATTTAGACCAATGCAAGTATACTTCTGGTTATACATTCTTGCTACAAAAGGGTGTTATATCTTGATGTTGTAAGAATGAGACATGCATAGCCTTATCTATAATGAAGGTCGAGTTTGTAGCTTATTTAACTATTATGCAAAAAGTTGTTTGGTTAAGGAGACTTTTTATGAATTTGAAAGTATAAGATAATATTATTAGGCTAATAATTGTTCACTGCGATAATCAAGTAGTGTTAGCTTTTATAAAAGATCTTAATTTTCATAGTGGAACCAAACATACCAACATGAGATACAATTTTGTAAAAGACATCATTCTATAAAAAGGAGTAAGTATACAATATACCTTTATGCATTAGAATGTTTTGATCTCTCAACTTATTCCAAGAGATGCATATATTGCACATGTAAAATATTTTGGATTGTGTAGAATGTAATTGATAAGTTGTTGAGTTTATACTTTGTACTTGTGACACAATATTGAAACCATAAATTCAATGTTGAGTTTTTTCTAAATTTACATCTTTGAATTCTTGATGTTTTATTATATACATATCATGTTTAAAAGCTCAATAAAGTTTAATGTCACACAAGTTAAAGATTGGCTCACCTACACAAACAATCATCTTTGGTATTGGGAGAGTAAGCAAAGATAAGATATATTTTTTGAGAAAAAAAATTATTAAAGTTGAAATGCCACTTTAATGATTAGTCAAGATAAGGTCGTGGATAAAGATATTAGATAGTGACCATTTAAGACTTCCCATATCTAAAGAACTATAATGACCATTTTAGATTTCCCACATCTAAAAAACTTAAGAATCTCAAATGTGAGCTTTTAATAAATACCTACAAGTCTTCAAGATATTTAAGAACTCAAGTTAGGTGTTAAGAATAGCTACTGAACTTAGATTTGTATATTGTACGTGTATGACGTTAGTGGAAAATATACACTGTAGCACATGTTTCTTACCATGTGTGCATAGTCGGCCAATAAAAGTAAATGACTAAATGAATCTCTGCTTCCTCGTTATGTGAGACTTTATAAGGCTTACCTTTGTATTGGTACCCTTAGACTCTTGGCTACTATTTGATATTTATTTTTAGTGTTTCACTATTTTAGCTTATTAACTTATGGCTATATAAGATTTGGTCTATGGAACATGACTAGAAAAGTAGTCAAGTTTAAATTAAGAATATCAAATAAAAGAGGAAGACTTCTTTGTTACATATAGCCATTGGTCAACCGATCTTCTCAATTATATGTGATACATGACTTAGTCATGATTATAAAGGAAGATAACACAATTATTTTAAGATATTAGAGAATATGGTGTTATCAAGTAATTTTAAGTGTTGAACCCCTTAGACTATATAGCAAATAAACCTAGAGTAGGGGTGAATAAGTTCATTAAAAATTTTATCAAATTAAAATCTTTTTCCACCCAACAACAAGTGAACAAATATATATATCAAGTCAAACAAACAACCAAGCAATTAATCAATGTGAAACAATAATAAAATAAATAAAGAGAGTAAGGGATAGAAATTGCTTAGCTGTTTAGAGCAATTTGGATCTTCTTCAGGCCTCCTAAATCCACTACTTTAAGTAACCCAGCTTGAGGATTTCCTTCCACTAACTTAACTTCAAAGTTACAATAGTTTTGATATAAGAGATTTCGTCTTTCTTATACCAGTTTTAATCACAAGGGATTGCACATTTAACTTAGTTTTTATAGGGATTACAGCCTACACTAGTTTCACAAGATTACACCTAAAGGTTTATGGAACTACAAATAATAAGATGCCTCTTGATAAGCTTATATAAAAATTGAGCTCAAAAGGTTTCAATCAAAACAATTACAAACTTGGTTCTAATGAGAGAAAAATATGGAAAAGAATTAGAGAATGAAAAACGGAAATCTAAGGCTTAATTCTCTAACCCTTGAACTCTCAAATCATCTCTAATTTATAATGTTTATAAAAATAATTGTCAAAGCTGATTTAAGAGCCGTTAGAGTGTTCTAGACATGTGCACTGTCATGTTCTTCTCTTGCACAGTCGTGCTTCCTTTATTCTATACTCTCCAACAATCACATTTTTTCCTATCGTGTGCGCCTGCATGGTCGTGTGCTCCACACACACACACGGTCATGTGTCCTTGATGTTTCAATGCTTTAGGATTTTAAAATGCCATACGACTTCATGCACGATTGGTATTTTCCACTTAGCACAGGCGTGTGTTCTTTTTGCACGGGCATGTGTCTAGCAAGATTCTTCTTACATGAGTATGGCTAAACCAACACAGGAGTGTGTCCTCATAACTTGAAACACAGTCATGTGCTCAAAAAGCACATGATCATGCTTCCCTGTTTCTTCGCACATGGATGCTTAGCACAACTCAACCAAGTCATGTGTTGTCTTTATAGTACACACACGGTCGTACAGTCTGACCATGCATGGTCTTTGTCACACAAAATCTACAAAATAAAAAACCTTTGGCCTTCTTTGTCATGTTCAATACATGCATGAACCAATTAGATATTTTAACATGTTTTGCATCAATTCAAAACCCATAAGAGTCCAACAATCTCCCCTTTTTTGATTTGATAACAAAACTTATGTTAAAATATAATGAAGCACAATACCATAAATTTAAAAAAAAAAAATTCATTAAGAACAAAATTTCAAATTCATAGAAATAATAATCATATTAACAAACTATGCACATGCACATAAGTTTCTCCCCCTATCAAAAATAGATTTATCTCCCCTTTTTGAAATAATGTAAACTATCCCTTTTTCAATGATAGCAATAAAGGATGATACCAATTTTAAAAAATGAGTATGAACACTCCCCCTCACAAAAGCATACAATTAGCATACAAGGAGCCTCCAAATTTCATTTCTCCCCCTTATTGAAAGGATGTATGCATTAAAATCATCATTTTTATTAATGGAATATGATCATTAAAGCATTTAAGGGAAATACTTACATAAATCAAAAAAAATTGAGAAACTAAAATGTTTTCTACAATTTAGTGTCATCCACTGTCATATAGGTAATATGCACAGTCATGTATGTCTAATTACAAGACATGCATGGTTGTTTGTCTCTTAAGCATAATCCCATGACTAGGGAAATGGTGCACGCACGGTCATACAACTCATATGCATAGTCATGTATGACTTGTAAAACCCATAAATCTACAAAAAATTGCAATTTGACACGAGGCTTTTTCCAGTCAATATCCAAAATTCTTAAAATTGATTTTTCTTTACTTTAAATGCTTAGAAATAGTTTAAAATCATGTTTCAAACATGTCTAAGATCAATTAAAACATAATTCACATATTTAAAAAAATTTTGAAAAAATTTTGGGGATGTTTTAGGGAATACAAAACATGTCATGCATACAATTTTGATCAAAACATTACAATCATTTGTACTCAACACAATCGAATTCAATCTAATTTGACATGAATTTCAAATTTGCACATGTTATGACCTAAACATTTAAACATATCACACTTGCATCAATTTAACCTAACCAATCACATAAGGCAAGTATATATGGATAACAATTCAGTAGAGTCATAACATTGCAAAAATCATCATCATTAACCAAGTATAATTAAAGTAAGCAATTTAGACCTTACTTGACTTGATGATCTGTAGGACCCGCCACCACGAGTACCCCTGCTGCTGAGAAATATTGTTTCTTTTATTAATATAACTGAAAATCGAGTACCCACGACGGGAATCCTACGAAAATAAAATCCTACTGCTGCTACTGTACAATCTGAACACAAGCGAAAGCTGAAAAATAACTGAATTGAAATATACAATGAGCCCAAACTGGCTTTTCATACATGTAATCATTTTTATACATCTGATAATATACATGAAATACATGACCTCACAGGCCAAAACTGAAAATACAACTGAATACTGGTGTATGGGGCCCTCTCCCGCAAGCCTCGGTCCACCCGCTCCTCGCCAGCAGCAAACTAACCTGAAAAGGAAGGAAGAAGGAAAGGGATGAGTGATAAAGATCACCCAGTAAGCATTCCTTACTTCCCCCGCCCAAGCAAGCAACAACAAGCAAACACACAAACTTGGCCTCGGCCCTGTCCATATATCTAGTCGCTTGCTGGCGCTGAAACTGCTGATTCTATTATCTGATTACAGATTACTGCTTATCTGGTTATCTGATTAGTCATGCCATGATGTGAATGCCATGTCATGCTGAACTGGAAACTGGAACTGATAATGATGCATGCATCTGAGTCTACAACTGTACCCGAAGGTACCTGCTCTGCTGATCAAGCTGATGAACACAGGGATTCGACATCCTGACCAAGTGGGCTAAACATTCTAGCTACTGGCTAGAAAGCTGAATACTGATATGCTGCTGAACAGTCTGACTGGTGTCAGAAAGCTGGGTCTCACAAATGCCCCCTCGAGTTCACCCTAAACTGTAACCCATACATTGGGTTCTGAATATTGAAACTACTGAATTCGGATCTCTGGATCCTCTTTCAGACTATATGTTGTGTCATGCTATGCATGTGCTACATTTCTTATCTGGATTCACTGTTATCTGATGTCATTTAGCCCTTGGATGGATTACCAAACCTTTAATATTCAATTTCTACATTTTTGGGAAAAACTGGCAGACGCACGGGTGTGTGGGCCAAGCACACGGTCGTGCAGGAGAGACACACGGTCGTACCAAGCAAAGCACACAGGCATGTACCCAGACACACGGGACCGTGCCTCGGTCGTGTGTCTGGCCGTGCTCTCCTCAGGAAAGAAACTGGTTTTTCACGCAAAGAAGGGACACACGGCTGTGTCCCTCAGGACACACGGTCGTGTCCCCTGCATTCCTGGTCGTGTGCACCTCGTGCACACGGGCGTGCCCTTGCAAAAGCCCAGCCACACGGGCGTGCTCACGCGGACACATGGGCATGCGTCTGGTTCTGCAACACGAGCACCCACCTGGACAATGTAGGAAACCCATCCAAACACATCCAATTCTCATCCAAACTGAAACTAACTGGAAACATGCATACAAGGCACTTCAATATACACATAGCATGCATCAATTTCATCATCCATCAATCTCTACTGAATCCACCATGAAAACTCATATTTTCTCTCACTAACACACACAAGCAAAGCAAGCATGCATTTCTGGGTGGAAAATCATCATACAATCATCATTTCATCATCATATATCAGCATACAAACATAGCATCTCAAGCTGAAAATGGAAACACACGTTTCCATCATCATCAAACAAGTTGGGAAAACAAAGAGAGAGTAAGAAACACTTACCTCTCACCATGGTTGCTGGAAACTCTAACCCAAGCTAATCTCTGGTCTCTCTAGCTGGATGGGAGCTGCTGGAAATTGGAAATTTGCTCTAGGGTTGGGAGCTGCTGAGAACAAAGAAACACTGGCTGAGAAATGGGAAGAACTGGGTGAGAAAGCTAATAAATCTCCCGTCTCTCTCTCCTGCTACCCACATGCACGGGCGTGCAGGGCACAGTGCACGGGAGTGCACCAGGGAAAATGAAGGAAATTCATTTCCCGTGCTTCGCATGATTGAAACCTTCCTAAAGGCATCATACGAAGGCCACTCAGCTCTGAAAAACTACTATCTCACCCCTGAACTCTCCAAGACCCCCACCCTATTCCTGAACTTCATTTCTAACCCCACAACTCTACCCCTAAGGGCTTTTCTGAAAAACCTGGGATGTTACATGATCTCTCTATACCTTTTTTTTTTTTTTACTTTTTCTCGACATAGAAGCATAAGGAGACTTATTCTTATTCATCTTTATGATCCAAGTCTTCTTTGCTTAAAGCGGTAATCATTTTCTTCTTGTTTTTCTTCTTTTTCATCCAAGGAAATTTTTACCAGTAATTTTCTTCCTTTCTACACTTGTAGCAAACTATTTCCTTTCCCTTCTTCTTTTTTTACTTCTTAGACAGCAATTTGTCAAACTTCCTTGAAAGCATCTTTGGGTCTCCTTCATCCATCAAGCTTTCTTCTTCAGTTAAGTTTTCTTCGTCTTCGCTTGAATCCTTCTCAACCTTGAGTGCAATATTCCTCTTTTTATATTCCTCTTTTTATTTTCCTCTTTCTTAGGCATCCATTTCATTTCATGAGTTAGGAGACTTTTGATCAATTCATCCATGCTTATGTTGGTCAAGTCTTTTGACTCTTCAATTGTCGTCATCTTCATACTCCAAGCTTTAGGCAATGAGCTCAACACTTTCTTGACAAACTCAACATCCTCAAACCTTTTACCTAATCCTCTCATTTCATTTACCAGGTTTGAGAATCGTTTATACATTTCCATGATGTTCTCCTCTTTCTTCATTTCGAATAGCTTATACTCATGGAAAAGCATCTCCATCTTGGACTCCTTCACTTGGCTTATTCCTTCATGCATTATTTAGAGGATTGTCCAAGCCTCATTTACTGTTTCACAAGAAGAAACACGGTTAAATTTCATGGCATCGAAAGCACAAAATAGCATATTTAGTGCCTAGAGATTTTTCATAAGCATCTCCATCTTGGACTCTCTCACTAAGCTTATTTCTTCATGCATCATTTAGAGGATCATCCAAGCCTCATTTGTTATTTCACAAGAGGAAACATGGTTAAATTTTGTGGCATCCAAAGCATAAAATAGCATATTCAATGCCCTAGAGTTTAAGCTCAATAATTTTTCATCATTTCATAAGCTCATTTTCATTTTTGGGCAAATTCATGTTTGGATTTATGGGAACGAAATTACCCTTGTCGATAATTTTCCAAAGCTTATAATTAATGGATTAAATAAAAAATTTTATACGAAATTTTTATTGACCATAGTTTTCTCCACAAAAAAAGGGTGGCCTAGGTGAACTACCCATTTCATCAAAAGTTGATTTAGGGAATAAATTTACTATTAAAATTTTTGAAAATGGATCTTGCTAAAAATCGCTAGATTTTTTAAAATAAGAGCTTAAGCTCAGATACCAGTTGTTGAACCCCTTAGACTATATGGCAAATAAACTTAGAGAGGGGTGCATAGGTTTATTAAAAATTTTATCAAATTAAAATATTTTTCCACCTAATAACAAGTGAACAAAAATACATCAAGTCAAACAAACAACAACCAAGCAATTAATCAATGTGAAACAATAATAAAGTAAATAAAGAGAGTAAGAGATAGAAATTGCTCAACCATTTAAAGTGGTTCAGAGCTTTTTCATGCCTCCTATATTCACTACTTCAAGGAACCTCTTAAAGATTTCTTTCCACTAACTTCAACCCCAAAGTTACAATAGTTTTAACATAAGTGATTTTGCCCTTTTTACACTAGTTTTGATCACAATTGATCATAAACGATTATGCTCTTAACTTAGTTTTTATAGAGATTATACCCTACACTAGTTTCACAAGATTGCACTCAAGGGTATGTGGAATTACAAATAATAAGATGTCTCTTGGTAGGCTTATACAGAAATGAGCTCGCAAGGTTTCTCTCAAAACAATTACAAACTTAGTTCTAATGAGAGAAAGATATGAAGAAGAATTAGAGAATGGAGAATGGAAATCTAAGGCTTAATTCTCTAACCCTTGAACTCTTAAATCATCTTCAATTTATAGTGTTTTAAAAGAAGTAGTTGTTAAAGTTGATTTAAAAGCCATTGAAGTGTTCTAGACATGTGCATGGTCGTGTCCTTCTCTTACATGATCATGCTTCTTTTATTCTGTACTTTCTAATAGTCACATTTTTCCTATCATATGTGTCTGCACGGTTGTGTGCTTCAATCACACACAGTCGTGTGTCCTTAATGCTTTAGTGCTCCAGGATTTCAAAAGACCACACGACTTTACACACGATGCCCATACGATCCATACACGAATGGTATATTCTAGTTAGCAAGAGTATGTGTTCTTTCTGTACAGGCATATGTCCAACAAGAGTCCTCTTACACGAGCATGGCTGGACAAACACAAGAGTGTGTCCTTATAACTTGACACACAATCATGTGCTCAAAAAGCACACGGTCACGTGTCCCTGTTTCTTCACACACGAACGCTTAGCATGACTTAACTAAGTCGTGTGCTACCCTTATAGTGCACACACGATTGTGCGGCCTGACCATGCATGGTCGTGCATCATGCAAAATCTGTAAAATAAAAAACCTTTGGTCCTTTTTGTCATGTTCAATACATGCATGGACCAATTAGATAATTTAATATATGTTTTGTATCAATTTAAAACTCACAAGGGTCCAACACTAAGGTACAACGAGACTAACAATTGATTATATGTTTTTGTTTAGTTAAAGCTATTATGTTATTCCTAACATATGCATAATAATAAACACCCAAGTGCAAGTTGCTCTCGATGTTGTACGACACATTTGCATGTATGACATGTATTATTATATAGGATTTCTATGTTTAAATTTATGGTTCGGATCTTATGTCTTGTGTTATATAGAAGATATTAGGTTTTGGTTCACCTATAAGAGGTTAACTTGACACATGTCACAAATAAATTGCCATGAGTAATTGATCGCAATTGGAAGAAGTTAATGATAGTTGGGCGCATATATAATGTCCCAAAACTACCATAATTCAAATGCAAGCATAATGTAATTATTTCCTCCCCATTTTTCCTTAAGCAAAAATACATAAAAGATTAGGATCCAAAGTATACATTCCTGAAAAATGAAAGTACATAATAGCAAAAGTTTATCATAAAAATTAATCTTTTCCTTATGTATTACTACAATTTTGTTGAATTACGATCTAGGTATATTATTTACTATGTTCAGGTTTTACAAAATTCAAAATTGATAAAATCCAATATAAGATAACACTAATCAAATAATGATATATTAATGATTATACTCATATTTGTACCCGTTATTATTACATATAATATTATTCTTGATAAAATTATCACTGGTAATTGAAGATCAAAAAGGTAATTGGTAGCCAATTGATAGATTCTAACATAACATCATTTTCAATTACATACTTGTTGAATGAACAACTTTATATTTGTTTTAAAATGAAAGTGTTGTTGATTATTATCTAATCTAAAAAAATTTTAATATCTTAAAATTTTAATTTCCAAACAAAGCAATAGATTTCTACTAGATCAACAATGATTTCAAGCACCCAACATGCATGTATTTGTTTTTATCTTTATAATCTACCATTACTCACTTTAATTTAATAGTAGTGCCTTGCAAGTTACATTTTAAATAATCATGTGTTCCTAATTATTATTGCTTTTATTGGAGGCCTTGAAGCAAAGCTCTCCTTCCAAATTTATGACCAAACTGGCTTCCCAAAAATATAATGAAATGGGCTTTTTTTTCCCGAATTAATATTCTTTTTTTATTTGAGCTCTCGTAAAAGGTTCATGATTCTGTCATAATTGGATATTAATAACCATAAGCACTTAAGACATTTATTTTATTTTTATTAATTTTTTTATATACAACATAAACCAAGCGTGCTTTTTTAATAAGAAATATCAATTGGGGCACATTTTCTTAAAATATAAATATTATTGGGAACAATTTAATAACTAACTTCAAGGAAAACTGTTTTCATAACAATACTGTATATAATCCCAAATCAAAACCCAGATTTTTCATCACTAGCATCATCTTGCGTGTGCGTTAAATTTTCCTTTCATTTAGGCCAAACGACTTGTTTCCACCCAAAATTTTTTTAAATATTAAATTTTTATAAAAAAAACTTTTAAAAAATTAAATAATCAACTAAATTTCTTGCAATTTTATTTACCTTTTTATTGAAATAGCTAAAATGTCATTCAATAAAAAATAAATTAATATTAATATTAAAAATAAAATAATATTAACGTAATAATAAAAAATTTTAAAAATTTTAAAAAACAACCACGACGGTTAATAATATCGTTGGTAATGATGGTCGTTATTAGCCTAATCAAGTGGCCAAAAGCAACTACCTAGTTCAACTAGTGATCGATCTAGTCATAAAAAATTAGAGATGGTTGAAAACGGTTGACAAACTTGAAACCAGTCTATTTTTCCATTCTTGATGACGAAAGATATCAAATCCAATCGTTAATCGAATTAAATAGTTATTTTCAGTTATTTGGCTAGATTAACGGTAGTTACCATCACCGGCAATGTAACATCCCAGGTTTGGGGTCAGATTGAGATTTCTGAGTATTCTAGGGTTGTTAGAAAGTTTTGGGGTGAAATGAGAGTTTTTGTTGAGTTTGGTGGCTTGTGTATGGATCCGTTTGGGAGAATTTGCATGTGAGCGCAGGAAAATGGCATTTTTGTAATTTTTCTGGGATGCACGACCATGCGTGAGAGATGCACGCCCGTGCATGCGTATTTTTCCAGCTGTCTTGGTTTTAAGTCGAGTCTATCCGTTTCCAAACCCATTTTCACCCAAAGTTTCCTTTGATTTTCAGAGAATCCCAACCCTAGAAGTGGAGAGCAGCTTCTAGGACCTTCCAATCCAGCTTGATCTTGTGTTCTTCTTGAGAGAGAAAGCATGTCTAGAGGTAGGTGTTTCCTTCCTCTTTCCCTTATGTTTCAGTATGTTTGATGCTTGTTTGAGGCATGAGATTTGTTTCCAGCATACTTGTGATATTCTCCTTATGTGCTGATGATGATTTGAGATGATTATGATGATGATTGATGCATATATGTATGTTATGTGTGAGAATATATATTTATATATGTTTTTGAGATTGGGTTGGATGGTATGCTTGAGATTTGAAGTTGCTGGAAGTGTTATTATGCTTATTTGAAGTGTTGTGCATGTGAAATATGTTTAATTTCAGTTTGAATTGTGATTTTGGCCGGAATTGAGTTGATTCCAGGCGATCATAGAAGTGCAGAGCAGGACGCACGCCTGTGCACTCGAGGCGCATGCTAGTGCATACTGCCTTTTCTGCATGGTCACAGTCGTGTTTACGTGCCCGTGCATGACTTAATTTGAGGTGTCACAACCGTGCATAGTTCATGCACGCCCGTGCACCAAGAGAAAATGAGAAATATGCTTGAAATTCCAGAACCTTGCACGACCACATGCACGATTGGGTCACAGTCCCGTGCAAGCTTATGCACGCCCATGCACACGACACGTACGCCCGTGCGTTAGGCAAAAATGAGAAAAATAAGAAAGAAATGAGAAATATGAACAGTAAACCCTATCCAATGGATAGCAAACAGTAAAATGAGCTCAAATAAGAGTACATGATGCATCATACATACAGCATAACATGGCATGCCATACAAAGTTTTCAGAAATGGATCCAATGATCCAAATTCATGTTTTCAGTTGAAAAACATAAATTCTAGGGGTGAATACGAGGAGGCACTTGTGAGTTTCAGCACCCATTGTACCAAGAGCTATATGCTCATTACTAGCCCTATGTATTGGCATGTGCCGGGTTACTCAGCTAGCAGTTTAGGTTTCCTGATCCCAAGATCAGATGCAGTATAGCGCTAGGCGCTCAGTTCAGTTCAGTTTCCAGGCTCAGGCCTGATGGCATCACGTGGGTCATACAGTTTGTGGCACATGTTTACAGAGGAAACTCACATGGCCAAGGTGTCGAATCCATGTATTCATCAGTCTGCGCAGCACAGTTTTCAGCATATCATATACCCCAGGGTACATAGTTTTCAGTACAGCTTTCAGATAAAGCTTTTTATGAGATTTTCAGATATGGGATCCTAGGATCCAACAGCAGTTTTCATGAACAGTTTTTAGAAAACTATTTTCAGTATACAGGCCCAGGCCTAGTTATGATTTCAGCATGTTATCATATCATGTCATTATTATATGACACATCAGCATATCATTCAGAGAATGATAAGACAGTAAGAACTATAAATGAACAGAATATGAAATGTGTAAAAGACACGAATAGCAGAATATCAGAACATGAAAAGCCACGTAATGATTTGTGAATTTCCAGAAAACAGTAACAGTAGCAGAACAATAAAGATAATGAGTATCAGTGAGAAAGTTTGGAGAGTCGAGTACGCCCGCTCGGATTACTCTTCACTCTAGGTTGTTTACGTATACTCATATACGTATTTTACGATCCGATATGAGGTAGTATCCGATCTGTAGAAGATGTGTATGCCAGAGTACGATGCCAGTTTGAGCCTGTTCGGTGTTTGAGCTGAGGTGGCAATCCTTCGAGAATGATTGGGTTAGGGTCTAAGGATATGAAGTGCTTACTGGGTGATTTTATCACTCAGTCCCTACTTTCCTTTCTCTTGCAGGTGAGTGTTGGGAGCTGGGAGGAGGAGTTGGCTGCCGTCTGGGATCCAGTTTACTTCAGTTTTATTTGCATGCACATGTATATGTTTTTTTCGCGAATATTTTAATATCAATTCAGTTTTTATTTGGGTATGTATATATGTATGTATACATTTCTACTATATTTCTCCGTTATGATATGTCTGTTCAGTTAAGCATTTCGGTTGGGTATTATTGACCATATTTTTTCGTATTTATTTATTATTATTTTATATAAAGCAGTGAACAGTAATACCTAACTGGGGTGTCTTACAGGCAACGCTACTAGTGGTGATGGCTACCTTTTAAAAAATTCATTTTAAAAATAAATTTGATGTTTAGTCGTGAATACATTTACAAAATGAAAATATGAAATCAAATTTGGTGTTTTAAAATTTGATATGTCTTATCGTGTTATTATTTTCTACCATAGTATTAACAAGTAAATGAAAGGGCAAACAACTACTTCCATCCAAGGTTTTCTCAAATAATAATTTTTATCTAAAAAATTTTTAAATAGTCAAATATATGTCTATTGACTAAAGTCAATTATTAAATTTAAATGTCAACTTTTAAATTTAACTAGTCAAAAGAACATTTTTGTTTTTTAAAACAAAAATTAAAAAATAATAAAATTAAATTTATAAAAATAATTAAAATATAAAATAATATTAATATAACTTTAAAATAATAATAATAAATTAATACAAAATTTTAAAATATACTAGGTGATGGATTACCTAATCCTTTTAGAGTCAATGGAGTAGGTAATTGTTATAACATGATAAAAACATTGAAAATTTGAATATCTATAGTCAAACTTTTATTTAATCAAATGTGACATGTAAGTGGGAAAGAAAACCATGCATTATTTATTTACTTTTATATTATAGTATGACTAAGAGGAATCTAATTCAACAATGCATGGATGAAGCTGTCTTCAATTTTATTTCGTAATCCTGCATACGAATATTGATTTGTCGAGGCATAAAAGAATAACAAGGACTTCCTCAAACTATTAATCCAATCATAAGACATAGTTGATTCTATGTATAATTTAGCCTACTCGTTCATATTTTATTTTTCGCCAAAGAATTTATTCCCACCTATAATTTGAGACGGGGACAAAATCCCACCTCCAAGTTTTAAAAACTCAAAATCTCACCCTTAAAACTAAATTTCAATAATTTTTTTTTTAGTTTTTAAATAAAATAACTATAATATCTTTTTAAAAAATAAAAATTTATAATAAAATTAAAAAAAAATTTAAGTATAAAAATTTTCAAAAGATTTTTTAAAAATTAAAAAATATATTTAAAATTTTTTAAAAATTAAAGCAGTCACCGTCATCGATAAAGGAATCAAGTGACCACTTTTGGCCACCTAGTTCTAAGGGAAACTAGATTTGGCCTCCCTTTAGCCACCTCTAGTTTTAGCGGAGGTAGCTTCTATTTTGGCTGTTTTAGCCAGAAACAATGACCAGAAATGATCAGTAAAACCAAAGCTGACTGTTTCCAACTACTTTTTTTAAGCAAAGACAGCCACCATTGAAAAAGAAGACAGTCAAATATGGTCGTTTCCATTGAACAAGGAGATTAGATTTGACGTCCTCTGGAACCAGTTGGCTAGAAACGACCACTTGGTTTCATTATCAGCGACAATTGCCACCAGCACTTGCGACGGTGGTTGCTTTAATTTTTCAAACTTTTTTAATTTTTAATATATTTATAAAATTTTAATATTAAAATAATAAAAATATCCTTAAAGTATTACTTTTTACTATTAGATTTAATATTAAATTTAATTTAAAGGTGAAATTTAAGTTTTTAAGATCTGGAGAATAGAATTTTAATTCCCACCTCAAACTATGGATAGGAATAAGTCCTTTGGCCTTTATTTTTTTACGAATCTATCACTATAATTTATGAACAACTGTATAATGAATTTCTTACTTTGGTGCTCGAGTCAATACGACTTACCTATAGGTCACAAACAGTATGAATACAAGTTGATAATAATTGAAGCCTAGAAGACAAATTTGAAGAAATGTAGTGCTAAGTTTTTCTATAATTGACTTTGAACAAAACCAGTGAAGCAAGCAAATTTCTTAATTAATTGCCGTGAACAACGTGAGAAAGAAACCCACCAAATTGGACTTTGGCGTTAGGCTGGTAAGTTATTGACTTTTAAATATAACTGTTACAATCATAATCACAACACGACGCCGTAATATGAACCGTGTCTTTAACATTGCTTCTATTTTCTACCTATGTACGTTATTCATGCCCGGACCATTACATCGCTTTACATAATTATCAAAATTTTTATTATTTTTTGTAAATTCAGTATTTAATATAGATTATTTATTTTTTAAAAATGAAATAATTAATCAAAATTAAATAAGTAGTAACCATCTCATATTAAAGTTAAACTCAAATAACCACGTTATTCAATTTTATCAATTATAATACTTTTATACTAATTTTGTTTTTAAAATATGAAAATAAAATTAATATTATATTTTACATACCAATTTTATCTTTATAAATATGAAAACGAAAACTTTATTAAAAAAACTTAAATAGCAACTTTAAAGAGTTTAAAATTCTTTCAAGTCATTTCAAAAATTCAAAAACTTTAAAAAGTAGCAAACTCTCCCTCACATACCTAACAACTTTCAAAAAGAGCAAAAGCTCCCCATCATAGAGTTCATGCACACAACGCTGCACGATTTGCATCCCGAATCAGATCACCAAACACTCTCAACAATTTCTTTTAGATCTAAAGTCAAAGATGCGTGAGAAAGTCAAAAATCACAATTTTCATTCATTGGTTTGCGATTTTTCATTCATGCGAACAAAAAGTTGGGTCATGCACGACATTCTAAAAACCAATGCAGTGTGAGAAAATCAAATCGTCTGGATGCTATGCGACTTTGCGTTTTCTTTGGATTTGGAAGAAGATCCAAATTTAACATAGTGTCAAACCGCACGAAGCTGAATGATTCAACTTCCAAATCCAGATTTTTAACACCATATTGGCAATTCAAGAAGCCGAATCATAAGGCTTTATGTGGCATCGTGCGTGGCGTCATGTGCACAAACTCTATGATGGGTGCGCTTTTCCTATTTTTAAAAGGTTTAGGGTGTGTGGTTAGGGAGAGTTTGCTACTTGTTGAAATTTTTGGGTTTGTGTGTATACGATTTGGAGGGAAATTAAACTTTTTAAAGTTGCTATTTAAGTTTTTTATGCGTAATTTTTATATTTTCATTCCATTTTTCAAATAAAACTTTCGTGTTCATATTTTTAAGAACTATATTGATTTATAAAATATAATATGAGTGTATATTTTTATATTTCAATAATAAAATTTGTATATAAATATCATAATTAAAAAAATTAAACAATACGATCGTTTGCTTTAACATTAATATAAAGTGGTTAATTTATTTTAGATTCATTTAATTTTGATTAATTGTTTCATTTTCCCTTCTAAAAATCCGATCTAAATTTCCTTAAGAAAAACTATTAACCAAATTCTATTGTTACAAAATTTTGTAATAGTTTTATGAGGTTATTGTGTTTTTTATTTTCAATTACAGAAAACTATATATAAATTCTATATCAAACATACTAAAGTTGTCTAAAATTTTATTTGATTAATGAACATCATCACTGCGTGAATATCCCCAATCTAAAACTATTTTTCTTTTCGCTTCAATTTCATTTATATATAAACTCGCCCACTCGTCGGCCATACAAACCATTAATACAAGTCCAAATAATTAACCTATACGTCATTTCAAAATGATAACAATTAAAAAAAAAATCTATAACAATCACAAATGGAGCATTATAAAACTAATTATTATATATACATAAATCTTACTAAACCGTGCTTGCAAATGATACTAAATGATGTTGTTATTTACAAGAATAACGTTTTGAAAAAGCGACCTATCAACTTGTTTTCTTTTCTCATCCCATGCCTTTGATAGAAGTCAATAACTTTGGACAATAACAAACCATAATTGTTATATTCTTCTTATAGAATTTAATAAGAAGTTGTTCGTCTGAATTAAAATTTGAAATATAATTAATAAAATTGTAATGGTTTATCTATTTTATAAGTATGAAGTATTATTCTAGAGAAGAGGGGAGAGGAGAAGAAAAAAAAAATTATTATAATGAAAGTTGGTAGTGTCTAACTCTTAAAATCAAATAAGTATTCTTATGCGAGGTGACTTTTAAAAGAATTCAATTATTTTTTTTAAACCAAATTCAGTTTAAAAGAATTCAATTATTATTCTTTGAAATCAAATTATTCTGAAGATAATCTCTTATAAACTCAGTTTACAGTTTTCATATGTCAATAACAAAATTTGTTATCACAAAAGTTTTGAATAAATTATAATTTGGTTAATGTCTCTCGAGAGTAAATTAAAGAGAGGAAAATCGACTTTTGATATAAAGAGTTTGAAGTGAACGATGATTGCGGAAAATCCGTTGTAGAATATCAAGGCATGCATGTAAAGCTAAATGGAATATGGAGTGGAGTATACTAAGAAAGGTGACAGCTTTCGGTGGAATTGCAATGATGGAAGGTGAATTTAATTGAATTGAGTGAATGAGCCATCAGGATTCCTGCTTGCTTCAGATTCAGCTGCCAGTAGCACTCGTTATTTCTCTGTAAAAAGAAAAGAAATTATTATCATTATTATTTGTGTTGATGCCTTGATATAAATTTTATATGGGTTCCACTCGTGCGTTATAATTATACGAAAATCTTTCATAATGGTTGTAAGAATTAGTGGTGCAGCACCTCTTAATTTTGTTGGGAATTTGAATTTGAATTTATATTTATAATTACTATTACTATGAATTATGATTAATTTCTAAATTTACCTAAATTCAATTAACATAATAATGAATCATCTACAAATCATACCTCTCCCCTTTCTCTACACTTCGGTGTCCTCTACGTATAGTACAAGTGATGTAACCGGAACGACCATCCGAACCCTCTGCGGTCCCACCTCCCACTGCTCCCTGGACCCCACCCCCACGTTCCCTCCTTATTATGTTCATCTATTATCAATCGTCCTACCCCCACTTTCCTCCACGTTTACCTCTGTCTCTCTCTCCTTCCCATCTCATCCGTCCATGATGTTGTGCTTTTTGATCTAACAGGTCTGATTCGATTACGTAAAATGAAAAATTGCATTACACCCGGACGGAAGTAAAAGAATAATATAATTTTTAAAAATGATAGTTTGACCAACGACCTAAAGTGCCAAAAATATTATAAAAATGAAGAAAATGATGAAGTCAGCATAAGTTTGACAATTTTTCTCTTTCTTCTTTAAGCCCACCTCCACTCTCGTGTCTTCCCCTCCGCCACCTTACACAGTTACACTTCGGATTTTAATTATTGCATTTTTTCCGTGGTTTTCTTTCAGTTTCTCACTGAATTTTTCGCCCTGCCAAACTGGCCAAAATGAGAGAAAAAATGGTTAGGGATGATTTGTACATTACGGTTCCTAGTTTCTTCAGGTGTCCGATTTCACTAGACGTCATGAACTCACCTGTCAGTCTCTGTACGGGCATAACCTACGACCGAGCCAGCATCCAACGGTGGTTAGACAGCGGCAATAACACGTGTCCGGCGACGATGCAGGTCCTTCAAAGCAAGGAGTTTGTTCCAAACCGTACGTTACAACGTCTTATCCAGATCTGGTCTGATTCCGTGCAGCAGCACCGAGTCGACTCAACCGAGTTGGAGAATTTAGTTGTCTCTCAAGATCAAGTTAAGGATATCATCGAAGTGACAGATATTAAAAAGGAAGATTTCCTGGAAAATTTCTCCAACATAATCTCGTTCGCGCGAGAATCTGACGAGAACAAGAAGTTCTTGGCGAAGTTAGATGGCTTCGTTGTCATGCTGGTTGAGATTTTGATTAAGGTTAAAGATAAGAACATTTTGGAGCAAGTAGTAAGGGTTTTGGCGTTGATTTTGGACAAGATTGAAGATCAAGAACATTTGATGAACTTAATGTTGAAGAAACATCGAGATAGCTTGACGTCGCTCCTTGACGCTTTGAAACAAGAACAAAACGTAGATTTGCAAATCGAATCGCTCAAAATCCTCGAATTCATCGCCGTAGACGCGGAGTCGAAGCTTTTAATCGCCGAAAGAGAAGGACTATTATCGGAACTCAAACACATATTAACTTCAAACAGCAGAGATCAATCTTTAATCGGCGCCTGTTTATCTTGTTTAATTTCAATTTCATTATCGAAACGCGTGAAGTCAAAGTTAATAACAAACTACAAACTCATATCGGCGCTGAAGAAACTCTTAACGGATGGAAATGTTAGTGTTTCGGCGACGGAGAAGGTGTTGAAATTACTAGAAAGTTTTTGTTACAGCAAGCAAGGAAGGGCGGAGATTTGTAACGATTCTAATCTGGTGCAAGCGATTGTTCAAAAAATGCTGAAAGTATCGGGCGTAGCGACGGAGCACGCGGTGACGATAGTGTGGAGCGTGTGCTATTTGTTTAGAGATGAGCGGGCACAGGAGGCGGTGACGGTGGGGAGGGGCTTGACGAAGATTTTGATGGTGATGCAGAGCAGCTGCTCGCCAGGAGTGAGGCAAATGAGCTCGGATTTGCTGAAGATATTTCGGATGAATTATAAGGTGAGTTGTTTGTCTTGTTATGATACGAAAACTACTCATATTATGCCGTTTTGAGTGTGTTTGGATGATGGGAAAATTAAATTGGGTGTTTAGAGGGTACTTTAGTATAAAGGAGAAGAAAAAAAATTATAAATATAAAAAGGAAAATTTACAAGCACAGCACGTAATTGAGAATGAAATCATTTTTGTAGTTTTTGTTGTTCATTTGTTTGTTTCATTTCAGAACCCAGAAAGAAAAGTGAGGGAAAGGTTAACTAACTTGTATCAACCATATATTTGACATGAATTTAACGAATAAAGCTTTTGAAAGTTTTATGGTTGGATTAGGCGTGTGGTGTGGGTGTCGTCTAGTACTGGTTATTTTTGGTGGTGGTGTTGAAGGATTGTCATTACAAGCTTAGCTACTACTGTGTTTAGAACTAACCCGTCGATGGTCTGTCTGCCGTTAATTTTGTAAAATGTGGATCCCAAGTCCATATTTTATTAGTTTTTATCTTACTGTACGTTTTGTTTGAACATAGAATTGGAAAAGACGCGGTTGCGGCTAAACCCATGAGCTGGCAGATGAATCGGAAGTTAGAATTTCAATTAGATTGCAAAATAGTTTAGTGGTTATATTGACTGACCAAAGAGATTCCTTATTTGGCAGATAAGTGAGGAGGAAAAAGTTTGACAAGAGATGCACTGGAACCTACCCTTTTATTAATTATTATTATTTGATTTAAAAAGAAGCAGAACAAGGGTTAGGCGTTTAGAGTGAGACAAGCGGCTGCGAATAATGAAATATGGCTTTTGCCTTGTCCATAATATTAGTACTATTAACCCCTCTTTATCGATTCGGAATTTCCTTTGTTTGTATCAAGGAATGAAAGGGATGGGTATCACAATCCCATAAGTTTGACCAATTCCAATCCCCTATAAAATCACATAAAACAAACTACAAAAGATTAACCCCCGAGAAAGAACATACAAATACTGAATTGATGTGCTTAATTACAAAATTTTTATGTAATGGGTTTTGTTTTTGATTGGTTGCAACATGAATATTGGAAGTAGGAGAGAAATGGATTCCCCAAAGCACTCCAAAGTCCCTTTTGCCTTTTTCTTTTTATTATTCTCATTCTTTTGCCATTATATAGTAGACATTAGAAGGTGGGTTGTATATATTTGGTAATTGAATATTGTGCTGTTCGTAATTGCAAGATTCTTATAATAATTAGAAGTTATGATAATCAGGTCACATGTTAATAAAGATTCTTAAGGTCAAAGTTTTAAAGTAATTAATATTCTTATAATATTTCAAAATCACTCGTCCGGTATGTTATTCAATAATTGTTTTTCATATGAAAAAAATTAACAAAACGACTAATTAGAATAATTTTTATAAGCTTTTTGGAACCCATTTCCGACATGAAAAGTTATGTCTCACTTAAATTAATATTCTTTGTCACTTATTACAAAAGTAGTGGTGATGCAAATTGTCAATTGTTTTGTGGTGAAATTTGATATGTTATTCATAGCATGGGGTAGAATGTACAGCTCTCACCTTGAATGATTTTAAATAAATAAGAAAATCACATTGAAGTTGATGGAATGGAAAAGTTAGGCAGGAATTGAACATGATGATTGTAACGGGCTTCGTTTGTTGTTATGCTTTTGTTCTCTATTGCCTAATCCAACAGAGAAGAAATGACTACACTTCGAAGCTATCCACTAATTTACTATATCATTTGCATCTCTTCTGCGATGGTAATTGGGTTGAAGACACAGAGATTGTTTGCTTCGATTTTCCATTTCACTTTAATCTCCAAATTATTAGAGCCACGCAGGATGGGGCTCCTCACATGGAGTGTTATCCCACTCTCATTCTATATTCTCTATTTATTTGAGTGAATGGCAAGATAAATAAATCATTATTAAAAATAAGGTTATATGCAGCTATATTATTGTTAACACTAAAATTAGTATATCACGTAGTATTAATATTTTAAATTTCAATATCAAAAGTAAAAAAGAATTGTAATAAAATAAATAAAGATAAACTTTTTAATATATTACAACACATTTATGCATATTTGTCTGATGCACTTTTGGTGTGAGAAACGAAATTTAAAAATAGGGCAAACAACTATTCCCATCCAAACTTATAAAAGGATAAATTCTCACCTATTAAATTTAAAAATATTAAATTCATATCTATTTGTTAAAGTTAATGTTTAATTTTAAAGGTTAAATAATATTTATATCATTTTATTTAAGTATTATGATGAAGGAGTATTTAAGTTATAAACGTTATTTTTTAAACTTACTAAGAGTAAATAAATCTTTTTTTTTTCTTGTTCTAAAAATTATTATCTTTATCCATATATTTGAAAAATTATTATCTTGTCATGTTTTTAAGGATATATTGTTATATTTAAAATATTGAAGACTATATTAACATTTTAAGAATTTCAAAAACACTCCTAAATTTTTGTCAAATTAAAAAACATTATAAACTTTTTCAAAATTTGAAATCCCCTATAATTTTTAAAATTTATAATTTACCCTAACTATATAATTATTTAACATTAATACCTCTATTTGTATTTATAGTAAGAAAAATTTTTAGTATTTTTATTTGCAATAATATAAATTTAAACTATAATCAAATTTTAGAAGTTAATTATTATTTAGTTTGAGGGTATTTATTTCTATAATTTTATAAAAAATAACATAATTTATAAAAAAATTTAACAAATAAGTGAAAATTTGGTTTTACTAAAATTAATAAGTAAAATTTTATCTTTTCATCAAAACTTGGATTGAAAATAGTCATTTGGCCTTCAGAATGTATGGTAAAGTATGTAGAATGAGATTCTTTAAAAATGATTTTATTAAAATTAAAATTATATTTATTAGTTATTAACAAATTTTTAATAAATATTTAATTTAGTCTAATTCATTAGCAATATATCATCGTGCATAATTATAAAATATATAAATATATTTAAAATTTAATTTAATTTAGGAATATTAAACCATTCCTAAATCCACTTTATTTTCTATTAGAGTTAAATTTGAATTGAATTAGTTTAAAATCGAAACAAGTTTTTTTTTGCAAGTTTAAATTTGAAGGCGAGCTTGAGCTTATAATGAATAGGTTAGAACAATTTTGGCTCGTAAAACTTATGAGTTAATAAAAATCTTTAAATTGATGAAAACGATATTATTTTGACAAAAAAAAAATTATTTTAACTAATATACATCAAAATAATATCTTTTTAAATATTTAAAACCGCTAATAAGTTAGAATTAGAATTTATTTTATTTCAAACGAATGAAGCTCAAGCTTAAAGAAAACCGAATTTGATGAACTTTAATTTGAATTTCAACTTAACTGTTATAAAACTGAATCAAACTTAAATTTAATTTAATTTAAATCTAACTCTATTTCTCAATTCTCCTGTTACAACTCTAATAAAGACAAATCTACACATAAGTGTGACCCAAAACTTGTAGGGCACATTCCCGTTCGTTTTTTAAAGTTGTTTGAAGTATTGGCTTGAAGTGAGCTAAAGAAATATTATGATTATCAACCAATCGTACTTTTAGAATAGTAAAATCGTGATTATAAGAGGATCTAGGCGGCCCCATTTTTTCTTTAAATTTTATTTATTTTCAAAGAGTCAAGTGGAATAAGGTGCTTTGTGTGAAATGACTAATTGTCTAATCTTGGGATTAAGGTACGAAAGAAGATACAATCCCTTTTTTTTTTTTTTTTTTTTTACTTTTGTTTGTTTGTTTGGTTTTTTTTTATCTTACCTTTCAAACCCACCTCACAATCCCAGATCCCAATTCCCCATTTATTCTCCTTTTACTTTATTTCAAGATAATAAAATTTAATTAACGTTAACACGATCCACTTCCGTTACTGATTGAGTGCTTGTTTACAGCACTCGACTAGATTAATTTATGATATGGCATTTTGCCACATTGGGCATTGCTTTCTTATTGAAAGAAAAATCATGAGACCTTCTAGCAAAGTCTATAAATAAAATCAATGTGAGTACTATTCATAAGATGCAAGATAGAATTGTTATAAATAGTATGAGAGTCAAAGTTGTGTCAAGGCTTGTGGGTTAAAGAAAATCTAACGAGTTGAATTTAATTAACACATATAAATGTGTGGCCAATAATGTGGTAAATTCGTAAAACATCAAGGCTAAGACCCACGAGGGAAACTCAAAAGGAAATCTAACCTTAAAGTGAACGATTTCATATTGTCTGAAATAAATTGATTGATTAACATCATCAAATAATAATCAAATCCTCATTTAGGGCCTAGGCTAACCAAGATTTTGAACCCGCGCATGCAAATGAACACCCATTGGGCTCCTAAAATAGCTTAATATTATAATACATTTTTCGTTTTCTACCCGATAACTTGTTGGGCTTTCTTTGTGCATTTTTTGTTGAGTTAAAGTGAAGGGTTTGGTTGTAAAAATTTGTCAAATGTTATTGTTATATTAGCTTTGGAGTAATATTATGTTCACAAATATTTTTTAATCTTCATTTATATATGTATGTGTCATATTATCTTATGAAAAGATTTTTAGGTATCGATAAATCCAATATATATTGGATCTTATTCAGTCAAATCTCAAAGGAATGCAAAGTTTCTACATTACACTATCAAGAACAAACACAGACCACATTTTAGTTATTGTTATTCCATAAATCACTATCTATTATTAGCTAGGTCAATTTTTGCCCATCAATTTTGCTTTCCAATTTCCATAAAATGATGGAAGAATTTAATTAGCCATCTACAAGATCAGAAGCACAAGCACAAAATTACCTTTTGTAGTCAACAACCAACCCCTAATTTACACGGAAATAGTTCATTGTTTTATCCAACAATTTAAAGTTTATTATCTTCAACTTGAATAGATAATGCTATTCCCCTAATTCTCAAGTGTAATGAATTTTATATTAAATATTTAGTTTATTATCTTAAAAAATGATATATTCAATTTGGGTTTGTTTCTATACGTGTGAAGCTTGTGTATATGTACACAAAAGACTTATGAAAACTCTTCACATATGATGTTAAAAGTTTCATCAAAACTATATCAAAATTTGACTAACAGATACATGTTCACATACGACTGATAAAAGTACTTAAAACATTAAACAAAAGTTAGTAATCAATTGTGGATTTTATATTATGTCATACCCGATACATTGAATTTGTATTTTATAATAACCTAGAAGTTGGCAACTAATCTTCAAATGTGTAGTGTGGTACAAATGTCTCCTAACCATAGAGCTTTTCTGTTGAAAAACCATCAATCAGTTGAAGCAATAATCCATACTTCATACTTCAACTAACAAATAGACATCTTTTGATTAGAGAATGTATCACATATTCACTCAACTAAAACATTATTCTCTAGTAATTTTGGATATACTAAGCTGGTTTCTGGTGATTGTAAGGACACGATACATTTTTAAGATGCAATGTTTTTTTCTTTTTTTGGGCATAAAACTAGGGAAGAAACTTGACCAACATGTGAAATGATAAGGTTCTCACCATTTCCTATTTGAAGTTGATCATTCCCTTGATAGGAAGAGGCAACAACAAGCTAAGTAAAGTTATAAGTGACATGATCAATGGCTCCATAGTCCATGAACCCAGGGTAGTCTTATACCATAAAAGTAGCTACAAAAATATTGTTAAACATGGTATTGGGTAGGTTGGAGGTAGAGGTCTTATCTTGAGGTGTAGTTGGGACTTTGTGTTGTTAAGTGTTGTATGTCACATAGACTTTGAATATCTGGTGGTAGGGGCTATGTAAGATTTTCATAAAAGAGAAATAATGGATTATGAGGTAGCGGGTTTAAGTTAAAAAGTGAAGGAATTAGGTTATAAGGTGTTTTAGGAGGGCTTACAAGATACATGTTATTAAATGGGGCTCTAATTAGTCTAGTGCGTAACTATGGTATAACATTATGGGCATTGAAATTTAAGTTGTACCTATGGTAGCATTGCAAGGACATATGACCATGTTTATTGCATACCTACCATATAACTCTTCCTCTTTTAGAACTCTTACCTCTTCCTCTAAAAATAATACACTTTAGGATATCTAGATTGATTGTTATTAGGCTGGGCTAAAGTATAGCAGTGATTGGGTGAATTTGGATTACTAGTGTTATGTTAAGGATAACCTTTGTAATTTCCGAGATAAGGTTGTGTTGTCAGGTATCAAGTTATTAGAGATGGAAAGACTCTCTAATTGAGTGAGTAGAAACTGAATAGGTGTCTTTTGAGATTCGAATTTTGCCTTTTTATACTAGTTTATTGGGATTTTGCCCTTTTATACTAACTTATTAAGATTTCACCATCTGTGTTTGAATACAAGCTTTCGTTTATGAAAAAGTCATTCAATAGGCTTATACACAAGATTAAGAATAAAGTCTTTCAAATATAAATCAAGAATAAGCTTAGTGAGAGAAAGGAAGTGAGTAAGAGCAATAGAAATGATAGCTTGGATATGCAATATGTTTTCTAACTCACTTCAAATTGAATTTTTTTGGTACTGAAAAACTTGCAAAAAAATGAAAGGAGTCATTGCATTTAATTTGTATCTATTGGATAAGTGAAAAAAATACTGATGTAATAAATTTCCTAAGTGTATGGTTGTGTCCACTGAAGGCATAATTGTGTTTGCCTTATTTATTATCTTAATCAGACTCCCAATAATTGAATTTATAACACTTACCAACCATACATAGTTGTGTGTTTTTTTTTACATATGATCGTGTTTTATTACTTTATATATGTCTCTTCAAATTTCAAAAGCTTGTAAAGGACCCAAGCACTATTAGCAGACAAGACACCCACGATGGCCATTTGACTTATACATGGTCATGTGTCAAAACCTTTGCATGATTAAATTTGCATAATAAAGGTGGTAGTGTTGCTCTTTCTTTATCCAGCATGATCATGTATTTTTCTCTTGCACAGTCATGCTTCTTCTTAGCCTTTCTTCTCTATAAATAGATGTTGCATGGTGTTGTTACATGACTAACTTGATAGTATACCTCTTGATTCTTCACTTGTATCCTTGCGTAGTACCTTTGTGCACATTTGTGTATTGATTGAAGTATCTTGATCATCTCACACACTAAGATTGTACATCTTTAGAGATTGTGTTTTTTCACAAGGCATAAGGTATAATTCTATGTCAATTATAAACACGATTGTGTGTGTAACGTTTGACCTTCTTGCTTAACATGATAAGATTGCATGATTGATAATCTCATGTTGCTTCATAAATGCCCCTACATGAGTGTGTGTCTAAATTGAACATTGATAAACTTATAATTAAACAATTTTTATTTCTTATACATTTAGTTTATTTGAATTAATTGATGTCTTTTAGTGTTTATTTGTAATGATTTTACTTATAAGACATTGGTGGAAATATATTGGTAAATTGTATTTTTAAATTAGGAAATTGTATCATTTTCGCTTCTGGACCTTTTGGGCTTATTATAGATTTATGATCATTTTAGAAGTCTATTTTGGTGTTCGGGCCCTTTTTAAAGTTAGAATAAACTTCTCAAACCTTTTAGAAGGGTTTGGTTTGTAGAGTTTTGAATTGTTTGTACCTTTAAATTCTAATATAAAGTTAAAGTTGAAAACTAGAGTCAAATCCAAACCCTAAAACTTTAAAAGGGCATAACTGGAGCATCTGAATTCCAAACACGATGATTCAAAAAGTCAAATTCATCTATACATCTAGCAACATAATTCATATAGAGGAATCAAAGCTCAGATCAATTGTTTAGAGGGTCAAAATTAGTAGACATGTTTGAGTACAACACTTTCATGAGCTAAAGACGTTATTTTGGATTAATTCAGATTTTTAGCCCATAACTTGAGCTATAGTCCTTTTTTGAAGGTGAAACTAGATGTGTTGGAAAGTTAAAGAATAGGCCTAAACCTTTTATGGAAAAACCTAAGTAAAAAAAGCCCATTTGTCCATCTAAAACAAGTTATGAATCTACTACTAGAATTCAAAATATTTAAGATATAAATTGAACTTTTGTCTTATTGGGTAAAAGGGAGAAAAAAATAATGAGGGACTGAGGGAATAGAAGGAAAAAGATGCCACATAGTAAAGAGAAGATTTTTCTTGTGTATTTCTATAGTGACCCCCGCCTAGGCCTACTGTGCGCAGCTGTAAAATATATATATATATATATATATATATATATATATATATATAAAATGTGCCTGTGATGGAGATCCCCACGAGGGAAAAGAACACCAAACTACTACTCAAAATACTTTAAAAATCGATATACGAAAGCGTAACATATTAATACGTTAATAAAATAAGTTATAATAGTTTTCCTAAAAATCCCAGGCTGCTCATGTATCAAATCATGTTATCTATACAATATATACTACAATATAATACAAACAAACATAAATACATGAGATATGAATTTATTAGAGCATATGAGCTGAAATACAAAACTAGCTGTCGAGCCATGTCCCCAAAACCTCACAGCTGTAGCTCCACATCTCAGTCCCTAACTCACTGACCTGCAAAAGAGAAAGGAAAGGAAAGGGGTGAGTGACAAAATCACTCAGTAAGCATTTCCTATCTCTTACACAGACAGGTCATCAAGCAAAGGCTGATCATAGATCAGACCTCGAGCTCTCAGCTTGCTGTTTTCTTATTCATTCTCATTGTTTTTGCTTTACAGTAGCTTATCTCATTCTTTTCTTATCTCTTATTTCTTTACTTTCTTTAATCATTACATTCTCAGAGTTCTTATCTGTTTTGTGCTTTGTACTTTACTTTTATCTCATATGTTTCTCATGAATGCTATACATGACATGATATACGTGCTCTGATGTCATGTAAATCTCATTTATCATAAAGCTTTACCCCTCGGGCCTGATTTTCTGAAAACTCATTCTTTTCTGAAAACTCTTTCTTATAAAAATCTCTGATCCAAAGATCCTTATATATATATATATATATATACATATAGTATATCTGAAAACAGTATTGAAAGTATTGTATCTAAAAAATATCTTTGCTATGCTGGCCAGACTGATGAACATAGAGTTTCGACACCTTGGCCGTGTGAGCTCAAACCTATAAGAAAACTACTTGTGCACGACCATGTTCTCTCTAGTGACCCATGGTTTCCCTCTCTAGCGGGCGTGCGAACTCACAGGTGCCCCCTCGTATCCATCCCTAACTGATGTCCGGAACATCGTATATATATATATATATATATATATATATATACTTTTAAAACATCTCTTGGATCTTTAGATCCCTTTTCTGAAAATATCTCATGTGTGGCATGTCATGCTCAATGCTAGATAATCATGCATGATATGATTTTATCTCATATTATTCTCATGTTTCTCATGCTTAGATTTCTCTTAGGGTTGCTTACAGTAGCTTATCTTTACTTAAAATTCTCTTTTCTGTCTTTCTTAAGCCACACGGGTGTGTGTGTTAATGTGCACGAGCGTGTGTCAAGGCACACGGGACCGTGACCTTGTCATGCTCTTAGGCGTGCAAGGTTCTGGAAATTTTCTCAAATAAAAGGGCTGACCACACAGGCGTATGGTGCAAATACACGGGCGTGCATGACTGAGCACATGGGTGTGTATCACACTGCACGGGCGTGTAGCTACCTCAACACCATCCCGTGTCTTGCCTACACGGGTGTGTACATTTGGGATTAGACACACGAGTGTGTGAAATTAGGTACACGGGCATGTGTGTGGATTTTCAAATGCACACGGGTAACATGTAAGGCCGTGTCTCATACAGATTTGAGGCTACACGGGTATGTCCCCTCAGGTACACGGGCGTGCGCTCAACTCAGAATCTGCAGACGCATCTGAAACCCAAAAAATCTCACTCAAACACATCCAAAACTCATTCAATCTTCAATTAAACACAAACATAACACATACTCATGCCCATAAACATACTCAACTCATACATTTCTCATTTAGCATGCTCAAACTCATACATTTCTCATCAAAAGCATACCCAAGCATATAAACATTACACATTGCATATTTAACTCAAAAATCATCACTCAAAGCATCTCATCATCATCATATCATACTGGAAAACATGCTTATCACACAACAACAATCCAAGAAGCATAAAACTCAGAAAAAGCTTGCTGGAAACCTAAGTGAAGAGGTAAAGAAATACGTACCTCTAACCATGGCATTCGGATCTCTCTCTCTAGTTACTCTTGGATCTCTAACCAGAACAATGGCTACTAGCTAGACGGTTTCTTGTCTAGGGTTCATTGGAAAAAGGAAGGAGAAGAAAAGCTGAAGGAAATAAGTTGGGCAAAAATACGGGAAAAAGAACTTATAATGCATCTCTCTCTTGGCACACGGGCGTGCGTCCTAGACACACGGGCGTTTGCCCCTCAAAATCTGGAATTTCTCTCTCCTCACACCATACATGGAATATTCTTTCCAGAATATCCATATATAAGCCACGAAAGGCCTTTAAAAGACTCTTCTACCCTTGAACCCTCTCAGAATCATTTCCTAACTGGAAATCTCTCCTGTTACCCTTTATCTCAGAGCCTAAAATGACATTTCTACCCTTGGGCTATTACAATTTCTTTGGTGATCTTGAAATCATGACAGGCTAGACAATAATTTCAGTTTTAGGGGAGTTTGAAACTAGTGATTATTTAATAAAGTAAATTTCTGGTATGTTAATGGATTCTCTCTGATTATGTTTAAGTTTTTTTAGATTATGAATAAATAATTGTTGATTTCAATAATCAACAAGGGCTTACTATATTAATTAAACAATTAAATCTTACTAAGATTAGCGTTTGTGATTCGTATATATCCTTATTCTAATTAACAAAATAGCAATTAACAATAAGAATTTCATATAAGTTTTCTGCATTTGTTAAGGATAAATCAACACAATTTAAATGATTTGAGCTCATGTGATTGTTGCTTGCATGAACCTCTGCCTTCTTAAGTCTTAAGACAATTGCTTAATTAAATCTATAAAGCTTGTTATAAGTTGATAAATGGTTAGAATCTAAGTAATGAACTTGTGTTATTTAGTGAATGAAAATGAAGAATCAAGTGATAGAACTTATTGTCACTTAGGGTTCATGATTTCAATAGAATCGAACTAACTAGCTAAGAGGTTAAAAATTGTTGAATGTCATAATTGTGAATGATTTGGAAATGAATTTCATCATTGTATTGTTTATTAGTGGATTGTAAATTTGCTGTATTTTACATTTAATTTGAAGTTAGAGATGAAGTTGAGTTTAAGTAAATATAAACTTACTAATTTCCATTTGAAGCATGATAGCTGCTCGATAAATAGGGTACTTATCATAAATACAATTAGAAAAAACATATATATTTTAATTCTCAATTAATAACTTTACAAGAAAAAAAATTATTATATGAAAATATCCATATAGATGTTACCTTTCCACTAGGATTCCGATCATCTTCAGATAGTGGTATACTTAAAGACGAATAAATTCTAGACAACTAAGATCTAATTGTATCCATATTATTATTATAATTTTCCTGCAGTGTTGTTAGTTGATCTTCTAATTCTCTCTTATTCTTTATGTATTATCATTGGCCATACCCAAATAACCTCCTGAGTGTTGAGATGATGATGCTGATGCCTTATGCATGCTAGGTGTTTATCATAAGCCTAACCCACACACTTGACTATGCCTTTCTGGTCCTATTACTTGAGCACAAGCATTATCTTCCATCTTTGTAAGACTTGCATTTGATTCTTGAACATAACTCTATAATTCATTAATCTTTTCCTGGATCAGTTCCTAAACTCAATCATAAACACAATGCCATAAGAACAGATCAATTAATACAAAATAAACTTATAATTGCTTACATAGAGTACTAATCAAGTGGTCTCCCATCTTTACAACTTTGATGGGTTGCCATATATACCTTGGCCCATGTTAGTTGTTATCCACTGGATGTTTAATATCATAATGAACAATATACATGACCCATACTGCTTACACATTTTACATATATCATTCACTTATTAAAGCCAAATTAAATTACCATTTCATCCATCAGGCATGCAATGCTTTTTGTGCCTCTAGTATGTGACATTTTTTGAGCAGCATGAGTCTGCCTATTTTTTCCACTGCATCTTTGAAACATGAAAAATGTTGAAGAAAAATTAGAATTTGTCATTAACATAATTGTAATACCCTTTCTTGCTCTGAATGCCAATGTGTAATGAGTGTTATCCATTGATCTTTAAGGATTCGCTCTAGTCTGTTGTTCATAAGGTCATCCAAATTTGGGTACCTTTTAAAGGACTTTAACTTTAACTTATATTTGTAATCCTTCCATTTTTTTCCAAAGATTGTAATACCCATTTGTTGCCTTTTAAATTAAAGGATATGCAAACCTCACATAAAAAAGAAATTTGCTTTTAATGTGAGATCAATGCCTTGGGAGAACTAAAACGATAACTACAATAGAAAATAAATGTATTCTTACCTTAACAATGCCAAACACCCTCTCTTTCTCTAATGTTGGAATTTGCCTTTAATATGAGATAGTAAGGAGAAGCAATTCTATGTTTCGTGCTAAAGTTCATAAAAAACTTGCCATTACACGAGGTTCAAGTCCAACTGCTTGATTTAGCTTATTAAATTACACTATGATCTTCTCCCTTATGCTTATATTCCAAACATCTATTATTAAAGTTGGTTCTTATCCTATTCTATTTGGTTGATGACCTATAACAAAGAAAATTAAAAGTAACGAATGATAATCTTAATTTAAAAGAAAATTTATTAATTTCAACCTAAATTATCCTATACCAACAATGGTTGTCGTCCTTTTCTGAACTGGCTATGATTCTTCACTGCCTTGAGAGGATTCACCAACGAAAATTGTTCACAAATGTCTCCTCCTTGGCATTTTCAATTTATAATATACAAGGAGTACGTCTTGGGATTAATAATTGATATGCATAATAGAAAGTATATACAATGAACAAATATACACACACACACACACACACACACTAACAACATGTGATAAACATAAACATGAACATTATTGTATAATAGAAATTTCATCAACTTGAAGAAAATATCAATGGTACATCTAATGTATTCAATTTTAATACACAATGAATATGAATTATGAGTTTGACCTTAATTAGTTGATATCATCATCTTTTATATCTTAGTCATTACCCATATCAATAAAATGCTATTTATGTCATCCTTAACCAAGAGAAAATCATCATTCTCTATCTCCGTTTGACTTTCTAAATAGCGAATAATCAAACTTTCATTAACTGTATTCATGTTAATATCCTTATCAAAAGCATAATCTTCTAAATCAAAATTATTTCTAGCACTAATTGGGAAAGAAATGAACCATTCCTTATCCCATTGGTCTTGGATAAATATAGATTTTTATGCTTGTAATACAAATACAAAAGGTTCATCAAGTATATGATCGCCAATGTGAATTAGATGAAAAAAATTTATGAGTGTGAATCCTTGTACATCCTATTTTTTTCCTTTACTATAGGTAACATCAACCTCGTCATATCTAAATAACGCAATCTTAAATTTATCATAATTGTTGAGCTCAATAATGTTAGTTAATGCACCATAGTAAGCTATATCACCTAACAACGGTCTTGAATCACTAGTGTTGGTACAACTTTGAGTTTTTACAACCACCATAACTCAACAATTTTATGTATTCATATCTTTTTCATAATTTTTTGTCTGAAACGTATATCCATTATACATATCAAATGCTTTAAATCTCTTTGCTATGTAGTTTGAACCTTGAGCAAGGGTTTTGATTTCAGAACTTAGATGCCCATCATCACCAATGTCCAAATCCTTCACTTAAAATCAATATAAATAACTCAGTTGATATGTTTAACTATCACAATGTATAAATATTTATATATATCATTAACATTAAGTGGTATTTACCTTTTCCTTAAACCATTCATGAAAAGATTTCCTATGTAAGCAGTTCACCTCATGTTGAGTTAGATGTCATCGACGATGAAGTCTTTTGATAACTCCTACTTGTTCCTTGCAATAAAGAACATGCTAATCAAATGTTGTTACAAACAGATTTGGATATGTATATGAATGTGTTTGTTGTTTGGTATTACTCTCTGTAACATTGAATAATATTTGAATCATAGTTGAAGAGGATATAACAATATGCTTGTACCTATATTTTTTCATCTATCATAAACCTCTATATAGTGCCATATGGTTGTCCAACATTTGGAAATAGGATTGATTTTGACCTTGATCCATAACTAGTGTTTTTTTTTTTTCTTTGGCTTGCTTCAGTATCATCTAAGTATTGAGAGCAAAATGTTAAACACTTGGTAACAAGGTACGATTCAATTATGGAACCCTTTAGATACGCTCTGTTATGAACCATTGATTTAGAAGTGCATAGTATCTTAGAAAATGACAACTTGTTAGATTTTATGCATTAGTACAATATAAAGTTTATTTATTTATGTTAAATACTTTTTAGTTAGATACATCTATCGGTAATGCATGAGCCTGACGAGCCTGGCTTCTGTTGTCAAATGAATAACCAAATGCACCATTATTTTGAAAAATACAGGTGATAATATCTTTTCTATCTTGCAAATTGTTAACACAATCTTCACTTAAAGTTGTTCAATACCTCAAATTCGAAGGGACTTAGCACACAAAGATCGAGAAAAGTTAGACAGTTTAATCAAAGTCAAACTAACTTTAACGGGTAATGTATCTTGTAGTGCAAATAAAAGAAGTTATTATATTAAAATATGGTAATCACGAATTTTTAGACCAGATAATTTACATGGTTTGTGAACACATCATTATATGTTTAAGGCATAGCCATTTGGAAATTTTGTATTCTCAAGTAGTTTGTAAAAAAGTTTCTTCTCCTGTGGCACCATGGTATAACATATAGGAGGCAAATAAGTTCTTCCTAAATCTCATTGTTATAGCCATAACTCTTTTCTAATATTCATTTCTTGCAAGTCACGACAGACATTAATATTATCCTTTGACTTGATTTCTTGAATGACACATAATAGAGATTTTTTCAACCGTATTCATGTTAACATTCACATCAATAAACTCCTCTCCTAAATCAAAAGTATCTCTAGGCTTTATTAAGAATGGAACAAACCATTCCTGATCTTTATAATCTTGGGAAACATAACTTGTTAAGCTTAGGATCCAAAGATAAAGGGTTCATCAAGAATATGATCATCAATGTGAGTTAGGAGAGAAAAACTAATTAGTGGAAATGCTAAGACATCAACTTGTTTCCCTCTACCTTAAGTCACATCAGCCCAATTACATCTGAATAATACAATCTTAAATTCATCATAATAGTTTAGCTTACTAATATTATTCAACGCACCATAGTAAGCCACATCTTCTAACACTGGTCTTGAATTACTAGTGCTGGCATAGCTTTGAGTTTTTACAATGACCATAACTCTATTATTTTGTGTATTTATGTCTCTTTCGTATTTCTTTATTCAAAATCAGTATTTATTATGTAGATCATTAGTTTTAAATCTCTTTGCTATATAATTTAGATTATGAGCAAAGGCTTTAATTTTAGTACTGATTTGCCCATCGCCTACATTTTCCAACTTTGTAACCTAAAGTCAATAAAAAGAAATCAAAAATTATCTTAGAACACACACACACAAATATATATATATATATATATATATGTATATGATTATATATAAAATGTATGTTTAAAATGACAACGTAGTAATCAATATTACTTACGCTTTGGTTGAACCATTCATAAAAACATTCATTATGTAAGCAATATACCTCAAGTTGGGTTGGATGTCAACGTTGGTGAAGTCTTTTACTAGCTCTTATATGTTCTCTATAATTTAAGAACATATAAATAAAATTTCTTCACATAGCATTTTTTTTTATGAATAAGTTTTTCACTCACTCTCTATAACTTTGAATGATACGTAAATCATAATTGAAAAAGACATAACGATGTGCTTGTACCTATATTTTTCATCTATCATGAAACATTGGGCATTACCATATGGTTAAGAAATCTTATTTTTACTATTCATAATCACTATTTTATGAACAATAAATTTTGGATTTTTCCTAGGTTTTTACTGATTTT
The DNA here is from genome assembly GCA_026122585.1 of Anacardium occidentale. Taxonomy (NCBI): domain Eukaryota; kingdom Viridiplantae; phylum Streptophyta; class Magnoliopsida; order Sapindales; family Anacardiaceae; genus Anacardium; species Anacardium occidentale. Next base: position 149,414 of record JAJEJH010000655.1, on the reverse strand, counting down.
TATGATCAATTCAGAGCTAATTTATGATGTATTAGGCTAGATGTTATTCCTAGGTGTAATGGCAACAAGCTATGTAGTTTAAGGGCTTGGGAAAGGATAAGAAAGTTGTTTAAAAATAGCAATTTATAGGCAAGTTTAGGTTATGTATATTGGCAAGTAAGAAAGGTGATGAAAAGTAAGAGAACAAGAACAGAAATGTTGGCAAGTAAGAAAGGTTAGTTACATGAAAGGATGTATAAAATACTTGAGTATGGTTTTGAGTTAAAAACCATGTAGAGTAAGAAAACTTAGTATAGAAAGAGATAAAGAGTTTGAAATCAAAAACAGAAATGAAAATTTCAAAAGAGAAAAAAAAAAAAGCATAATAGAAATAAATAGTAGAAAGGGATTGAGATTTTATGCATAACATCTAAGCATATTTACCTACATATTGCATCTTATGTGAACATCTAAACATGAGTCATATAAGTTCTAGAAACAAAGTGTATATTCATGTGTTCAATTATTACATTCTACACATGGTTTTTAGATAAAGGTAAATATATTTGTTTTATAAGATAAACTAGTTACAAAATTTTCTTATGACTGATGCAATGGGGAACCCACAGAGTAGCCTTACACACTTGTTGTTCTTAGTGAGCAACCCTAAAATGGAGTTTACTACAATTCGATAGAGTGCGTGTAGGTTAAACACAATAGAAAGAGTTAGTTTTTATAGCCATGGTCTCTCATCATTCAGCCTAGACCAATCTAAAGAGAAAGAAAAGAGTTTTCAAAAAGAATTTTAGAGAATTTCTAGAATTTTTAATAAACTTGACACATAATAGCATGTATAGCACATTTTACTTTATTACATATCTGCATCTATATTTAAAGCTTTCAAAGATTTTAGAGTGCTCAGAGAAGTGCTGATATAAGCATAAATATTAAAGCTATAGTAAAACAAGAAGAAATCAATGTTAAGTTTTCCAGATTATGTTAGCCTAATTTACTTATTCGGTATTTTTATTCTAACCCTATGGTTTTATAATGTTTTCTTTTCAAGTGCAAGTAGTGCAACTACTGGGAGAAATACCATGTGCACATGAGCTAGAGGCACACTTGTTATAGGATTAATATTCTTTTCGGAGATGTGTATATATGTTAGCAAAATTTGGAGATATATATATATGTGTTTGCTAATCTTGGAGATATGTATATGTATATAAGAGAAATGTATTGTTAGCTAGAAAACATAAGTTTGTTTTCTTTGTATGTATGTCTGATTTTATTTATTATTGAAATTATGAGGAAAAAAAAATTCAGTCATATGGTAGGATTGGTATTTGGTTAGTTGAAAATTTTGGAGTGATTTTTTACAAGTTATCTAAGAGAAAAATTATTCCTAGGTTGACTATTTTTAGGGAAAACTCTAGCAGATTTTTCACTTGAAAATAACTTACTTAAGGGGTGATTTCAATTTTCGATATCATAGCCTGTTTCGGTTTGCAAAAACAAAAAAAAAATTAATTAAATTATGTTTTTGGCTTATAAAGTCTCATAGAGTAATTATTAAGTAGAATTGAATAGATTCATAGTGCGCCACTCATGCCACATGGATACGTCCTCAAAGACCAATTATTGTAAATTTTATTATAATCTATGGTTTAGTGAGTGAAATAGATGACTAACCTTGGCGGTGATGGTTAGTTGTTATAGATATTATATAACAACTATTATGGGAAAATTAAGAGAAAGTAACACTTGAGGGCACAACACCTCCAACAGGGCAAATTTTTAGGGTTACTCATGATTCGGGTATATCATAGGGTAAAACTTCAGTTAAGGCATCAGTACCCCTTCTTGGTCAAAATGGGATTGAGTTGATTTATAAGTTACCAATCCAGCATCAACCTTTGAAGTTTTGAGGTACTATGGATCATGTAGTAAATAAGGAATGGTTACAGTCTGTAGAAAGTGCTATAGAGAGATTCCATATGACCGACAGAGAGAAAGTTAAGTATATGAGTTTCCTCATAAAAGGCGATGCTTAGATTTGGTAGCAGTTGATTAAAGAGACACAAGATATGATTGATATGACCTAGGTAGAGTTTAGACAGGCCTTTGAGGATAAGTATCACACAAATAAGATGGTATTAGATAAAGTACAAGAGTTTATTGTCTTACACTAGGGAAATAGTTCAGTCAAAGAGTATTCGAAAAAATTTAACTCTTTCGTGAGGTTTGCCCCTGGTATGGTAAGTACACCTAGATTGAGGATGGATAAGTTCTTACGTAGGCTTAGACCAGAGTTGGTTTTGGTTGTTACAACAAGAGCTCAACGCCTACAAACATATAATGAGGTCTTGGCATGAGCTTTAAGATTAGAGGTGTATGTGAGATTAATGTCTCATAGTATAATCACGATTGGTGTTTTTAATGCCCCAACTTTATTAGTTTCATTGAGTTGCTCGAATACCGCAAGGTACCAGGATAATAAGAATAAAAGAAAATTTTAACAAAATAGTAATAGAAAAAAGGGAAAGGATAAGAAGCAAATGCCTTCTCTTCAGTGCCAAAAATGCATTAGGTCACATTGGGTGAGTGCTTATTTGCATTAAAGCAAAATGTATACTACCGATGTCAATAACCAAGAAATTTAGCCAAAGACTATAAAACTCCTCCAACCCCAATCATTATTCAGAAACCCACTACCTAGATAGTTGGAGATGCTACTACACGAGTATACATAGTATAACAGACCCAAGCAAAGGTTAACCCATCGATAATTACTAGTCAATTGTTGTTTCACTCAGTACCATTGTATGCATTGATAGACTCAAGGACTGCACATTTATTTATTATACCAGGTGTGGTTAAAAGAGTTAGGTTACATCCTAGTGGAGTTGTCCAGTCCATTAAAATAGAGTTACTAGATAGAGAAAGTATAATGACTAATCAAGTCTTAAAGGGAGAGTTAGTGACTATTCAAAAGAGAGAGCTAAGTGTCAATTTAATTCTGTTTGATATGTCATATTTTAATGTGATACTAAATATGAATTTTTTAGAAAGGTATGGTATGGAGATAGACTACTAAAAGAAAAAAGCGACATTTAATTTAGATTGTGGTGATAAATTTATTTTTGGAGTGGGTCATCAAATCATCACTATGATTAATACTATCAAAGCCAAAAAAGTTGATGAGAAAATAGGGAAAATGATATTTAGCTCTTATGGTACATAAAAATGAAACTCAGAAACTAAATATAGATGAGGTGTCCATAGTAAAAAAGTTTCTAGATGTATTTCCCAATGATCTACCAAGATTGGTGCAAGAAGGAGAATTAGAGTTCAGTATAAAGTTAGCTCTTAATACTACACCCATCTCAAAAGCCTCATATTATATGGCTCCAGCTAAACTCTAAGAATTAAAAAAGCAATTGCAAAAGCTTTTAGACATAAAGTTCATACAACTAAGTCATTCTCCTTGGGGTGCACCTATAATATTTGTTAAAACGAATGATGACTCTCATCGTATGTGTATTAACTATAGAGAGTTGAATAAGGTGACAATAAAAAATAAATATCTATTGCCTCATATTGATAATCTGTTTGACCAACTTAAAGGAGTTAACATGTTTTCCAAGATTGATTTAAGATCAAGATACCATTGGGTGAGAATTATAGAGCAGTATATATCAAAATAGCTTTCAATACCAAATATAGGCATTATAAATTTGTGGAAATGCCTTTTGGTTTGATAAATGCCCTCTTAATTTTTATATATTTGATGAATATGGTGTTCCATGATTGTCTTAACAAATTTTTTATGGTGTTTATTGATGATATATTGATTTACTCCAAGAATAAAGATGAGCATAAGGAGCATTTAAGGTTTGTATAACAACGACTATGAAAAAAGAAGTTATATGTCAAATTCTCCAAGTATGAGTTTTAGTTAGACATAATAGTATTTTTTAAGCCATATCATATCTGGTAAAGGTATATCAGTAGATCTTAGCAAGATAGAAACTATTTTTAAGTGGCAGAGGCTTAAATTAGTAAAAGAGATTCATAGTTTCTTAGGATTGGCAAGGTACTACAAACATTTTATGGAGGGTATTGCCTAGTTGGCTAGACCATTTACTATTCTTACTAAATAGGGAACTTTTTACCAATAGAAAAATTAATGTGAAACAAGTTTCTAAGAATTGAAAACATGGTTAACAATAATGTTGAACCCTTAGTGTTTTGATGATTCTGAAAATATGTTAAAATTTATAAAATGACCAAATTACCCCTGGCATGAATTTGGTTCATGATCGAAATCGGGTCGAAAGGCTGTTTTGCAGGAACATGTATGCACATGAGCAATTGAAGACTCACACGGTCGTGTATTCAGCATTTGAAGCCACACACGCCCGTGTATTGAGCTGCACACGCCCGTGCATGAAGAGTTTGAAGCACACGCCCGTGTGCTGCAAAGGACACAGCCGTGTGTCAAGCTACAGGGAGCACACGACCGTGTGCTGCAAAGGACACAACCGTGTGTCAAAGGACAATGACACACACGGCCGTGTAGCATAAACCACACGCCCGTGTGCAAGGCCAAAGTGCAGCCGTACGTCTCCCGTGTGCCTCCCGTACGTGTACCCGTGCAAGCTTCTGGAATCTGAAGGCGTCTGGAAGGAAAATAACACACGCCCGTGTGTTGCAAATATGCACGCCCGTGCTTGCACAAAATTGACCGTTGGAAATGCAGAAAAAGGAAAGCACGACCGTGCATCAAGAGAACACGCCCGTGCAGTTTTCCAAAAACTCTCCAACGGCTCTCAAATCAGCAGTAACGGCTAGAATTTTCCATTTCCTATAAATTGGAGCTGATTTGAAGATGCAAGGGTTAGAGAATCAAGCTTAAAACTTTCATTCTTCCATTCTCTAAACTCTTCTCCATTGTTCTCTCACAAAAGCATATTTGTAAACCTTTAGAGAGAAACCTTGTGCCAAATTGTTGTATCAGCCTTGTGAGGCAAATTTCTTGTAATATTTCCACAAACCCTTGGGCGTAATCCCGTGAAACTAGTGTGGGGCGTAATCCCTGTTAAAACTAAGTTAAGGGCGTAATCCCTTGTATCAAAACTAGTGTGAAGGACGAAATTCCCTTGTTGAAAAAAACTATTGTAACTTTGGGTTAAAGTTAGTGGAAGAAAAATCTTCAAGCGGGGTTGCTTGGAGTAGTGGACGTAGGAGACGTGGAGAAGCTCCGAACCACTATAAATCGGCTGAGCATTTCTTTTCCCTTACTCTCTTTATTTATACTTGCTTAGTCGAATTTATAATTTTTAATTAATTGTGCTTAATTGAATTTATATATTTGTTTGTGTGAGTTGATAGAATAGGAAAAGTTTTTAAACTTGTGATAAATTTTTAAATAACCTATTCACCCCCCCTCTAGGTTATTTGCCATATTGTTTTTGGGGTTTTACAAATAACTCTTATTTTAGTGTTACCATAGAAAGTTGTGGATTACGATATTTACTATAATGTCTCTCATCAAAGTTTGGGTACAGTTTTAATGCAGTCAAGTAAATTCATTACTTATGCATCTCACCAGTTAAGAGATTATGAGATACGATATCCTACCCATGACTTGGAGCTTGCAGTTATGGTATTTGCTTTGAAAACATAGAGACATTACTTATATGAGGTTCGAAGTAATATCTACACTGACCATAAGAGTTTAAAGTATTATTTTACAAAAAAGGATTTAAACATGCGACAGAAGAGGTGGTTAGAGTTGATTAAAGACTATGATTATGACATCAAATATTAATCGGGGTAAAGCTAATATGGTAGCTGATGCTTTGAGTAGAAAAGTGATTATATCTCAACTCACAACCCAAAAAAAAAATTACAAGAAGAGTTTCTTAGAGAGCAAATTAAGATCGTGATTAGTAGAATATCTAAATTGGAAGTTAAGACTACTCTCTTAGAGGAAATTAAAGAAAAACAAACAGTTGATCATTGGTTCGAGAAGGTTAAATAGCAAACTTTTTTGGATGGTCAAAAGGTAGAGTTTCAAATAATTGATGATGTACTTCGATTTATAGATCATGTATGCATTCCCCAAGATTCAAAAATGAGAAAGAAAATTTTGAGTAAGGTCCATGATATACTTTACACTACCCAACCTGAGGGAGTAAAGATGTATCAAAATTTGAAGAAAAGTTATCAGTGAAATGGGATGAAAAAGGATATTGGGATTATGTGGCTCATTGTTTAACATGTCAAAAATCCAAAGCTAAGCATCAGAGACCATCAGAACTACTTCAACCACTCAAAATACTAGAATTGAAGTGGGATAATATTTCAATATGTTTCATTATTGGTCTTCATCAGGTATAAGGAAGATATAATGCATTACGGGTGATAGTTGATCACTTGACTAAATCAACACATTTTATTCCAGTAAAAGATAGTACCACATCAGATCAATTAGGCCAAATTTATGTAAGAGAGATATTTAAGCTTCATGGGGTGCCCAAGACTATTACGTCAAATACAGGTTCTAGATTCATTTCAACATTCTGAAGTATTTTACAGAGAATATTAGTTACCCAATTAGTCTTCAGTTTAGTATACCACTCATAAACTACCAGCTAGACTGAGAGACTTAATCAAGTACTAGAAGATATATTGAGAGTATATTGTATGGATTATATATCAAGTTGGCATGAGATCCTTCTATTGATATAGTTTGCTTATAATAATAGCTACCAAGCTTCTATCAATATAGCACCATATGAGGCCCTTTATGGAAGAAAATGTAGATCATCATTGTATTGGGATGACATTGGAGAATAGAGTAGTCTAATTCATAATCTTAGGCTAGAAATGACTCAAAAAAATGTTAAAAGATATCAAAGTCACTAAGAACAAGATGAAGCAGGCTCAAGACAAACAGAAGAGTTATGCAAATGTAAAAAGGAAAATTTTGAAATTTCAAGTGTGTGATAAGGTATTTGTCAAGATTACCCCTTACAAGCATGTCATAAGATCTGGGCAAAAAGAAAAACTTGCCCTAAAGTTTATAGGTCCATTTGAAGTATTTGACAAAGTAGGTAAAATGGCCTATAAACTTGCTCTGCCACCAAGGATGGGCAAAATCCATAATGTTTTCCATGTCTCACTATTGAAAAAGTATATTAAAGACCCTTCTTATGTATTAAATGTAAAAGAAGTGGAATTGGCAAATAACTTGGTATACAAAGAGAGACTTGTAAAGGTCTTAGACAGAAGAATTAAAAAGCTATGAAATAAGCAAGTTTCACTAGAAATCAAAGAATGGAAGAGACTACATGAGAGATAGAATAGAGCATGAAAGAGCAGTTTCTTGAATTGTTTGCTTGAATTTTGAGGATGAAATTCTTATAAAAGAGAGAGAATTGTAAAACCTGATACCAGGTATGTTTAGCAATATCATTTATGCCCTTTAGTAGTTAGTTATAGTTGAAAACATAAAAGAAAAATGAATAAAAAAAGAGATTAAACCTTAAGTGAGCTTAATTGACCAATATTTTTAAATGGGGGCAAAATAGTCTTCTTACAAAGAATTAGAGGTTAGAATGGCAATTAACATAAAAGGACATAAAATAGTTTACATGTTTGGCAAGATTATTTTGGTAAATTATAAAGAAAACGTAAATGTCATTTCTACAAAAGATAAGGGTAAAATAGTAACTTTAATAAAAGAGTTATTTTTTATATTTTAAAGGCACATCAACATGGTCTTTCCTCTTTTACCCTTTATAGCTAATTAAAATTACAAGAATGGCTTATGGTTGTATTGAAATTAATAAATAAAGGCAAAGACATTATGGCCATTTAATAAGTTAGACATTAAATGCAAGAGATAAAGATGCATAGATTTAGTCCATCTTCTTCCTCCCCTAGCCAAATTTTCACTCTCATATTCTCACCATTCTTGCTTCATTTTAAGGTCAATTCAAGGCAATCCAAGGAGTTTCCAAGAGATTTTTTAAAGAAATTAGTTAATCTTCTCAACTAAAGTAAAAATTTCAAGGAAATTTGATATAATTGTGCATGGGTTCATACAATCATATTTTTAATGGTGATTTAGGTGAGAAAAATATGAAAGGTGATGAAAAGAAAGAGAACAATAATAATTAAAGCTCAGATAAGTAAATTATGCTTATAGAATATTTATCCCAAAATTTGATAAAATTAGGGGTTGATGATAATTAGGGTTTTATGTAATTTATATATATATATATATATATATATATATATATATATATATATATATATATATATATATATATATATATATATCAATTCATATATCTAAGAGCGTAATTGAGTTGAAGTAATATTGGAAGGTTGTGAAATAGTGGCATGTATGTATAATATAGATTAGGTCATGTTTGGAAAATTACCATGCTTTGATTATTGGTTAAATCCCTATCTAGAATTATCTATTAATACATGTTTAAGAATGTATATAGTGTTGAAATGAAGAAATCTTGGGATGATAGAAAGTGATAGTTTGACCTTAAACATGTTAGTGTGTTGTTTGTAACTTAATGGTAATTAATGATATATACATATATATATATATATATGTGTGTGTGTGTGTGTATAAATACACTTCTGGTACAAATGGTCTATATAATTAGCATGGTATAAAATTGGTTACATAAAAGGATGTATGAAATAATTGAGTATGGTTTTGAGTTAAAAACCATGTAGAGTAAGAAAACTTAGTGTAGAAAGAGATAAAGAGTTTGAAATCAAAAACAAGAATGAGTATTTAAAAAGAAATAAAAATGAGAGAAGCATAATACAAATAAAGAGTAGAAATGGATTGATATTTTATGCATAGCATCAGAGCGTATTTACTTACATATTGCATCTCATGTGAACATCTAAACATGAGTCACATAAATTTTGGAAACAAAGTGTATATTCAGGTGTTCAGCTATTACATTCTACACATGTTTTTCAGATAAAGGTATTTATATTTGTTTTATAAGGTAAGCCAGTTATAGAATTTTCTTATGACTGATGTGATGGGGAACCCATAGAGTAACCCTACACGTTTGTTGTTCTTAGTGAGCAACCCTAAAGTAGAGTTTACTATAGTCCTCTAAGTTAAGGATTGTACATAATGTTAGCTTTTATAGCCATGGTCCTTCATCCTTCAACCAAAACCAATCAACAAAGAAAGAAAAGAGTTTTCAAAAAAGAATTTTAAAGAATTTCTAGACCTTTTAAGAAACTTGAAATATGCATAGGATCTATAGCACAATTTACTGCATTACATGTCTACATACATATTTAGAGTTTTCAAAGATTTCAGAGTACTCAGAGAAGTGCTGATATAAGTAGAAATGTTAAAGCTATTGTAAAATGGGAAGAACTTAGTGCTAAGTTTTCTAGATTATGTTGGCTTAATTTAGTTATTAAGTATTTTTATACTAATTGCTGGGAGAGGTAACATGCATGCATGAGCTAAATGCACACTTATTATAGGATTAATATGCTTTTTAGAGATGTATATGTGTTAGCAAAATTTGGTGATACATACATACATACATACATACATACATACATATATATATTTGCTAATCTTGGAGATGGGTATACGTATATAAGAGTAATGTATTATTAGCCAGAAACATAATTTTGTTTCTGTTATCTGTATGTCTAATTGCATTTATCATTGAAGTTATGAGGAAAAAAAAAAATATAGTCATTTGGTAGAACTGGTATTTGTGTAGTTGAAAATTTTAGAGTGATTTTTTACAAGTTTTCTAAGAGAATAATTATTCCCAAATTGACTATTTTTAAGGAAAACTGTGGCAGATTTTTCCTTTGAAAATAGCTTACTTAGGTGGTAGTTTTAGTTATTTCTTATTAAGTTATACTTCTAATAAGGTAATTGGAAAAATATACTTTTTTTTCCATGTTTTTGGTTTAACCCCAGTAACTTTTTTATTCATTTTCCCATAGGTGAAATTAATATTTTTCAATTGATCCAAAATATCTTACCCAAAGATAGAATAGGACTAGATCTTAATTTAGATATCTGTCAAAAGATTTTACATCAAATCAAAACCTATGACTCATTTTCAAAAAACGTTAAGGACCCATAAAATAAAATTTCATACCTTGTCTTAATCGCCTCAAGTTTGTCTCTAGATTACAACAGGGTCATGTAGAACAACTATAAGTGTTTTAACTAGACAAATTACTATAAATTAGAAAATCATTCATGATACTACTATATGTAATTGAAAATTTTCTTTAGATGAAGCATCAAAAGTATTTGCCCCTACCTCCCATAAATCGTTCAATTCCTCTATTAATGGTTGTAATTAAACATTAATATCATTTGTAAGTGCAAATAGTCCAAGGATTAGTAATGAAAGCATATGGATTTGTTGTTTCACAAACAACCATAGAGATAAATTATGGGGAATTAAAATAACCAGCTATGTGCTATGAGTACTTTGCATTGTAGTAAATGGGTTAAAGTCATCATTAGCTAAACCTAATCTAACATTTTGAGGCTCTCCAACAAATTTAGGATATCTAGAGTTAAAACTTTTTCATGCCTCTGAGTTAGTCAAATGTCTCATAATACCAACCTTAGTATGATGTTTGTCATGTCATGTCATCAAATATAAAGTTTTAGATGACATAAATAATCTTTGAAGCCTTGGCTTTGAAGGAAAATATTGTCGCATTTTTTATGATATTTTCTTTTTCTTCACAAAATTCAAACTTGTTGTACCATTCCTAGAATTTCTCTAACGAAAAGCCCCACAAACTGAGCATACATCATCATAAGCTTTTTTTTTTTTTCAAAAAAAAAAACATACAATCATTAGGATAAACATCAATTTTATCATACTTAAGACCAAATGTATCAATAATCTTTTTTGTTCCATGGAAAGATTTTGGTTATGTCTTATCTTTTGGAAAAACATATTTTAAAAACTTAATTAAGGTCTCAACTGATTCATTAGACTAACTATAACGATATTTTAAATTATATAGATGTTAGATAAGGGAAAGTTTATTAAAAATAGTACACCCAATATATAATTCTTTCTTGTCATCTTCCATTAATTTTCTAAAATTTTTTCCTTCTCTAAGATATTGGTCTGTATTTTTTTTATGGTCTAGTACCATCAACATTAGGCTTCATTGTATTTGTTCTATTCATACCTATATCTATATTTTGTCTTAATATTTCAAAAACATTATACAACATTTTTGTCATGTCATTATCTCTAGGCATTTGTTGTTCTACTTTGACACCTATAAGTGGACTCTATGTAAGCATTGATTCATTATGACAAAATCAAGTATTATACTCTGACATAAAGCCATGAACCACTAAATGATTATATATTTTAGTCTAATTTTTACAATAAATTTTGACGAAATTTTATGCAAGGACATGATACCTTGTTACTAATTGATTTAGTCTCAAACACAAATTGTTCAACCTCTTTAGAAATTCTTCATTTACTATATCGAAATTCATCCATCTCCTACACGTACGGTTATCCATTACATAGAGGTGTTTTTAAAAGGCTTTCAACAAAATTTTAAAATCACCGTTAAAAAATTATTATTATAGCAACAATTTTAATAGTGTCAATATACATGTTAGTACAAATATAGAATTAATACTTATAGTGACATTTGTACAAATGTCAATACAAGTGTTATCTATTGTAGTGTTAAGTAATGAAAGGATTAAGTTATAGGTGTACTTTCAATGACTAAATTAAAGTGGAATCAAAGTCAAGTAATGAAAGGGTTAAGCTATAAAATTGTAGGACTAAGTTCTCCTACTTACTGAGTGACTTCTCATTTATTCCTCCTTTTTTTTATGTTTTGTAGATAGTAGATGAAGATGACAATTACGGTGTGAGGTCAATTGGTGTGGAGTCAATATGATGGCATATTAGTCATTTCAAATTGATTTTTTTATCAATTCATGTTCTAGTTATTTATGTTTATGTACTTATAACAACAAACTAATGGTTTTAGATTTGGACTTATTTATTTATAAAATCTTTTGATGTTGTGCACCTATGTTTGTGTGAAGGTCAAATTTAAAAGTATTTTGGTCATTTAATAATATTTTATATTTTTTGCATTATTTATAAATATATCATGTTTTATTAGTTAAGTCTAGTAGCATTTCTTCCAGGAGGGAATACTTTTGAAGAATGGAGGGGGTGTTATGAAAACAAAAGCAAAAGAAATAGTGTGAATTAACTACAATGGAAGATTCAAAATTGGAGGGTCTACATCTTTTACACAAATTAGTTAATGAGATAAATGGGACGTAGGATGATTCAAAGGGAATTTTACTGCAAGATGAAATGATGTTTGACAAAAATGACTTCCTAAGACGAAAACAAAAATGATAATGTCAGTCTATAACACAAATTCTCACTTTTTTCATCCCGTTTCAAGAAAATAAAAAAGAAGCAGAAGAAAGAGAAAATGATGGTAAAGGAGAAAAGTTGAAGGTGGAAGAGAGAGAAAATGACAAAAGAAAAGAAAGAGAAAGAGTATAATAAAGGTAATATGATAATTTAATTGTACATAGTCGTATTTAGGTCATTTTTGTTAATGATGTTTTATTTGGGTTGAAAATATGATTTATACATTTGGTAAGAGAAAAAAATGTTTTAAGGTCAAATATTAGGAGGGAAAATGTTAGTCGCTCTAAGTGTAGCATTTCTCTTGCCTACCTTAAGTTGTTCTTTTAACAACACTATCTCCATTTCCCCTTACCCACTTGAATTCACCAAAAGAGATCTTCCCAAGACCAAATATAACACCACCAAATTCACCATAGACAATTACGTTAGCAATACATAATTAACAGGCAACCAAAGGGAAAGTTGAAATGATAAGTCACAAAGCAAGGCTACAGATCTACATGAACACTTGGCACATAACATATATTTAATTACTGAATATAAAAATAAGCTTCAAGCTGTTGGCTTTTAACGAGAGCAAATCGAGAGCAGATCGAGCGGAGATATGCTCCTAACAACTAGCTTTACCTTTCTTGCTTAGGTGCCGTCTCTCTCTATCTATACTGTTGTCGTCTCTCTCTATCTGTGCTGTTACCTCTTCTCTTAATTATTTGTGGCTTCAAAATACTTCCATGATATAAAATAAATAAATACTTTCATTCTGATTTGCCGATTACCAAACATGCCTCTAATATATATATGTATATATGCCATCTCCCATCTGCCCAATCTCTCTCTATCTCTCACTTCATATAAATAATAACATACTTTTCAAACCTTTGTCATTGTGGGCATTTCTTCTTTCTGCTGAAGTCTACAGAAGCCATTTCCAGTTGAGGTCAGTTAGCTGTATTACTTCTTCCATTTTGTGCTGTTTTTCTTGCCCATATCGCCTTTTTTGTGATAGAATTAGACCGAAGTTATGCTATGGCTATATCTATATATCTCTTTGTCTCTCTCTAGCTAGCTAGCTAGCTTTCTGTCTTTCTTTCTTTCTGTTTGTTTGCTGAGAAGAAGTATTGGATTGTGAAAGAATCACGTGAGAAAAGAAAGTGTTCTTTCCCACAAACTTTCATTTGATAGACAGATAGCCAAGGCTGCGCGGGAGCCTGCCTGCCATAGCTTGAGGACCAGTCTTTTGGCCTGTATATTATTTGACGAATATCATATTATTTTCCAATCACATAATTAATTTACTTTGATTTTGAAGGAAAGGATCTTGCCATTTTAATGCAATAGTTTGACACCCTTTTCATGATTTAGGATTTTACTCGTGCTTTATTATGTAAATATATGAAAAAATTACATTGGTTTTGGCAACTTTTTTTCTTTAAATGAATAATTTGCATTTTAAGCTAACAAGTTCTTGGGTTTGGTAAATCTCATTCTCCATGTCTTGAATTTGGCATTTACCATATGGCATAGAGGTTCCCATTTTTCTCCAAGTTCCCCGGCACTCGGCTTGAGATAGCTAATACTGAAATTCATTCGAAACCAAAAATAAAAATAGCTATAAAACTAACCATTTATTTAGCTACAAATTTACTAGCCAGTAGTGATCTAATTAACATGCTTTGAAATTCATGTTACCACTCAATTATAAAAAAAAAAAAAAAAAAAAAGGGGAAAAAAAAAGCCATAATGCCACCCTACAGTAACTAGCCATATGATGATACTTTTTAAAAGGCCAAAGGACAATTTCCCACCCATAGTTTGAGGCGGAGACAAAGTCCCACCCGTAAGTTTTCAAAAGCCCAGTCTCCCACCCTTGGACCAAAATTCAAACTTATTTTATAATTTTTCAAATGAAATGACTAAAATGCCCTTTAATAAATAAAAATTTAAAATAAAATTATAAAATAATTTTTAAAATTAAAAAATAATTAAAAAATATATTAAAAAATTAAAAAAATTTTAAAAAAATCAACTATCCACAGCCGCCTATGCCGACGGCGGTGGCCATTGATAACAGCACCAGGTGGCCGTCTCCGGTCACCTGGTTCCAGAGGAGGCCAGATCGGGCCTCCCCTTTGGGTGGAGGCTGCCAGATCTGGCCGCCTCCAGTTTTGGAGGAGGAGGCCAGATCTGGCCTCCTCCCCCGACAAACGTGGCCGAAAACGGCCGTTGGGACCAATATCGGTCCTCTTCGGCCGTTTCCGGTGGCCAGATTTGGCGGAGGTGGCCAGATCTGGCCGCCTCCTTCAAAACAGGAGGCGGTCGATCTGGCCGCCTCCACCCAAAGGGGAGGCCCGATCTGGCCTCCCCTGGAACCAGGTGGCCGGAGACGGCCACCTGGTGCTGTTATCAACGGCCACCGCCGCCGGCATCGGCGGCTGTGGCCAGTTGATTTTTTTAAAATTTTTTAATTTTTAAAAATTTTTTAATTTTTAATATTTTTTTAAATTTATATAAAATTTATTTTATTATTTTATAAAATTTTAATCATAAAATGATAAAATTGCCCCTGAAATATTATTATTTACTATTTTATTTAATATTAAATTATTTCCATGGGTGGGAGACCGGGCTTTTCAAAACTTGCGGGTGGAACTTTGTCCCCGCCTCAAACTATGGGTGGGAAATTGTCCTTTGGCCTTTTAAAAAAAATGAATACATAAATACATTCAATTTTTGCAATAGATCTTGATACTTTCTACTTGAACTTGGTGTACATCCACCACTATAATATTTTATTTTTTATATGGAAAAATTAGATTGAAAAATTTTAAATAAGAGTGACAGTTCGCCATAGAGAATAATATTAGCGTACAAAGTGTTAATTGTTAGGTCCCACTGATGCATGTGTGGTTCATAATCACTCGGACAGAGAAATACATCGCCAGATAGATATAGCTTCATCAATTTTTATTTACTTATATTTTGGGATGAATATATATAATATAATATTAAGTGGAAATCAAAAAATAAATTAAATCAAGAGAGTTCACATCACATTGCCAGACGAAAACAAAGACGTTCATGGTCCATTTCAACTAGCCTTTCTTCACTTTACCCCAACACTTTGATCCAAACAGCCAGTTTCGCTTGCTAAAGTTTCAATTATTTTGAAAGAGAAATTAATATGCAATAATAATAATAATAATAATACAAAGAAATGCAACTTTCTTTTCACAGAATATTTCCCATTTCCTTAGCCACTTATCCATATATATATATATATATATATATATATATTATGCTGACAATTATATACCTTTTGCATGTAACTAATTGTTAATTTTTTAAATAATAATAATAATAATAATAATACCCATTGGGCAATATCTTGAAATATAATTGGTATTTGGCGTATGTATGTATATATGTATTTCTTTCACCACAAAAGTGAAAACAATTGACGATACAGAGAGTGACACCTATTTTTGGATGCTCTCCTCACCCTCCTCATACCTAGCCATATTCCATTTATGTGCTCTCCCGTTTCTCTTTGACCTTTGCTTTCATCCTCGTCCGTACAATAGCTTTCCCATTATTATTATTATATTTACTCCTTCATATGTCCCCTTTAATTAATAATCTTTTTGAGAAATTCGTTTGTCTACCAAACCTCTTAGTGTTGATAATTTCATGAATAATGTTGGAATCTGTAGAAAAAATATGGCCCATTCAAAAAAAACATTCATTAAAATTTATAATATGGCGAAGGTATTACATCTTGTGAATAAAATTATTGAATTGCTTCGAGGTGATCGATTTTCCTTGGTAAAAAAAACAAACCCTTTAGTGGAGATATTCAAAGAGTGAATTTTTATTTTCACTTTCATTTATAGTGGCTCACGTGAATGGAAGTTCTGATTTTCTTCTCGTTTGAAGCATAAAAATGGTATTTTTATCAGCTATGAAAATCACCATCATCATCATGCATATAAAAAACATTACATAACCCTAGCCTCATGCAAGAGAGAAGCGTTGTACTGATTAACTAGTCTGATCCAAAACAAAATCATAAATTCTTGAAAAAGAGACAAAACTTCCATTTTTTCATTACAAATTAGTTTGATTTCCTTTTCCATGAAACAATTTATTTTACTGTAAAAAGAAGAACAACGATGGTGTTTGGTTTTGGAGGAGGTTGATTTCTCTGTTACATATGAAAGCTCGACCTCCTCACAACTGCCTGCAATGAAATCAAGAATGCTTTTCCTTTTTATATGTAATGTAACTCTACACAACTTTACACAACAAGAGTGCTGGAAACCCGGAATTCTGTTTTCTGAAAACATAAAAATCAAAAACAAACATCTATTTCTCGTACACTAACAACTCTTCGACCTAGTACTCTATATATCTATTTTTCGTACACTAACAACTCTTCGACCTAGTACTGTACATAGCTTTATTTTCCTACACTTTCTAGATTTCACTGATGCTTAAAAACATTACTTTGCAACACAGAGCCCGAGAATCTTTATGTTGCCTGCCTGTGTTTTGCTGTTTCTCTTTTTCAAAATTTATTGCGTAGCGTAGTTGCTGCTGTAATGCTAGTTGAAATTTCCTCATTTAACGTGTTTTTAGAAACTCTGACAGAAAGTTGCTTCTTTTACCTTTAATCTCTGCATTATATAGCCAACTTGTTCAGAGCTTTAATGGCTTCTTCAGTTTCCTTATTCGGGATTCTTTTAGTTTTTTAAAATGGCATCAAAATTTCCAAATTAAGAGTGGTTTTCTTTTCAACTTTTTTTAAATTATTTTTTGCGGGGATTTGTAGACTAGGTACTTGTTTAACGGGCCGCGCCGCTTATGTTTGTTGCTCGCGAGAGAGGACTCATTTGAAGACAATGCCATCTGCGTTCTTTCTTATATAAAGATATGTTTGTTTTGACTTTACTATGTCCTCCCTCTGTTGGGTTGAATGCAGAGCACTGGAAGAGTTTTTGTGATTGAAGGTTGTTTTTAAAGTGCTGAAAGGTGTGAAAATGGATCTCTATGATGTTAAAGAAGCCACAATCTTAGGAGCGTCGGTGCTGGTTTTGGCTTTTGTTGGTTGCTTTGCATTGAAACCAAGGTAATAATGCTAACAACCTCGTGGTTTTGGTCTCTGTGTGTTTCTTTATTTGATTACTGCTTCGTTTCCATGATTACAGGTTTATTTTATTCGTGTTTGTATTGGGATTTATCCATATGGGAAGCTTAGAACATGCTACCCATGGTTTGTCAACTTGCTATTGGTGTCTTAGGGGTTGAAATTTGGTTCCTAGTACGTACCCATGTTTGTGAATTGTTTATTGTGTTGAATTTCTGCTGATTAAGTTTGTTATTTTATACCATTCAGGGAGGAAGACACGGTCCGCAAACTGAGGCTTTGCTGGGTTATTTAAGTGAGATTTGAGCATGCTTGTTTGGTTGCAACAGAGGAAGTGTTTAGCAGAAGGGGTTTTTGATGTGGAATATTGGATCTAAACACAAGACATGCTGGGCTCTGATGAGGGAGTAGATGATGAATTCTTAGACTCAGTTGATTGTTTGTCTTATGAAGAGTCAGCTTTAGTGAAAGACGAATCAAGATGTGGGAAATCTGAGTATGAAATTTGGATGAATGAACCGCAAAGTGTCAAGGAAAGACGCAGAAATTTTTTAAGGGAAATGGATCTAGTTGAGTTTGCTCCTGTTAATGGGATGATCAGGTGGGATAGGATTACAGAATGCAGTGGAGCTGTTATGAGTTCTATTCAGGGAATTGAGGAAATTTTGGATTGTGAAAGAGAAATAAATTGTAAAGCCAATTGTATGGTGGATGAATCGGAGGTAGATGATATGACTGAACAAAGTGTAGCTCTTGAAGGTGAAAGTACTGAATTTTCGGCTTCTATTGATGAACATGAAAGAAGGAACAATGAGTCTCATTTGGAAGTATGCAAGCATGTGAATGAAAAGAAAGATAAGAAATGGTGGAAAAATCTTGTCAGTATGAGGAGAAGAGACCATAAAACTACACCTGATGTAACAAAATCAAATTCTGAGCAACCAAAAACGAATAGGATGAAGGTGAAGCAGATCAGGAAGAAGTGCACAGAGCTAACAGCTCTTTACATGGAACAAGAGATTCAAGCTCATAATGGCTATATCTGGACTATGAAGTTTAGTCCAGATGGGCAGTATTTGGCTAGCGGTGGTGAAGATGGAGTCGTGCGCGTTTGGCATATTACATCAGAAGATGCCTCTTGCAAACCTTTCATTGATGAAGACAAGTCAGATAGCTTAGTTAAAGGAAAGGCCATGTTTGGTAAAAAAATGTATAACCATGTGCCTGTTGTTGTACCTAATAAGATATTCCAGATACAAGAGTCCTCACTGCAAGAATTCCATGGCCACAACAGTGATATTTTAGACCTAGCGTGGTCCGATTCTAATGTGGGTAGATCCCCTGCAAAACTTTCCTTTTAGTATGTCTTGCTGTTGATGTGAAACTAAATTGGACTTTTTTATTTGCAGTATCTTCTTTCATGTTCAATGGATAAAACAGTTCGATTGTGGCAAGTGGGATGCGATAAATGCCTCAATGTTTTCCATCATAGCAATTACGGTAAGTATCACTGCAACAATCTTCGACTGTGCACTTTTTCCTGTTTCACAGTGGTGCAAAACTAATCACATGCTATTTATGGAAACAGTGACATGCATTCAGTTCAATCCCATTGATGATGGTTACTTCATCAGTGGCTCGATAGATGGAAACGTTCGGATTTGGGGAGTCTCTGAAGAGCACGTAGTTGATTGGACTTATGTGAGGGATGTAATATCTGCCATATGTTACAAGCCAGATGGAAAGGTATGATTCTGGTTACCTTGCTTAAGATTGTTGTATTGTATTAAAATGTTATAAGTTAATTGACTTTAATTCTCGACGGCAAGCAGGGCTTTGTAGTTGGCACAGTTACAGGCACTTGCCGCTTCTATGAAGCATCAGGTAAATTTTTGTTCCAAATCCTTTTGGCGGATCTAAATTTCAGATGGATCCTAAATAGATTTGTGACGGTACAGGCAATGATCTCCAATTAGAAGCAGAGGTACATTTTCTGGATAGAAAGAAATCCTCTGGCAACAAGATCACTGGGATTCAGGTATTTGCCTTTAAAGGCTCCACCTGCCTCAACCATAATCCTCATTGTTATTAACATCCTGTTCCCATTGCAGTTTTCAAAGGAAGAATCTAAAAAAATTATGATATCCTCCGGAGATTCCAAACTTCGAATCTTAGACGGGCTTGATATCATTCATAAATTTAAAGGTAGAGATTTGATATCTAACTTGTTTTGAAATTTTAATTTGTTGGATATTCATTTTTTTAATTAACTTGAGGATGTAGTAAGACTATAGTTCTAGATGTTGTTACAGCTGTATTATAAATGGTATGCATGAACCTTATGCGACCAACTAAATAAGCTTTTGGCATACAATGCACCTACGGCTTTCATCTTCAGAAAGAAAGAAAGGGGATCTGATCAGCTTGACTAGATCACAAATATTTGCATTTGCGCGCTTTCCCATCAGCCTTTACAGCTGGGCTTTTGCTTATATACAGCCAGCTTTTACCTTGATGGATGGTGCAGTCATTCTTGGTTTTCTAGTCTCACCTTTTTTAATGCCAAGTATACGATACAAGGCCATTAGGGTTATAATGGTCTATCTCTGAACGCTTAAATATTTTGCTTTTTATTGAATCAACATGTGCCCATCTTCCTAATTTCAAATATATATTTTATGTTCCAGGTCTCCCCAAGTCTGGAAGTCAGATGTCGGCTTCGTTTACTACAGCTGGGAGACACATAATCTCAGTCGGAGAGGATTGTCGCATTTATGTTTGGAGCTACGACGACTTATGTTTCCCATCGTCTCAACACGCCAAATCCGTTCGTTCTTGCGAGCATTTCTTCGCTGAAGGTGTGTCTGTTGCAGTGCAGTGGGCAGGCATGGGGAAGGGGAACGAACACAGGAGTCTGAATGGTCTTCACGGTTGCTCACAAAGATGGGATAACCTGGAGAGTTCATCTTGGAACAGAGATTCGGAACGATTCTCCGTCGGAAGTTGTTTCTCCATTGATGGCGCATGCAGGGGCTCCGCAACCTGGCCTGAAGAGATACTTCCACTTTGGGAAACAGGAGAAGATGTATATTCTCATTATCATTATCGTCAACAACAACAACAACAGCGCCAGATTAATCTCTACGATCTCGCAGCAATGTCAGAAACCTGGGGGCTTGTCATTGTAACAGCAGGATGTGATGGAATGATCAAAACCTTCCACAACCATGGATTGCCTGTGAGGCTGTAAAGGGAAGACTGAAGTTGAGATCAGGAATATGTAAATGTTGCAGTCCATGTCAAGTTATTCATACTGTAACTATCTTTTTTGTATCTATTTAGCGTGGTAAAAGTTTTCAGTCGGTCAAGTCTTTTGGCATGCATTGTAATTGTTTTGTTCATGTCATAGGGCTTAAAATTAACTTGGTCTGGCCCATCTTGAGGTGGACCATTTGATTTTTTATCTAGCTAGTTTCATTTTTCCAGTGAATAATACCTCGAGTTATATACGACAACAAAAATACAACTCATATTTCAGTTCTATTTTGTAAATCATCAAACTTTTATTTTAATATAGAGATTTATATATTTGAATTATATGTGTCTGCATGTGTTCATATGGCTCCTCGAATTCCTATTTATATAAAATTATAATTTAGTGATTTTATTTATATATTTTTTTTAAATATCCATTTATATATTTAAATAATATGTTATCCTATAATTGAATATTAATTTATTTTTAATTCAAATTCATTCAATCATATCTCAATTACAGGATGATACAAAATCTCTATACACATATCAAAAGTGTGTCTATATAATTTTTTTTTAATTATAATTAGTCATGTAAATGGAAATTCATAATTGATTTATTAATATAAACTAATTTTAAAAACTAATTTTCCAATTTTGATATAATCAAATAACTATATTTCATCAATGGTTTGATAAGAAGGCTAATTCCTAGTTTTTAAGCTTGGCAAAATTAATTTTCCGTTAATTTTGTTGATAAAATCTATTAAATTTTTTATCAAATTATTGAAAATATAAGAAAACCATAAAAAAAAAAAAAACATTTTACCTCAAATCTTATTAAATAATTTTGTACCCTAATTTATATTAGTTTTAATTTAAAATAAAAAATGTATAATACAAATATATATATATATATATATATATATATATGTGTGTGTGTGTGTGTGTGTGTGTGTGTGTGTAAAAAAAGGTATGATCGTATGCGTAGAATTAACTATTACTTTTTTAAAATTTAGAAATGGTAATGAAAGTTTTAAAAAAGTCATTAAATTTCAAAAAAGTTGTAGACTATTTTTACTGAAATTTTATGATGTTCTCAAAAACTGACCTTCATCTAAATTCAGAACCCCTGCCTTCTTGTTACTGGACGCAACACTTGAGGTCAACTTTACTTCTGACCATTTATTTGTCAAAAGTGAATAAAAAGAAGTTTTTTAAACTTGCAGAGGTTGCACAAGGCAAGAAAGATGGTGAATCCAACAAAGAGGGAGGGAGAAAGAGGAAAAGAGTATAGAAGTGCTGGGAAGAAGAAAAAGAAGGATAAATTTCACGTAGTCTAATAATTGAGTTGATGCTTACGGACCAAATAAAGCTGCTCAAGCAGAGCAGGTCGAGGGCATGTGAAGGAGCATATAAAGAAGATTACATCTGATGGTTGTTGCCGCAAGGCTGCCTGTCAAGGGAAGAGGCTACTGCAATGCAAGGGGTGAAAGACTTGCGGCAACAAAATAGAAAGAGAAAAACCAGCAGCCAGTGCGGCGCAAACTTCTGTCTAGTTGACAGGATATATGAACATCTAATTCTTGTTGCTCACTGTTGGCGGTCAAATTTAAGTATTTTTGTTTTTATAATAGTCACCTAATCATCTTGTAAATTAAATATTCAAATAATCATGTCTAATAAGTTAAGTTAATTTTTAGTGGTCATTATTATTGGTAATGTTGCATACAACAATAGCTATTGCTTTTATTTTTTTATTTTTATAAATTTTAGTATTTTTAAATTTACTTTTTAATTTTTTATTATTTTATTATTTTTAGATTTTATAATTTTCATATATTTTTAATTTTTTTATTATATAATAATTTAATATTATTATATATTTTATTATAATTTTTTATTTTTTTTGGTTGCATGTTGGTACTTTTATCAAAAAAATAATAAATTGGATGTAAAATGTTTTAGAGTAAATGTTTATCAATAATTGTTTATTATCAATGATGATGTGTCAAATAATATAAAAAGTAATCTTTTATTGTCAAGATAATTTTAACTGTATTACAATTTTATCTTTATTTATTACAATTTTATCTTTATTTATTAAATTTTTTAAACCAAATTACTCTCATTTTTAATATGCTTATAATAATTTAAAAAATAATAATTACACTAAAAAAAAGTAAAACAAATTAAATTAAAGGTGTAAAAATTTTATAATCATATATTTGAGAAAAATTTAAATTTTTAAGAATGTTAATGAAATTTTAAAGAGACTTTTAATTTGATAAAAGTTTGGGGTGTTTTGAAACGTTTTAAAATTTTCCTATAACCCTTTAAAATTTTAAAAAAGTTCAATACACCCCCTATAGGATGAAGTTTTATATACATTTAAAAATTAATACAAATCAAAATAGGGTGTTTCATGTATCCATAGAAAGGGTGACACGCAACGGAATGTATATATTTAAAATTTTCATATAGAGTCCCAAAACACCCTATACAAGATCAAATTATATATGTACATACGAAAATAAGTATAAATCAAAATATGGTGCTTGATGTGTTCATAGCTGTGTTGTGGCTCTACTAGTTTTTATGTGACAAAGAGATTAGTTCTACAATTGCTTTTTTACCCTTTTGGGGTGGCAGTTGGGACATCCATACAAAGCGCCCAACTTTGGAACTCCAAAACAATGTTTATATGCTAGTATAACAAGTGTATAGGAAAGGAAGTATGTCAAGAAACACAAATATGTGCCTTGGGTGCATTTGCAACAAGAAAGGAGAATAGAGTTTTGGAAAAAGGAAGAATCCTCGCGTAATGAAGAAGACAAGTCACATATTTATAGATAAATATGATGCATGGTTATGCATGATTGCATTATTTGATTTTGTTAATGCATAATCGTGTATGTTTCATCCACGCATCACTAAGACATGCATCTAATACTTATCTAACTTCATAATTATCACAGAACAAAGATATTTTCCATGAATAGTTGTCTATACACTGCCAGCAAGCATGGGCATGCATCAACAAGTATGTCCAAATTTTGATTGAATTCGATGTCTTTTAGATCCAATCTAATAAGAACTATTACATGGCAACCTTGTGCAAGCATACTCCAGGCCAAAAACCAACTCTTGATTTCTAACTTGATTTATTCAGATCTAGCAAGTCAATTGTACCTTTATCCAAACATGTACATACACTCACTGCTAGGATCAATAATCTTTTACCTTTGGAGCTTGATCAACTTCTATTGTGTGTAACCCATAAGCTTTCTACTGATCTTATAATGTTTGGATCTAATTAGATTCCCAAACATAGACCATGAATGGACTCTAGCAAATCATCATAGTCACTTGTCTAATAGAGTATCAACGAAAAACTTTAAACTTGATCAATCTAACAATTAATAGACAAAACAATCATTTCGTCATATTAGATTTCTTAAGGCTAAAGATAAAAGTAGTTTCTACCTTACTAATCCGTCATAACCATAGTTTAACCTTGATCTAAACCTACTCAAATTCAATAACAACCTCATCCTATATGGCCATAGATTTATGTGGTCTTGGGTACTTGTTAATAGGCTTATTAAAGATACATTTTTATATACTTAAAAATGATGAATCATTTATTGACATACCAAAACCTTTATGCAAATTTTAATACAGTTAATTACTACTTTTATAGTAACTCTAATTATAATGAAATGTTATATGGCATCAAATTGTACCAATCCTTGCACAAAATAGTATAGTATCCTCAAGTAAAAGTATTAGACCCCTAGGTATTTTGATGATAACAAAAACACTAATAAAATGACTAATTTGTCCTTGGCATGATTAGATTCATGAACAATATATGACACAAACTATTTTATTTTTTATTGGATAGATGCACACCTATGATTGAATTATGTACACCTATACATAGTTCATTTTTGTCATGTACATGCTTTCACATGGCACTATGAGCTATCCTCATAGATGCTTTTATGTTTTGAAGCTATGAATATCAGTGTATGCCCGTGAAAGATAAACTTCAACTAATCATGGAAAGGTCTTCTTATGAATATATGCTCTTGTACGCGGTCAACAGAAGTCAATTTAACACTTATGTACAGGTGTGAGGGTACAATCTTGAACCAACTAGTCAAAACTTTGAGTAAATTTATTTGAAAAAATAGACATATGAGGTTTATGATCAAAGCTCCAAACCACTCTAAAATTAGTTGAAAACTTTCTATCTCCTTTACGATTTAATTGTTTAACTTGTTGTGTTAACTTATTTAATTGATTTAAGTTGCTTATTAATTGTTGCATTTATAATTGATCACATTTGTATTAAAATTGTATTTGAGGGTCAAATTAGTTTTCGGGTGCAAAGTTTTTGATAAATCCTATTTACCCTTTTTTTTTTTTTTAGGATTATTTACCCTTTTGGGTTTTACAATAGGTATTAGATTATGAGCTTTTATTTTCAAAATCTAACGATTCTTAGAGTCAAAGATCGATTTTTATATGGCTAATATTTATACACCAATCTTTTAAGAAGGCCAAAGTTTGATTAGACCACCCTTACTTTGTAGAGTCAATTATAATCAATGGAAAGTAAGAATGAAATTACATACTCAATCCATATGCTATAAACTTTGAAAAATTATTGAAAATGGTGATTTAGTTCTTAGAGACGCTAGGATGTATGAACCCAAATAAGAAGAGAAAGTTAAGGCAAAGAAAAATATTACCTTATAGGTGGTGAACAATTCAGATGAAGACAAAAAATCTTCAGTAGATGAAGAGTCCTTAATGAATGAGGAAGACGTAAAAATTCCACAAAGGTGTGTGCTCTACAGACATGATCATATGTCTTCATTCTTCAATGCTTCAAAATTTTAAAAGGCCTCACGTATGTTGGAGCACAATATCTCTATGAGAACACATGATTAAGATTTACCTTAGCATGAGCGTGTGTCTAGGTGTTGACTTTTGACTTTTACACGTTGGACTTGTATGAGAACCTTGGCAATGCACCTTTATTCTTAATAACATGATCATGTGTTTAAAAATAATATGGTAGTGCATCCTTATTTCTTGTTGCATAAATGCTTGCATAACTTGAGAACACATGTGTTATCTTATACAAGACGAACACAATCATGCTATTAAGACACACATAGTCATGTGTCGGGCTAAAACTGTAAAATAAAAACTTTTTCTCGATTTTTTCATGAATTAATTCATGCAAGAATAAGTTAAATATTTTAACTCAAGTTTTACATCATATCAACATATAGATGTCCAACATGTGTGATTTGAGGTCACATACGAGCCAACTCACCGATGTTGTCTAATCATGTGTAGTGAAATAGAAAACCATCAAAGTCAAAGCTTCTCACCCATGACCATGTATACTCAATCCGTATATTATAAACTTTGAAAAATTATTAAAAAAGGTGATTTAGTTCTTAGAGACCTTAGGATGCATGAACCCAAATAACAAGAGAAAGTTAAGGCAAGAAAAATATCACCTTAGAAGTGGAGGATAGTTCAGATGAAGCAAAAAATCTTCAGTAGATGAAGAGTCCTTGATAAATGAGGAGGAATGAAATAGCCTAGGGGTAGAATTTTCATTTTAGACTTTGAAACTAAGAGTAAAAGAGAGATTTTCAGATAAAAAGTAGATTCGAGAAAGTTTGAGGGTAAAAGAGTCATTTAGAGGTCTTTCGTGGCACGAGGAGAGAGACATTTGAATTTTTAGAGGGTACACGACCATGTGTCAGGTGAGAGAGCCATAAATGTTTCATTATTTTGTATATTCGCCCAGTTTATTCGCTTCAGCTTTTCTCTTCTCTATTTTCCAATTACCCTAGGTAAGAAATCGTCCAACTAACAACTGATAATCAAGTTAGAGATCTGAGAGAAACAAGAAAGAGAGATTCAGACGTAATGGCTAGAAGTAAGTATTTCTTATCTCTTCTAGTTAAGTTTGAGCTGCCTTTCTGATTTGAGTCTCCTTGGATGATTGTTGTGTGTTGAGGATGCAGGTTACTATGATTTGATGATGAAATGAGATAATGGATGATGATTCATAAGATTATTATGATATGTTTTGATGATTTTATGCTTGGGTATGTATTTATGAGAAATGTATGATTTTTAACATGCTAAATGTTGAATAAATGAGATGAGGAGGCTTATTGGCATGAATATTTGTTATATATGTGTTTGATTGAGTAATTGTTGTGTTTTGTGTGAGTTTTGTTAGGATTTTCTAGGTTTCTAAACATGAATTACAGAAGAAGAGTTGAGCACACGATCGTGTACCCGAGGGCACACGCTCATGTGGCTTCTTTTCTACATGAACACGGTCTTGCATGGTACCCATGTGCATATGAAAATCTAGACACATATCCATATAGTCGATACACATGTCCGTGTAAATAATCCTAATTTTCTACACCCGTGTAGGCAAGACACAGAATGGTGTTGAGGCAGCTACACCTTCGTACTAGTGTGGTACACAGTCGTGTGCCTTATATGCACGCCTATGTATTCACACCATATGTCTATGTGGCCAACCAAAGTTTGATAAATGTTTCCAAAAGCTAGCATGCCCAAGGACACGACTTGAGCACGGTCTCATATGCTTTCACATACGCTCGTGTGCCAAGCATAACATGCCCATGTGCCTTAAGAAAATTAAAGAATCAATTCCAAAGCAAACTTAAGAAGTCCTAAGCCAATTCTAAGCATGAGAAACTTAAGAATAAGATGATATAACAACATATCATGCATAATTACTAGTATAGAGCATGACATGTCACATGAGATGTTTTTAAAAACGGATCCAAGGATTTGAAAGTTTATTTTAACAGTATAGATATTTGATGTTTTAGACATCGTTAGGGGTAAATACGAAGGGGCACCTCTGAGTTTGCAGGCCCACTAGAGAGGGAAACTAGTGTCCACTAGAGAGAACATGGTCTTTAACCAAGCTCGTTAGAGAAAGTACTGATTGTGCACGAGTAGTTTCATTATAGGTTTGAGCTCATATGGCCAAGGCGTCGAATCCTTGTATTCATTAGTCTGGCCAGCAAAATAGATATTTTCAGATACATTACTTTCTAATACAGTTTTCAGCTATACTATATGTATATATATTTATGATCTTCAAATCATAACTTTTATATTAGAAAGAGTTTTCAGAAAATCAGGTCCTAAGGTAAGTTTTATGACTAATAAGCATTTACATGACATCAGAGCTTGCATATCATGTCATGTATAACATTCATAATAAATAAGAACAAATAAAGACAATTAGCATTCCTAAAAACAAATGAAATAAGAAAGTAAAGAAATAGGAGATAAGAAACAATGAATAAGAAAACTGTAAAGCAAGAATAACGAGATATGATATGAGGTCAACTTAAGCTCGATACCTGTCTGTGTTAGAGATAGGAAATGTTTACTGAGTGATTTTGTCACTCACCCCTTTCTCTTCCTTTCTTTTTTACATGTCAGTGAGTAGAGGACTGAACGGGAGTGATGCAACTATCAAATTTTGAGAACATGACTTGGTAGTAGATAACATGTTTATGACTCACATGCTTTTGTTTATTTCTCATGTATATGTGTGTATTATACTATAGTATTGTAGCGACCCCCGCCCCAGGTTACTGTACACTGCGAAAAATACTGAGTATAATAATAAAATATACCTGAGACGGGGACCTCTACAGTAAAAAGATCACTGCTGCTGCTGCTGAAATAAAAATTTTTTTTATAAGAAGAAACTGTAAATATAATTCAATATTAAAATATTCTGAAATGCAAGCGTGAAAACCCATGCTGCTCATGTATAAAAATATACTAGTCATACAGTGTATATTAATATGTAATACACATATATATATACATGAGAAAGTAAAAGCATGTGAGCCAACATGCTGACTGCTGCTACCGAACCATATCCCCAACATCTCGTAGTGGTCTCGCTCCAGCTCAGCCACTCGATCACTGACCTGCAAAAAGGAAACAGGGAAGGGAGTGAGTGACAAAGTCACTCAGCAAGCGTTTCCAAACCAAACACTCGCAGGTCAAAACTAACTGACTACGTGACTCGTCACGTAGAAGATTCTGATATACTGTTGATTTATTCTGATTCTCTTGATATACTAAAGTATATCCATTTTCTGAATTATTTCTTACTGAATTCTGTTATGTTACTGTTCTGTTTCTCATCTGTTTCTCATGAGATGCTGTACATGACGATAAAATGTATATGCTGATGTCATGTATGCTGAAAAGCTATAAAAACTCGCCCTCAGGCTTGTTTTTTTGGAAAACTATCTTTTCTGAAAACTCTTTCTGATAATAAAACTGTGATAAGAAGATCCTGAATATATACGTATAGTATATGCTGAAATTTGTATCAGAAAGTACTATAAATATCTAAAAATCTGCTATGCTGGCTAGACTGATAAATACAGGGATTCGGCAACCTGACCGTGTGAGTTCAAAGTCCTACTGAATCTACTGATGCACAACCAGTACTCTCTCTAACGAGCTTGGTCAGTGACCATGTCCTCTCTAGCGGATGCTGGTTTCCCTCTCTAACGGGTGTGCGAACTCACAGGTGGCCCCTCGTATTCACCCCTATCTGATATGTGAAATCTTATATATGTATATCTGAAAATCATGCTGTTAGATCCTTGGATCCAGTCTGAAATCATCTGATATGGCATGTTGTGCTAAATGCTGATAATCATGCATGAAATGCTGATTAATAGCTTATTTCTGAGTTCTGTGTGCTTAGAAATGGCTTAGAGTGGCTTAATTCTCTTTTCAATTTCATTTTCTGCTTTTCTTTAAGTGCATGGGCGTGTGTTCTGGGGCGCACGGGCGTGTGTCAAGGCACACGGGACCGTGTGCTCATCGTGCTGCTAGGCGTGCAAGGTTTTGGAATTATTTCTCACATTTTGGTTGGACACACGGGCATGTGGTGTAACACACGAGCGTGTGGTGTAACACACAGGCGTGCATACTGAGGCACACGGGCGTGTATGGCACTGCACGGGCTTGTGGCTGCCTTCTTCTTCTTCCCGTGTCTCGCATACACGGGCGTGTGGAATTGGGGAAAGCACACAGGCGTGTATAGTCGGGCACACATGCATGTGTCTGGGTTTTCATACGTACACGACCAGCTTGCATGATCGTGTCCCATACAGAATTGAGGCCACACGGGCGTGCATCAAGGATGCACGGTCGTGTGCTTGACCCAGATTCTGCAGATAGCATCTGGAAATCCAGAAATTCCCACACCAACGCTTCCACACTTCAAATCAACACATATACACATTTTCTACTACTACTAGCACGTAAATATTCATCATTTCATCATCTCAATCACGACAATCATCATAAATAAAGCATATATCTCATACAACTCAAGCATGCTGGAAATATCCCAAACAAGCACACATAAAGTTCTCATAAACTGGAAACAACCAAACAGGCTCTGAACAAGCGAAAGAGGTAAGGAAAACACTTACCTCGCGCCATGGAAGCTTGACCTCTATCTTTGGAAGCTTCTGGATCTCTATTCTGAAGCTGGCCTGTTGGGGGATCTCTCTCACCCAATCTAGGGTTCACTGGAACTAAGGAAGAAGAAGAGAAAATAAGCTGGGAATTGCGCGACTGAAATAAAACATATACACGGCTAAAAGAGCAGACACATGGTCGTGTGTCCTAGGCACACGGTCGTGTGTGTGGTGGAAAATAGCCATTTCCACCCACCCTTGCACAGAAACTGAACTAAGCCCTAAAAGACTTCTAAAATGACTCTTCTACCCCCTTGAACTTTCTAAAATAATAGTTCTACCCTTGGGTCATTACAATTCTCCCCCTATAATAAAAATTCCGTCCTCAAAATTACCTAAACAGCTCAGGGAATCTTTCTCTCATGTCTGCTTCAACTTCCCAAGTAACTTCCTCGATTCTCTGACTTCTCCACAGAACTTTAACCAGGAGAATCTCTCTGTTTCTCAGCTTCTTTACTCTGTAGTCCAAAATCTGAACTAGAACTTCTTGGTAACTCAAGTCATCTGACAACTCCAGATCTTGAACCTCTAACACATGAGACAGATCGCTCACATATTTTCTTAGCTGAGAGACATGAAACACACTGTGGATTCTATCTAAGCTGGCTGGAAGAGCGAGTCTGTAAGCAACTCTACCCACTCTCCCCAAAATCTGATACAATCCAATGAATCTTGAAGCCAACTTGCCTTTTCTGCCAAATCTTAGGATTTTTCTGTAGGGACCAACTCGTAGAAATATGTGGTCTCCAATCTCAAACTCTATGTCCCTAAGCCTTAGATCTGCATAGCTTTTCTGACGATCTTGGGCCTGTTGAATTCTCTGCCTCATAACTTTAATCTGCTCAATCATTAGCTGAGTCATCTTTGGCCCTACTGCTGACTCTAATGAATCTCTGTCACCAATGTCATCTCAATACAACGGTGATCTGCACTTCCTACCATACAAGGCCTCAAAAGGTGTCATCTGGATCGTAGACTGAAAGTTGTTGTTGTAGGCAAATTCCATCAACGGTAGCAAATCAGCCTAACTAGTCTGAAAATCCATGCAACAGGCTCTCAACATGTCCTCAAGAATTTAATTGACTCTCTCAGTCTGACCATCTGTTTGCGGGTGATAAGTTGAACTGAAATGAAGTCTGGTCCCCAATGCTTTCTGTAGACTACCCCAGAAAGCATATAAAAATCTCGAATCTCTGTCTGATACTATGTCTTTAGGAACCCCATGTAATCTGACCACCTCTCTGATGTACAAACGGCCCAACTGATCTGTGCTCATACCCTCTCTGATCGATAAAAAGTGAGCGGACTTGGTCAATCTGTCGACTATTACCTAAATACTGTTGTACCCACGCTGAACTCTGGGAAGTCTTGAAATGAAATCCATGGAGATACTCTCCCATTTCTACTCACGAATTCTCAATGGCTGTAATAACCCAGAAGGTCTCTGATGCTCTGCTTTGACTTACTGACAAGTCAAACATCTAGCAATGAACTCTAAGATATCTCTCTTCATACCAGACCACCAAAATCCTCTCTTGAGGTCTTGATACATCTTGGTACTATCGGGATGCGCTGAATAAGTTGTACTGTGAGCCTCTGACAAGATTCTCTGTCTCAATTCTGTGTCCTCTGACACACAAACTCTGTCTTTGAATCTCAGAATCCTATCTCTGATCTCAAAGTCTGGCGTTGTGCCCTCATAAACCCTCTAAATCATACTCTAAACCCACCTATCTGACATATGAGCAACTCTGATATCATCCAGTAGCGTGGACACTATCTAAAGTCTGGAGAAACCGACTATAACAATCTCAATATCCTCTCTGGCGATCTCATGCTACAACTGACTCTGCACTGAAATCATGGATAGAGCTATTCTCCTACTTAGGGCATCAGCTACTACATTAGCCTTGCCCGAATGATAGCGAATTTCACAATCATAATCCTTTACTAGCTCTAACCATCTTCTCTGTCTCATGTTCAATTCTTTATGGGTGAAGAAATACTTGAGACTTTGATGATCTGAATATATGCAGCACCTGACACCATATAAGTAGTGTCTCCAGATCTTCAAGGTAAAAACTACTGCAACCAACTCCAAATCATGCGTAGGGTATCTCAACTCATAGTCCTTTAATTGCCTAGAGGCATAGGCAATTACCCTACCTTGCTGCATCAATACTACTCTAATCCCCTAATGGGATACATCTGAATAAATCTCATAGTCGACACCTTCCTGAGGTAGTGCCAACACTGGAGCACTGGTTAGTCTTTACTTTAATTCTTGAAATCTCTGCTCGTAGACCTCGGTCCAAGCAAAAGAAACCTCTCTCCGAGTCAAAGCTGTCAATGGCCTTGCTATGCTAGAAAAACACTCTATGAATCTACGGTAATATCTAGCCAACCCAAGAAAACTCCTCACCTCCTTAGGTGTCCTTGGCCTTGGCCTTGGCCAACTCAGAATAACCTCAATCTTACTCGGATCTACTGAAATACTAGTTGTTGAGACAACATGCCCAAGAAAAGCTACACTGCTCAACCAGAACTCACATTTGCTGAACTTGTCATAAAACTGACGATCTCTCAATCTCTGACGAACAAACCTTAGATGCTCTTCATGCTCCTCTACACTCCTCGAGTAGACCAAGATGTCGTCAATAAAGACAACAACGAATCTATCTAGACAGTCTTAGAAAACTCGATTCATCAAATCCATAAATACTGCAGGAGCATTCATCAACCCAAAAGGCATCACTACAAACTCGTAGTGGCCATACCTCGTCTTGAAAGCCGTCTTGGGTACATCTCGCTCTACAACTTTTACTTGATGATACCCATACCTTAAATCTATCTTGGAGAACACTGCAGCTCCACTCAACTAATCAAACAAGCCATCAATCCTGGGCAACGGATACTTGTTCTTCACTGTTACCTTGTTCAGCTCTTTATAATCTATACACATTCTCAGGCTTCCGTCTTTTTTCTTGACGAACAAGATGGGAGCACCCTATGGCGAGCAGTTCGGTCTGATAAACCGCTTATCAATCAACTCTTACAGCTGCTTCTTCAATTCTTGCAACTCTACTGGAGCCATCCGATACGGAGCCTTGGAAATAGGAGCTGTACCAGGAAGCAACTCTATACAAAACTCCAGCTCTCTCTCAGGAGGTAACCCTGGCAGATCATCTAGAAACACATCAGGAAACTCCCTCACTACAGGCATATCCTCGATACTCGACCCAACTACATCTCTACATACCACATTAGCCAAGTATCCTACACAGCCTTTACTCAGAAGTCTCCTTGCCTGTAAATAGGAAATGAGCGGGGTCTCTACTCTCCCCTCTCCAAACACGAACTGATCAGGGTCTAACTGCAGTCTAACCTTTTTCTTCCTACAGTCAATCTTTACCCCATAATCACTCAGAAAGTTCATGTCTAGGATCATGTCAAAATCAGCCAACTCTAACATGATCAGGTCTATCCTCAATCTCCTGCCCATAATCTCAATCTCCTGATATGACAGTACCTAATCACTCAAAACTATGCCACCATCTGGTATCTCTATACAAATACTCTTATCTGCCATACTAGGGATTAACCCTAAACTCTCTACTACTTCTCTAGATATGAAACTGTGTGTGGCACCACAATCAATCAACACATAAATAGGAGTATTAAGGAAGAACAACTGACTGGTAATTACATACGGCCCGACCTCTGCCTGATCCCGTCTAACTGTAAAGACTCTGACTCTACCTCCACCCGAAGGACCAACACCTCCTCCAAGTACACTGGGACCACCTCTGCTTGCTTCAACACCTTTGCCTGTTAGACCAGGAACAGGAAAACCTTTAGCTGGAGGACCACCACCAAGAACTGGGCACTCTGACACGCGATGACCAGGTTGTCTGCATCTGAAGCATACACCCTGTCCTAGTAAGCACTCTCCTGAATGCCTCCTACCACAAGTCCTACACTGTGGTAGCTCTGTCCTCTGTTTTTTGCCTTTACCAGATTTCTTGGACTGCATGGGTCTCTTTCCTTTATCACCAGCTCTGTCAGGACCTCTATTTGGGGCCCTCTCTGTAGTTCTATTGAACGCACCCATCCTCTGAAGATAAACCTCTGATCTCAAGACTCTCTCCAAGGTGTCACTGAATCTCTAAGGAGGAGACGATCCTGTCATGACATCTCTAGCTATTGCTGGGTGCAAACCATGCACAAATTTTTGTACCCTAGTGATCTTTGAAGCTGTCATGTCTGGCACAAATCTCACAAGCTGATTAAATCTGGTAGCATAGTCTTTAATTGAACCTGTACCTTCAGTCAACTCTATGAACTCTTGAGCCCTGGCATGCATCATGTCTGCATCATGTCTGCACTACGGTACTCCTCATCAAATAATCTTCTAAAGTCAACCCAAGACATACTACGAATATCCACTGATGTCTTAACAAGGTTCCACTAAACCCTCACATCACCTCTGAGCATATAAACTGCATATCTGACTCTCTCTCTGTCTGTCATGGTGAACAACTCCATGACACTCTCTACTGATTCAATCCAGTCTTCTGTGACTGTAGGATCTTTGGAACCAGTAAATCTGGGCAGTTGATGGGCTCCTAGTAGACTATAAATCAGATGCAGTCTCTCTGAACCACTAGTACCAATTGTGTCTGCCCCTGAACTCTGACCTCTCTGATACTCATACTCTGGTGCCTAAGCATACTCTGGTGCTTGAAAATCCTCTGGCCTCTACTCATAATATTCTCTACCTCGCCCCTGACGGGTTCTACCTCTGACAGGCTCTTGAGTCTCAACCCTCTCTGGAGGCTATCGTTCTTCTCTCATCACTTCTCTGACAATGTCTCTGACATCCTCTGGCCTAAGAGATACTCAGGAGTGCTGAGACCGCCTAAGGTCACTAGTGCTCATGGGTCTAATTGAGGCACTACTCTGCTTACTCACATCTCTAGGTAACTGGGATCTCCTATCTAGGAAATCACAACACAGAGGATAAATATCAAACATAAACTGAAATCACATTTAAAACTTACGCTGAGAAGAGCGAACGATGGCTGCTAGGATATGCTGGCTCTCGGCTTATGCAAATTATAAAAATAATACATGTGAAAACTTATTTTCTAAAAATGATTTTCAAAATCTGCTGAATGGCTCAAAGCAATGCTCTGATACCAAACACTGTAGCGACCCCTGCCCCAGGTTACTGTGTACTGCGAAAAATACTGAGTATAATAATAAAATATACCTGAGACGGGGACCTCTACAGTAAAAAGATCACTGTTGCTGCTGTTGCTGAAATAAAAATTTTCTTTATAAGAAGAAACTGTAAATATAATTTAGTATTAAAATATTCTGAAATGCAAGCGTGAAAACTCAGATTGCTCATGTATAAAAATATACTAGTCATACAGTGTATATTAATATGTAATACACACATATATATACATGAGAAAGTAAAAGCATGCGAGCCAACATGTTGACTGCTGCTACCAAGCCATATCCCCAATATCTCGCAGCGGTCTCACTCCAGCTCAGCCACTCGAATCACTGACCTGTAAAAAGGAAACAGGGAAGGCAGTGAGTGACAAAGTCACTTAGCAAGCGTTTCCAAACCAAACACTCGCAGGTCAAAACTAACTGACTACGTGACTCGTCACGTGGAAGATTCTGATATACTGCTGATTTATTCTGATTCTCTTGATATACCGAAGTATATCTATTTTCTGAATTATTTCTTATTGAATTCTGTTCTGTTTCTCATGAGATGCTGTACATAACGATGGAATGTATATGCTGATGTCATGTTTGCTGAAAAACTGTAAAATCTCACCATTAGGCTTGTTTTTCTGGAAAATTATCTTTTCTGAAAACTCTTTCTGATAATAAAACTGTGATCCGAAGATCCTAAATATATACGTATAGTATATGCTGAAATCTGTATCAGAAAGTACTGTAAATATCTAAAAATCTACTATATTGGCCAGACTGATGAATACAGAGATTCGACACCCTGGCCGTGTGAATTCAAAGTCCTATTGAATCTACTGATACACAACCAGCACTCTCTCTAATGAGCTTAGTCAGTGACCATGTCCTCTCTAGCGGACGCTGGTTTCCCTCTCTAGTGGGTGTGCGAACTCACAAGTGCCCCCTCGTATCCACCCCTATCTAATATATGAAATCTTATATATGTATATCTGAAAATCATGTTGTTGGATCCTTGGATCCAGTCTGAAATCATCTGATATGGTATGTCGTGCTAAATGCTGATAATCATGCATGAAATGCTGATTAATAGCTTATTACTGAGTTCTGTGTGCTTAGAAATG
>JAJEJH010000655.1:5000-112561 GCA_026122585.1 Anacardium occidentale | reverse complement strand
ACAACTTACATAGCCAAGGTATTGAATCCTTGTATTTATCCGTTCAAGCAGTGTTATGTCTTATACCGTAACATTTATTTCATTGCATGGTTCAAAACATACTTCAAAGTTTAGTAACCATCGTAACAGACTACTTGATCAATATCCAAGTAGCACTCATCTAGTTCAAGACAACCAAGGAAGACCAATCATACTGTTGCAATGGCTGACTCGATACGAACTTGCTAAATTCGAAGAAATTGAGACACATGAAAGGAACAAACATAGGTTCGAGTCATACATTCGAATAGATCTCAAGCATCACCAATATTGTTTCTGACAGTCCAAGGCCTCATTATTTATCAAGTGACTTCATACGAAGCCAATGAAAAAAATGAAAGTCGAATCAGATAAGAATCGGGCCAGAAACTAGCAAAGAAAAAAAAAGGGCCCTGGCATGCACGGCCGCGCGCACACCTGTGCGCGCAAGAAGCAAGCACTGCATGCTGCCTTGCAGCGCAAGCCTGCGTGCGTTGCACGAACTTGTGCGCAGTGTGCGCGCTCCTGCGCAGCATGCTTATGCCATGGCATAATGTCGCAGCGCGTGCATTCTGCCGCAAATTCAAGTTTTGGCCTTTTTCAAGCCACTTTTGCATGCTTTTGTCTCCAGAATTTTCTCGATACTCCAGTCTTGATATTCTTGGATTTCTAATGATGTTCATCACAAATTCGAATGGCAATGACTCTTCAGATCGAATTCGAATAATTAATTTGGATCGAACATTCAAGTCAAAAATTCAAATCCAAGGCCAATTAATCAAGGGAAATGCATGCATGTAAGATTATGACATTTTTATTTATGTTTATATTTAATTGAGCATTGTAATTAGTTTTTAGGGGACTTTAATTAGCTTTGAATTTTGTCTATTTATTTTTATTTTATTTCATTTAAATTGTATTTAAGTTAACTAGGGTTAGTTATATTTTAACCATGGTTTGTACATGCCTATAAAATGCAGCATTTTCATCGTAAATGAAGTTTTTTGTTGAAATGAAAAATTAGAAAAGCCTTGGCTTTCTTTGGTTCCATGAAGCTTGGTGGCTCATGTGAATTTTATTTCCTTTATCCAATTTTTTAGCAAGAGGAAGTTGGTGGTGGAAGAACCTTAGTGGTGAAATTTCCTTTATCCTTGGTTCACCCTCAAATTAGTGGAGAAATCCTTTATGTTTGAGGTTTGTTTTCTTGCACATTTTAATTGATGTTTGTGGTGTTGAGTTAAATCTTCATTTTCCTACCTTTCTTTGGATGTTGTTTGATGTTGGAAATTGAAGTGTTGAAGGTTGCTTGAATTGGTGATTATATGGAGATGAATTTATGCTATGCTTGAGTGGGAAAATTGCATGAAATGAATGGATTTTATACTTGAATAATTCTGGAATTTTAAGGGTGAGATTGTGAGAGATTAGAATCAATTTTGGGAGCAATAAAACCCTCCCATTATTGATCACTACTTAATAAAAACCGCCACAAATAAATGCTGCTATAACTGGATTTAATGGTGTTTAATTTAACCGTCGTTGATAACGCTGCTAAAACCTTGGGTTTTACTGGTGTTTTCTAAAATGCCGATAAAGACTACTTAAAAACGGCGGTAAAGCCCTTTAAATCCCTAGCACGCCCAATCTTCTTCTTCTTCTTCATTTTTTCTCTCGCCATCGCTGCTGTTGTTCTTTGTCGCTGCTGCCGCTGTTTTCGTCAGTTCCAGCCCTTATCTTGATAGATTTTGGCCCTTTCTTCTTCATTTGGAGAGTGCAAGTTCTTCCTTTCTTCAAGTACACTGCTTTTTGGCTCAAAAGCTTGTAAGTTAGCTTAAAAGTTAGTTTTATTTTTGTGCAGAAATATTAATGTTTGGTGTTAGTTGATATTTTACACATTATGTTAAGAAAATTATTGAAATCTAGCCGATTGGAGGGCTAGTTTGTATGTGTTATTGAAGTGTTTCAATGAAATCCATAAATATTATTTGTTAGGTGAAAAAATTTAAAAAATAACAGACTAAAAATTAAAAATTCATAATGTCTCTAAGTCCTTTGAAATGATTGTTTGTTTAGGGAAAAAAAATTAAAAATTACTAAAAATTCAAAAAGATACACATAAAAAAGTTGAAAGTAAAAATTTAAACGTAAAATTAGTAAATTCTTTCAGGAGAAAAAAGACTTTCTTTCCATAAGGTTTTTTTTTTTTTTTTGTTCATTTCTAGTACTTTCAGATTTTTTTTTGTTAAGGTTTTTCTAAAATGGGA
Source organism: Anacardium occidentale (assembly GCA_026122585.1). NCBI lineage: Eukaryota > Viridiplantae > Streptophyta > Magnoliopsida > Sapindales > Anacardiaceae > Anacardium > Anacardium occidentale. The sequence continues at coordinate 110,279 of JAJEJH010000655.1, read as the reverse complement.
AATAACTTTCTTTGTTATTTTTATTACTTGTATATTTTTTATTATAATTTAAGAACCAAGTTTAGTTTAGATGTGGGAAAAAAAAAAAACAAAGAGCATCCACGTCTTCAAAGCCCTTCCACGTTACCGAGTGACATTATTAGATATCCGTTAACTGAATAAATTGCAACTTCTATTCTTTCGTTGAAAAGTTATCACCTTAATTGATAACATTCCTTGCTATTTTAAAGTTGGATTTCCTAATTAAAAAATGTTAGATTTATCACCTTAATTGATAACATTTCTTGCTATATTAGTACAACCCATGCTATTTATTTCCAAATAATGTTAGATTAATTGGAATAAATTGTAGTCTTTTCATCATGACTGATGATAAGAAAACAATATACTTTTTGACAAAAAATTCTATTTGATGAATTCAGCCTTTGAAGCTATAAATTTTTTAAAAAGTAATATAATAACTTATCATTAGAATTTTTCGCTTGAATGTGAATATGTGAAAAAAAAATGCTCACACGTACAGTTACATATATTTACGAAATACATTGTTTTTGCATATAATTTATTGCCAAATTAAATATTTAAATATTTATCTCCTTAGGTTAAACGAAAGTAACGAATCTCAAGGAAGTTGAGGAAATATATATATATTGTTCGAACTCGGCTGCAATTATTGTCCTTTTTTATCAAACTGCTTCATACGTACTTAAAAATCTTCAATGAACATGTCAAAGATCAACTCCATTTGTATTCCTTTGGTTTTGAGTTGTCTATTTTACTTAAAAACTATGTTTCTATGTGTTGTTTGTTATATAAAGTAATAATACTTAAGCTTGTACTATGGAAATAAATAAAAAATTGGCATTTTGAAAAAAATTCAGGTTAAAATTCACATTATTAGAAATAAATAAAGGTTAATGTAATAATACTTAAGATTGGAATTAGGAAAAATTCACATTTTATTATTGAATTTTTTGAAATAATATGTTTATATATTCACTTCAGTTTTTCTTAAATTGGAAAAAAGAAATCAACGTTTTAATATTTTTGATTAAATTACATGGTTTTAGAGAACGGATGAGTATTTGACTTTCAAAATAAGTAATAACAGTTACATGGTAGGATTGATTTGGTTTTTCATTACGTATAACTGTAACTGTTAAATTATTTGTCATTAAGTTGTGATGGATACTTGCAAGCGTAGAAGATGGATGAGTTTTGATACCGTTACTGCAAAATTTTTAGAGGGGTTGAATAGTTTCCTTGATTTTGCTTTTCGAGATAAATCAAGTGCTGATAAAGTTTCATGTCCTTGTAAAAAGTATGTCAATTACTACTACAGAAATCGGGAAGAACTATATGATCATTTAGTGGTTCATGGTTTTATGGTCAGGTACAACACTTGGTATTGTAACGGTGAATCTATGTTCAATAGTAGTCTACCCCAAGTGTCCTAGTACAAAATGATATGACTATAGATAATGATCTGACTGAAATGTTGCATGATGTTTTTGGGATATCTAAACAGCAGTTGGATAAATGTATGCATAGTAGAGATGTAATGGAGCTGAATGTCGCTGATCCTGTGATGGAAGAAAATACTAACCAATTTGTTGGACAATGGAAAGATTTAAAGAAAATTATGGACGATGCTAAGGAAGAATTATATCTAGAGTGTGAGAATTTTACTAAACTGGCCTTCATTTAGACATATTATGTATACCTAACTACACGGCATCTGTTAATAGATTCCATTTTGGTAGTCTTCCACAATTTTAAGTTTGCATTGAAATTGCAAACTTATCCTTGTCATACATAAACCTGTATTTCTAAATGAGGATGTACTACATAGGCATAAGATATAGGTGTTTCCATCATAATTATCTTCTGCTAACTGTATTGCTTTATGATTTATTATTGTGCTTGCATTTGTTTGAAGCATACAACTAAATTATCTTTCTTGTGGTTGGGATGAATATGTTGTTGGTAGGTTGGATGTTTGTGTATATTACAACTGGATACTCTTTTCATGTTTGAGTTTGACATTACGATATTTTGTACTTGTAACTCTACACTGTTGAGACATCTATTTGCATATTACATTACTTCTAACCATGTAGATCATATATTTATCGTTTCTTTTGATGTTGTAATTCATTGTGGACTAGTTAATTTTGCATTTTTTAATTTATTCTACATTGAGTGATCATTCATGGATGTTGTTTATTGTTTTTGTGTTTCACTCATCTTACATCTTTCATTTTTTTTCCTAGGGCATAACATCAGAGTGTTGGCTCTAGATCTCCAAGCAAGTTGCATAACAGTTAATGTAAAAGTTTTGACTTCATATGGTGATGGATTATTACATACGTTTACAATAAGTATTCTGATACAAATTTTATCAAATATTTCATTAATGAATAATTTGTGAATTTATATTGACGTGTATATGTTGTAAATTTAGTTCTTGAGTTTTGTCAGAATTTTTCGTCAATATCTCTTGTTAAATATATTATTTTGGTCACTGTTTACAAGGAAATCGTAATGAAAATAATTATTATTCAGTAACAGGTGAAATAACAAATGTTGTCGTAACGATGGCATTGGAAATTATTTTATCGGGAAGAAAAAAACATCGCAAAAAGTGAGAAAAAACGCCGTAAAAAGCGAGAAAAAAATGCCGCTACTATATAAAAATTCGTCAACTCTAAAGTTTTGAATTTTCTCCTCAAGCTTTGTCCTTGCTCTAGCCATGGATATATTTGGATTAAATAGGAAGAGAACACACTAAGATCTGAAACCATACTAACTTGCAGTTAGTAAGCTAAAAATATGATCTCACAAGTATCCCTTTGCGAGATCATAATAATAATACACAAATCTCAACAATAACAATTTGCCCATTTGGGGCCAATAAAAAGAATATCATTAGTTAACCCATCCTCTTTTCCTTACAACCACAACACACTTTTATTACCACTTAATATTGAATATCATTAGTGTGCCAGGTTTTGACGACTTTTTATGCAATAGTGGCGTTTTTTTCTCACTTTTTACGATGTTTTTTCTCACTTTTTGCGACGTTTTTTTCTTCCCGACAAAAATAATTTCTAATGCCATCGTTCCGACAACATTTGTCGTTACACCTATTACTGAATAATAATTATTTTCATTACAATTTCCCTGTAAACAGTGACCAAAATAATATATTTAACAAGAAATATTGATGAAAAATTCTGACAAAACTCAAGAACTAAATTTACAACATATACACGTCAATATAAATTTACAAATTATTCATTAATGAAATATTTGATAAAATTTGTATCAGAATACTTATTGTAAACGTATGTAATAATGCATCACCATATGAATGTAGCGACCTCCGCCCCAGGTTACTGTGCGCTGCGGAAATATGCTATATAGAATAATAAAATATACCTGAGACGGGAATCCCTACAGTAAAACCCTACTGCTACTGCTGTATATAAAAATTTTCTTTATAAAAAAGAAACTGTAAACATAATTTACTGTAGTAGTAAATGAAATATAAGCATGAAAACCCAGGTTGTTCATGTATAAAATATATTGTCATACAGTGTATATGAAAATATAATACACCCACATACACATGAGAAATAAAAGCATGCGAGCCAACATGCTAACTGCTGCTGCCGAGCCATATCCCCAAAAAAATCTCGCAGTTGTCTTGCTCCAGCTCAGCCACTCGAATCACTGACCAGCAAAAGGAAACAGGGAAGGGAGTGAGTGACAAAGTCACTCAGCAAGCGTTTCCAAACCAAACACTCGCAGGTCAAACAAACTGACTACGTGACTCGTCACGTAGGAGGTTCTGCTATACTGCTGATTTATTCTGATTCTCTTGATATGCCAAAGTATATCCATTTTCTGAATTTTCTTTACTGAATTCCATTATATTTCTATTCTGTTCTGTTCTGTTCTATTACTGATCTGTTTCTCATATGTTTCTCATGAGATGCTGTACAGAACATGAAATGTATATGCTGATGTCATGTATGCTGAAAAGCTATAAAACTTGCCCGTAGGCCTGATTTTCTGAAAAACTGTCTTCTCTGAAAACTCTTTCTGATAATAAAACTGTGATCCAAAGATCCTAAATATATACATATAGTATATGCTGAAAACTGTATCAAAAAGTACTGTATCTGAAAATATGCTATGCTGGCCAGACTGATGAATACAGGGATTCGGCACCCTGGCCGTGTGAGTTCAAAGTCTTACTAATCTACTGATGCACAACCAGCACTCTCTCTAACGAGCTTGGTCAGTGACTATGTCCTCTCTAGCGGACGCTGGTTTCCCTCTCTAGCGGGTGTGCGAACTCACAGGTGCCCCCTCGTATCCACCCCTATCTGATATATGAAAAATCATATATGTATATCTGAAAATCATGCTATTGGATCCTTGGATCCAGTCTGAAAATATCTGATATGGCATGTCATGCTAAATGCTGATAATCATGCATGAAATGCTGATTTAATAGCTTATTACTGAGTTCTGTGTGCTTAGAAATGACTTAGAGTGGCTTATCTATTCTTTTAATTTCATTCTTTACTTTTCATAAGGTGCACGGGCGTGTGTTTCTGGGCACACGGGCGTGTGTCAAGGCACACGGGACCGTGTGCTCATCATGTCCCTGGGCGTGCAAGGCTCTGGAAAGATTTCATGAAACTTTGGCTGGACACACGGGTGTGTGGTGGAACACATGGGCGTGCATACTGAGGCATACGGGCGTGTATTGCACTGCATGGGCGTGTGGCTGCCTTCTCAAGCTTCCCATGTCTCGCATACACGAGCGTGTGGAATTGGGGAAAGCACACGGGCGTGTGTCTGGGTTTCTACACGCACACGGCCAGCCTGCACGGCCATGTCCCATGCAGAATTGAGGCCACACGGGCGTGCATCAGAGACGCACGGGCGTGTGCTCAACTCAAATTCTACAGAACACGTCTGGAAATCCAGAAATTCCCACACCAACACTTCCACACTTCAAATCAACACACATACACATTTTCTACTGTTGCTAGCACGTAAATAATCATCATTTCATCAACTCAAACACGCCATATAACATACATAAAACATATATCATCTGGAAAACAGTATATACACATGTAACTCATGGAAAACCACTCAATCATGCTATCATCCATCATAACACAACTCAAACATGCTGGAAACATCTCAATAAGCACACCTAAGGATTTCTCATAAGCTGGAAACAGTAAACATGCTCTGAACAAGCGAAAGAGGTAAGGAAAACACTTACCTTGCGCCATGGAAGCTTGACCTCTATCTCTGGAAGCTTCTGGATCTCTAATCTGAAGCTGGGCTGTTGGGGGATCTCTCTCTGGAACTCTAGGGTTCACTGGAGCTGAGGAAGAAGAAGAGAAATAAGAGAAATAAGCTGGGGAAAGCTGATCTGTGCAACACTGGAAAAATAAAACATATATATCTGACTGAGGCAAGACACACGGTCGTGTGTCCTAGGCACACGGTCGTGTGTCTTGCCTCAGCCAGATATATATGGGCACACGGTCGTGTGTGCGGTGGAAAATAGCCATTTCCACCCATCCTTGTGCAGAAACTGAAACTAAGCCCCAAAGGACTTCTAAATGACTCTTCTACGCCCCTTGAACTCTCTAAAATGACAATTCTACCCCTTGGGCCATTACAATGAAGTCAAAACTTTTACATTAACTGTTATGGAACTTGCTTCGAGATCTAGAGCCAACACTCTGATGTTATGCCTTTGGGAAAAAAATGAAAGATGTAAGATGAATGAAATACAAAAACAATAAACAATGTCCATAAATGATCACTCAATGTAGAATAAATTAAAAAATGCAAAATTAACTAGTCCACAATGAATTACAACATCAAAAGAAACGACAAATATATGATCTACATGGTTAGGAGTAATGTAATATGCAAATAGATGTCTCAACAGTGTAGAGTTACAAGTACAAAATATCGTAATGTCAAATTCAAACATGAAAAGAGTATCTAGCTGTAATATACACAAATATCCAACCTACCAATAACATATTCATCCCAACCACAAGAAAGACAATTTAGCTGTATGCTTCAAACAAATGCAAGCACAATAATAAATCATAAAGCAATACAGTTAGCAAAAGATAATTATGATGGAAACACCTATCTTACACCTATGTAGTACATCCTCATTTAGAAATACAGGTTTATGTATGACAAGGATAAGTTTACAATTTCAATGCAAACTTAAAATTGCGGAAGACTACCAAAATGGAATCTATCAACAGATGTCGTCTAGTTAGGTATACATAATATGTCTAAATGAAGGCCAGTTTAGTAAAATTCTCACAGTCTAGATATAATTCTTCTTTAGCATCTTCTATAATTTTCCTTAAATCTTTCCATTGTCCAACATTTATTTGTGGCGGTTTTTATTAAGTAGTCTGTTACGATGGTTACTGAACTTTGAAGTATGTTTTAAACCATGCAATGAAATGAATGTTACGGTATAAGACATGTTGAAATATGAAGATCACTCATAAGCCTACCCTTCTTACAATATTATATAATGCCATAATCTGATACATTGCTTGAACGGATAAATACAAGGATTCAATACCTTAGCTATGTAAGTTGTACTATATTGGTGATATACCAGTAAACTGATAATAAAATACCATACTGACTCTTGGCCAGTAAGCTAAAAATGTAGCCATACTAATACCGACATCAGTAAGCTAAAATCTGAAACCATACTAACTTGTAGTCAGTAAGCTAAAAATATGATCTCACAAGTATCCTTTTGTATTTTGTAGTGACCCTGCAACAGGCCATTGTGCGTTGCGAAAAATAATCTAAATCATAAATATAAAACGCTTGCAATAAAGATCTCTACAGTAAAAACTACTATTGAACATTTAAAATTTCTTTGTGGAAGCTATAACGGGGAAATACTATAGATAATAATGAGAAAAGAATAGTTATTCCTTGAACATCCCAGGCTATGCATTTTTAAACATGTTATTCATACAACGTGTCATAATAGTATTATACATGCACATATGTATAAAAAAAAATCATATGTAAAGCATGCGAGCCAAAACTGATATCTATTGCCAAGTCATGCCCCTAAAAAGAATCTGACAGTTATCCTACTCCTGCTCAGTCCAAGCTCACTGACCTACAAAAGAGGAAACAAAACAGGGGTGAGTGATAAAATCACTCATTAAGTATTTCCTATCTTTAACACTGGTAGGTTCTAAACTCTAGCTGGTTATATGTCTTTTCATATCTTTTTCTACTTTACTATTTTCTATTTTCGTATTTCTAAGATTTCATTGCTTTTTTGTAGTAGTCTTTACTTACATCTTTATCTATTTCTACTTTCTCATGAATGTTATACATGACATGAAATGCATGTTTTGATGTCATGTAAGTGTTAATTAATTATAAAACTTACCCTTAGGCCTGATTTTTGAAAACTCTTTTTGAATAAAACTATGATCTGAAAATCCTAAATATATATATATATATATATATACAGTATAAGTTGAAAACTGAACCAGAAACTATTGTATCTGAAAATATCTATTATGTTGGCTAGACTGATGAATACAGGGATTTGACACCCTAGTCATGTGAGCTCAATCCTATAATGAAACTACTCATGCATGACCAACACTCTCTCTAATAAGCTTGGTCAAAAATCATGTCTTCTCTAGCGGACTTTGGTTTCCCTCTCTAGTAGGCGTGTGAACTCATAGGTGCCCCTTCGTATCTACCCTTAATTGATGTCTAGAATATCGTATATTTATACTTTAAAATCATGCTATTAGATCCTTAAATCCAATTCTAAAAACCATGCTATTAGAATATCGTATCTTTATAGGCGTGTGAACTCATAGGTGCCCCTTCGTATCTACCCTCTCTAGTAGGCGTGTGAACTCATAGGTGCCCCTTCGTATCTACCCTTAATTGATGTCTAGAATATCGTATATTTATATGCCCCTTCGTATCTACCCTTAATTGATGTCTAGAATATCGTATATTTATACTTTAAAATCATGCTATTAGATCCTTAAATCTAATTCTGAAAACATCAAATATGGAATGTTGTTCTCTATGCTGCTGATCATGTATGATATGTTATATATATCTTGTTATTTATAGATTTCTTAGGCTTAGGGATGGCTTAAAATAGCTTAAGGATGCTTTGAGATTGTTTCTATGCATTTTTTAAGGTACATGGGCGTGAAATGTTTTACACATGGGCGTATACGGAGACACACAGGATTGTATGCAACTATGTTCTCGGTTGTACTAACTTCTAGAATAAATTTATAAAATTTTGGCTAGCTACATGGGTGTGTGGTGCAAACACATGGGCATACAACTAAGGCACAAGGTTATGTGCCCCACTAGTATAGACGTGTAATTGCCTTCTAAAATTCTCGTGTCTTGGATACACAAGCATGTAAATTTGGGATAACAAACATGGGTATGTGCATCGACTATACGGGTGTGTGTCTAGGATTCATACGTACACGGGTGCCATGCAAGGTCATGCTAATGTAAAAAAGAGGCCACACATACGTGTATCCTCGAGTACATGGTCATGTGCTCAACTCTTTTCCAACAAATGGCATCTAGAAACACAGAATCCTAGCAAACCTCAACTCAAATCATAATCAAAACTCAATGCAACATGCATATACCAAATATATCAGCCAATAAACATACTCATTCCATTTATTTATTATAAAACATGTCAAAAATCTCACATTTCTCATAAATACATACCCAAGCACATAAACATCAAAACATCTCATAACAACTTATAAATCATCATCCAAGGTCTCATCTTATCAACAAAACACACTAAAATGCATTCTCAATATGCAGCAAACATTTGAAGCAAAACTCAAACTAGAAAATCATGCTATAAACCCAAATAAAAGAGGTAAGGAAATACTTACCTCTTGCCATAGCTTTCAGATATCTTTCTCTAGCTGCTTTTGGTTCTCTAGATTGGATTATGGTTGCTAGTTCAGTGTTCTTTAGTCTAGGGTTCATTGGAGGAGAAAAAGAGAAGAAAGTTGAATGGAATAAGTTGGATAGAAAAAAAAATGAAAAACTAAACATTTATAGCACCTCTCACATGACACACGGTTGTGTGCCTCAGATACACAGGCATATGTCAAAGGAAATCCATAAATTTCTTTTCTCCTGTGCCTTGCATGAAATACTCTCTCAAGGAAACTTATGCAAAATCCACAACTAGCTAAAAAAGACCATTCTACTCTTGGTACCTCACAAATTCTATATTCTATTAAAAATCTCATTTCTGTCTTTGATCTCAAAGCCTAAAATAACTATTCTACCTTTGGACTATTACATATTCACCCTAGAATGATATTCCTATTTGGGTCATCTTATCCTTATTCGATTATACTTAGGATCCTTTGATCCCTTCTTTCTAAAAAATTGCTTTATCATAACATGCAATGTCATGCAATTATGTACCATGCATGATGAGTGGTTATCCTTGTTGTATACTAGGTCTATGACCTTAATAGAGGCTAAAAATGAAGTTTGATAACCTTTATGATATACACGAGCATATATCTAGTCATGCATATGGTCATGCTAACATGCACGAGCATGTGCCTAGTCATATGTATGGTTGTGCTAGCTTTTGTAATTCTTGTTGGAAATTCATGCTCATTACACAATCATGTTTCTCACACCACATGGTCCTGTGTGCTAATGCACAATTGTGTCTTTTCAAAGCACGATTATGTCTTTTGATTTTTTGGTTATGCATGGTAAGCCCAACACAATCATGATATAGTAGAATGTGACTACACAAGTATGTGCTTATAAGTACACGGTCGTACGTCTTGCCTTGTTTCTGTAATATCACCCTTAAAAACTCCATAATCATGCCAAACTCATATGATGCGCTTTTAAACTTGTCCAATGCATTTCACAAATATAACTCAACACCTATACACATATATATTTCATCCTTACTATCAATACTCATCAAATAATATGTCCAAATCCCTAGCAATTGGTAAATGAACATATATACATAAAGCCAGATTTTTCAACCAACTTGACCTCATCAAAATGCATCTTTTCCATTCACGTCATCATCCAGACATAGCAAATGACTATTAATACAAATAACACATAGTTATATAAAAAAACACCCGTTGGAACCAAAAAATAAAGGTAAGGAAACATTTAGCTCCAACCATCTTAACTCTATCTTTCTCTGTGGCTTGATTTCCTTCCTTAGGTTGTTGTACAGTTGTTGATGATTCGCATTGTCTTTTAGGGTGTTGGATGCCTAAAAGGAGAAGAAAATTCTAGAATATTAAACTTGATAGATTTGCTAAAACTGATATAAATTTATGGCAGTGGAGTGGAGAAGTGCATGCATGATCATGTATTTTGGGAAATTTAATTTTCCAACCTTTTGCTCTATGCATGAAGAGAAACACTCGAAAAAAGGGTTCGTACACAAGCTAGACAAACTATTAAAGGACTATTTTAGCCTTTAAACTCACTTGAGTGCCTTCCTCGCCTTAAAATCTCATTCTTAACCCAAATTTCCAATTAAAATGACAATTCTACCTTTGGGATGTTACAAGTAAATGAACTCTTTTTGAACTACTCCAAATTTGAAATAGTCTTTCAATAGAAGCAACAAGTAAATGCACTTTTTTTATTGCAACTCCAATTTTTTTACCCTCTTTCATTCGCTTTTAACTTTAATATCTCTAGCCAAACCATGACCTCTTTTCATTATGATAGAAGCTATAATAATTAATAAATTATGGAAATTCAAGAAAACAAATTCAAATAAGTAGTACATAAATAATAATATAAATAATATATTTTGAAGTTACTAAAAAATAAAAAAACATAAATAACAAATCTTCACCATTTGGTTGACTCAAATGTTGTTAGGTCATTTGGAGTAAATCGATTGCTAATCTCATATGAATGTAATTGCAAAATACTTTTATTTGTTTACCTTATTGTAGATGTGAATTGAACTTCAGTAGGACTAGTAAAAGGTATGAAATCAACCTTTTTATAGGTAAGTAACAATGGACCTATCTATAGCGTCAGTTTTTTTCATGTCAAGCTAAGACAAACTTGTGACTCTTGTTTGACCAGCTTAAACATGGTCAAGAGGAGTGCATAATAAGTTTGTGGCCTGTTATAAAGTCTTTGGATTTATCACCTAATGGTTGCTCTAAAAAGTACACATTGATAAGGAAAGACGACTTAGGGATTCCTTGTAGAAGACCCAATCCTTTTCACTTGTTTATTGATTGGGTTCAGAGAATCAGGTATGACAATAGAAAGGTGTTAAGCACCCATGCCACCTATCTTGAAGGGTTGACCTTTACTATTATGGTTTATTTTATTAAGTATGTTAGCAAATTTTAATTAAGTTCCATTTTATTTCACGTGATGCAACATTTTTACATTTATAATAAAATAAAAATTCATGAGAAAATAAAACATCCACGAAGAAAAAAAAATAAAACCAAGGAAATAAAAATTACAACCCTTAGACATAAACCCTCATACATTTTTCTAATCCTACAAAACAAATTGTTAAGATGTATACTATTCAAAAAAAATCAAATAAACAAAAATAATATTTCTTTTTCTATCACACCTACCACAAGGGGATGGGACTAGCATGAGGTAGGTGGTGTGAATCACCAGTACTCACAAGCCTTCTGGCATAACCTATTTGAACATGATGATATACAAAATATAATCTATACATTCAATGCATTAAAGAAAGAAATGAGATAATACCTTGATGGATATTAAATAAACATTAATACACTAAATTTGAGAATCAAGTTAATCTAGATAGCAAAAGGATAGTTTTACAAAGTAGCATTTGAATCAATAAAATATAAGGTGGATGTCAAGACTACGAAAGAACTAATAATCTGATTACAAATACAAAAAGAATAAAGTTTGAACGTCAACCTATTTAATGAAGCTCAAGTCTAAACCTAGGATCTCAAAATAGCTAATTGAAATCAATAGGGAGTTGGAACAAACTATCAATGGGTTGAGCACACTGACTATTATGCTTAGTGTGTGGTCAAGCAATTTAAAGTAAGTGAACAAAATAAGGTTTTTTTCCACCATAAATTCTCAAATGTAGTTACAATCATATATATGGTTCATTTCTATTCAAAACATAATTATTGATAATTATTGAAACATAAACAACTTAGTGTAACCTAACTCTTGATAGCTATTGGAAAGCATAAAGCAACATAATGTAAATTAAACTCTTAATAGTTGTTGGAAAACAGAAATTAATTTAAAGCAATTTAAACTCTCGATAATAGTTGGAAAACATAAAATAACCTAAAGTAATCTTACACTCTTGTTCTTTCTTTATCTCTTAACCAAGGGTTAATGTGTTCCACCTCGTACGGAATACTTAACCTTACATCAAGGGAGGCTCTCACCTCATGGGAGATATGAGGAGTATACAATAGTTTAAGTCATTAAGTCATAGACATCTTGCAAAATTGATACAACCCTCAAACTATGTCATAGTAATACAAGGCTTTCAACTTAAAAAGAACTAAAGCTCATATACTTTTTTTCTTACATTCTCATTTCATTAAAATGTTTATATGAAACAAAAATCATTGAATAACTTAGAACTCATGAAAGCTAGGAATTTAAGTCATGCAAAACAAGAATCTTATTTCTTTTTCGAAAGCCATCAACCACTTATATAATTAACATAGTTGTAACTAATATTGATATCACAATGTAAAACATAAAACATTTCCTATTAATAGGTAGCTTAAAATTCATGAAAACTAATTGTATAAATCATGTAAGGTATAAGTCTTATTTCCTCTTCAGAAGCACTTTTTAACTTTTAATACTTATCATGTTTGTAATAAAAATTGCTTATTTCTCATTTAACAAAAAAAAAAAAACATTTAACAACATAAAGAAAATATATTTATTTTACTAATATAACCACTCAACACAAAAGCTTGCAACTAAAACTATGGTTACAAGGGTGGAAGAGAAACTATCACTGAAGGCTCGATGATGTCATCTAGAGCTCTTAAATCAAGAAACAAGAGGACTCAATAATACAATCCAAGATTGAACTCATTAGGAAGATCTTATGGATTGAAACTTTTATGGTATCTTAAACATGAAAATGGAATGCAAATAGGCCAAACGGAAACTTAAACCTCTAGGCAGTGCATTTAGATCCTTTGAAGCAAAACTAACTAACCTCTGTTGGATTGATTCAAATCCCAAAACAATCCTTAAACTTCTTAAAAACTTGTTTCTAACATCCAAAAGCAAGATTAAGCATCAATTCATCAAGAATTTATCCATTAAACTCAAGAAAATCCTTGGGTGTCCACATTCAAACTTATAATGCAATGCTTAAAGGCTATCAAACCAAATCAATTAAGTCTTCCAAGATCCTTAAAAATTATTCCTATGGTCTAAAACACGTGACATTCGCAGCATCATATTCATAGTCACATAATCTACATTTATATACAACTCATTTAATTCTTCATCAAACAATGCACTAAACATTCATTTAGATTCAAAAACATCTCATTAACATCAGTTAGGCCTTAATTTAACTTGATTATATGTAGATTATCATTTTTTCCAAATCATCAAAAATTAGGGTTCTAAACTTAAATTTTTAAATTTTGAAGTTTCTTCAATTGATGTTATCAATTACCTTTTACCACCATTAATGAATTTACCCATCTCATGTCAAGCATTAATAACCCCAAATCAATTTAATAAAGAGAAAATTTGATTATAGAGTTAATTTCCTTACCTTAAATGTATTTTCTCTTGATTCCAATCTTCCTCTAAAATTTTTTGAATCCTTAAATAACTAAAAATGGAGTTGAAATGGCTACTTTCTCTTTCTTCTTTCACTTTTCTTCCTTTTCTTCCCTTTTGTCTCTTCTTTTTGTTCTTTTATTTGTTTCATGGAACTTGTGGGTAGGAAAGAAATTTGAATGTAAATGCTTGCTAGATAAAAAAAAAAAAAAAAAAAAAAGATAATATACACACACACACACATACACATAATCGTTTATGGCTAAGTCTATAATAATTATGTGTTCTCACCTCTCTTTACCACTCATTTTCTCATCACCATCAAGAGTAACTAAAGGTGTCTTTGTCTTTTTATCTTTAGATTTCTCTGTTGATTATTTCTTTTCCAACATTTTACATAATTGTTTAATGTGACCAAGCTTACTATAGTGATGATAGATGATACCCTTTTAGATACGGATATGCCCCTTGACTTCTTATGATTGTTTGAATTCTGGAAGGATTTAGTTTTACTTCTTCCCCATTTCTCAGTGACAAATGCTTCTAACTGCAATGAGAAATCTCATTGATTCTCTCTTCACTGAATAAGCTCTCTTTTACCATGTTCATAGATTACTTGTCACCATGTACAAAATTATTGAGAACAATTATTAGTGTTTCGTAGTTGTTACGTAAAGTACCCAAGAGCAAACAAGCCTTTAACTCATCAGACAATACAATCTCCTGGTTCATTAAGCTATCATCCTATCCCCTAATCTCATATGAACAAGCTTTTTCATAATAAAATCTTTATTGAAGGGAGTTTTCCTCTAATTGATAATTTCTTCTATAAGGTATGTGTCTTTGTCTCCAAAGCCACATAATGAAACATTGTATTATCTATTTATTGTATGATTAAACCCACTATTTTTTGTGTTACTTTTCTAATTTCTTATTAGTTTTAACTGCCTCAGGTTCCCTCAATTAGGTCATACATATCCTTACAATACAAAATGTCATCTATCCTTGGCTTTTAAATAGAATAATTAGATAAAGTCAATTTAAAAATGTTGCTACTAGAATCCTCTATTATGAATACATAAGAAAAACTCAACTATTTTAAATAAATCTCTGATACATGTTTGTTAAAAAAATATCCTTCATCCTTGGCTTTTAAAAATAATAATTAGATGAAGTCAATTTAATGAATGACATAAAATGAATTAGGTAGCTGCTTGCAATTATGCAATATTGTGAATCAATTAGAATGGCCAAACAACATATTCCAATCCAAGGTTTCTTTAAATGCCAACCTTTTACCTAAAAGCTTTTAAAAGCTAAATATCTACCTATTGACTAAAGTCAATGGTCAATTACTAAATTTAATTAGTCAAAGGGGGTATATTTGTTGTTTTAAATAAAAAATTTAAAAATAAAAAACAATAAAATTAATTTTATAAAATTAAATAAATTATAAAATAATATTAATATAATATTAAAGTAATAAAAATTTTTTAAAAAATAATAATAAAATAAAAAATTATAATAAAATAAAAACTTAAAAAGCGACCACTGTTACTAACTGTAGTAACCGTTATAAACCTAACCAGATTATCAAAAATAACCACTTGATTCGATTGGCAATCGAATCAAGTGGTTATCCTAATGATTGAAACAGCTAGATTTGGTCACCCAAAGATTTGGCCTAGCCATCTTTGCCGTTAAGGATGACTGAAAATTATCAATATGCTTGAAACTGATTATTTTTGACATGATGGATGAGATCACATCATGACATTTCTCAATGATAGAGGTGATCAAATCTAGTCGCTTTATCCATCGCAATGACTAGAGCTAGCCGTCAATCAAACTAGGTGATCATTTTCAACAATCTACTTAGATTTATGGTGGCTGTGGCCACTCTTTTTAAAATTTTATTTTATTTTTTATTATTAAATTTTAAAATATTATTATTATATTAATATTATTTGACATTAAAATTTATTTTAATATTAGTATTATTTATATTTTTAGTGGAGGTTATTTTAGTTATACTAAAAAAAATTTTAAAAATTAGATAGAAATTAATTAACAGTGGGCATTTGGGTTTCTAAAAGTTTTTGGATGAGAATCATTTAGGGGAAAGTGGTGGGTGGGGGAGGGGGGGGAGGGGGTGGGGGTGGGGTGGTGGGGAAGGGCGGGGGGTGTATGTCTCAAAGCAAATTATTTTTTCTCCTTTTAAAAGAATATTGTTACCTGCTAGTATATTGCTATTTTATGTGAGAAGTAAATGTTATTTAGTCGTAATTAATAAATATAAATATTACATGTTACACTGTATTTAGAATGGTCGATTATTTTATTCATTTAACGCACAACTATATATAGTATCTCTATCTTCAATCTTGAATGAGCCTCTTTGTCTCCCATTCAAACAATCAAATCATGGAACCCGTCAAAATTCAATCAACAAGAACCAAAAAGACCTGGACTGAAGACCAAGAAATCTCAATCTTGACCGCAATGATTCAATTCTCCGCAGAAGGTTTGAATCCTTCTGCCTACTTGACTGATTTCTATGCATTCATCAAACGAACACAAACTGACGTTGATTTTTCTCAAAATGAGTTGTTGAAGAAACTGATGCAAATGAGGAACAATTACAGAGAGACTTTGATAAAGTCGCCGGCGGAGATTGTTTCAGTTTCCGATTCCCATCAGAACCGAATATTGAATTTGTCGAAACAAATATGGGGTGGTTTTGCGAGTGGTGAAGCAACAAGTGAAACGTGCTTGAAAGAAATGAGGAAATTTCACGAAAAGAATGTGGGGCTGGACGAGAAAGTGATAAAGGAACGACTGAAAGTGATGAAGAAGAAGGATAGAAAAAAGTATGTAATGAAGTTGAGGGAAATTGAAAAAATGGAGATGAAACTGAACCTGAAGAGAGCGGAGATT
The DNA here is from genome assembly GCA_026122585.1 of Anacardium occidentale. Taxonomy (NCBI): domain Eukaryota; kingdom Viridiplantae; phylum Streptophyta; class Magnoliopsida; order Sapindales; family Anacardiaceae; genus Anacardium; species Anacardium occidentale. The sequence continues at coordinate 93,404 of JAJEJH010000655.1, read as the reverse complement.
GTGCATGCCCAGATGAAGTTTTTCTTGGAGGCTTACGATGAAATGAACCATTGATTCTCAATAAGGTTTAATGTTTCTTAAATATTTGATTTAAACTATTTTGTTAAGAGGTGTTTTTGTGATTGCTTTTGGTATTATTATTATACAACTGTTGAATTAATCAGTTATTCCTTTGTTACACCTCAATTGCTTTGCTTGTGAGTAATTGCATTGTAAAGCTGTTGGACTAAGATTAAACATATATTTATAAATTAACTTGTAATTTCAAAATCTAAATCATCACTTCATTTCTCCATTGCTAATATCTTAAACTTCTATCGTAAAGGATTAGAAATGCTGATTAATTGGAAACTTCTTTTCCATTGTAAAAATTTTTTAGGTTTGTTTATTTGTTTTAATTTTTTTTTCATTTTTCATATATATAATCCATCTATCTTAACTGTATAATGAAATACCGTTTCAAATATTAAAAAGAAAACAAAAAGAAGAGAAAATGGCACATTTCTGATAAATAATTGGTTTTAGAGCCTCCTCTGCATAAATTATGAAAGAAGCCATTGGTTTGCATAAAGGAAATAGAACTGTTTTATTTTGGGTATGCAGTCACGTATGTTTTGAGGAAGATGTTAGGAAGGAATCATATGAAGTTACTGAAGAAAGTAAGGCTAAAATCAAAAAGTCACAAGATATTCAATATTTAACTAAAATTATCCTTGATGTGTACAATAAATTATATGTTTTCAGAATAGTATAAAGTCAGTGTGGGTAATTAATAAAATTAATAAATACAGAGTGCAACCATTGATTCCCTTGGTTCAGGAATAATCATGCTTTTATTTCTTTTATGGATTTGATTTTAAACTAAATTCAACTGTTAAGAATCAATTTTGTCTAGAATATTCCTCAGATTTCATTGAATTGAAAATAAGCAAACTGAACAGTATTTATACAATCAGCTTCTTGCACAAACTGCTCGCAAAAAAACATTTCCCCCTAAAACTATTTCGGCAGCAAAACTAAAAGAAAAATAATGAAATAAAACGACACCGTTTCATAATAAAAAAAACGTCATCGTATTTTAACAGCCCCCCCTCAAGTTGGAGGTTGCTAGAGATCAAACAACCCCAACTTGGAAATAAACTTAGAATGATGAGTTCCTGCAAGAGGTTTAGTGAAGATGTCCGCCAGCTGCAAAGAAGATGAGACATGACAAGTTTGAATAAATCCAGACTGCAAATGCTCACGAACAATATGACAGTCTATATCTAGGTGTTTCGTGCGCTCATGAAACACCGGATTAGCTGCAATGTGAAGCACTACTGTATTGTCGCAATATAATGGTATTGGTAAAGAAACATTAATCTGAAAGTCGCGCAAAATATAGTAAACCCAAAGCAACTCACATACTGTAGAGCCCATACTTCTATACTCTGCTTCTGCACTAGATCTTGAAACTATTGACTGTTTCTTTGTTTTCCAGGAAATTAAAGCTCCACCAAGAAAAACACAATAACCTGTAAGTGATTTCCTGGAATAAGAACAAGAGGCCCAGTCTGCATCACAGTATGCAACAACTTTCAAGTCATTTTGAGGGGGAAAAAATAACCCCTTTGCTGGACTTCCCTTCAAGTATCGAAAGAGATAAATGGTTGCATCCCAGTGTGGTTTTCTAGGCACAGACATGAATTGGCTGAGCTATTGCACTGCATAGCTTATGTCAGGCCTGGTAAGATTTACATAAAGCAGTCTACCACTTAATCTTCTGTAAGCTTCAAGATTGGTAATAATTTCTCCATCATTTGGATCATGCTTTAAAGTTCGCAGAAAAGGAAAAGCAACTGGTTTTGCTCCTGTCATACCAGTATCTTTGAGTAAATCCAGCACAAACTTTCTTTGATTAACATAAGTTCCTCTAGTAGAACGAGCCACTTCAAGTCCCAAAAAATATTTCAACAGCCCCAAATCCTTTATAGTAAATTTTTCATGCAGCTTAGACTTAACTAATTGAATATGGTTAGAATTGGTTCCTGTGACAATCATGTCATCAACATAGACCAAGAGAATGGTTAACACTTCACCTTTTTGGTAAACAAACAGACAATGATCATGAGCAGACTGCACAAATTCAAGCTGCTTAATGAACAATGTGAACTCTATGTTCCATTGTCGGGTAGCCTACTTCAACCCATACAAAGACCTCTGCAAATAACAAACTTGTGCTGGCTTAGCCTTTTGATATCCTTCAGGAGGGATCATGTACACCTCTTCTTCAAGATAACCATGTAAAAAAGCATTATTTATGTCTAGCTGGTAAATTGGCCAATTCTTGGCAGTTGCCAAGGCAATAAAAATGCGAACTATAACCACTTTAGCCACAGGAGAAAATCTATCAACATAGTCTACACCTTCCACTTGATTATAACCCTTGGCTACTAATCGAGCTTTAAACTTATCAACTGTTCCATCTGGTTTGAGTTTAACTTTATACACCCATTTACATCTAATAGGCTTCTTTCCTACAGGTAAATCAGTCAACACCCAGGTACCAGTATTTTCTAGAGCTGTTATTTCCTTCTGCATAGCTTCCACCCATTTTGGATCTGTTGCTGCTTGGTTATAAGAACTAGGCTCATGGACACTTGACACATTAGTAATAAAGGCTGTATAAGAAGGTGCAAGTATATAATAAGGTAAAGATGTAAAAGAATTTAAAGGATAAGGTTTACCTGACTGAACCTTAGAAGATGCAGCTACAGTTATAGGTGTAGATGAGGTACTAACATGAGCAATGAAGTCCTGTAACCATGTGGGTTTTTTATGGTTTCTTGTACTTCTTCTAAGAGATTCTGAAGATTTAACAATTGAAGACTTTGGTGATTCTATAACCAACATATTCTGTAAAGGTTGTAAATCTGGTTGTGATACTGGGCTAGACATATAAGGTGTATTATTAGAAGATGGTAAAAGATTGTGACTTGCTTGGGAAAAAGTAAGTTGATTATGAGTTTTTGAATTCTGAACAGGTAAAGGTATTATTGGTTCTTGTGGCCATAAAGAAATTGTGGGATCAATACAAGAGGCATTAGTTTGAGAATCAAATGGAAATTCATTTTCATAGAAGGTGACATCTCTACTTACAAAAATGGTTTTAGTTTGCAGGTTGTAAAGCTTGTAACCCTTCTGATCTGCTGGGTATCCTAGAAACATTGACTTAATTGTTCTTGAATCAAACTTATCCCCTTTAGGACCAACATTAGTGGCATAACAAAGACATCCTATAACTCTCATATGACTATAATTAGGCGGTTCCATTGTAAATTTTTGGTTGGCAATCTATTAATAATATAAGTAGCAGCTAGAACACACTCAGACCAAAAATGTTTTGGAAAATGACCTTGTATTCTAATAGTTCTTGCTATATCAAGTAAATGTCTGTGTTTTCTCTCAACTTTTCCATTTTGTTGTGGTGTGTAAGGGCAAGTTTTCTGATGTATAATGCCTCTTTGGTTGAACAATGTAAGACAAGAACTATTGATAAATTCTGTGCCATTATCTGTTCTAATAATCTGAACTTTAGTGTTGAACTGAGTTTGTACAAGATTCAGAAAGGTTTCAATAACATTTGGGCATTGAAGTCTTTACTGTAACATGAATGTCCAAGTGGTTCTAGTAAAATCATCAACTATTGTGAGGAAATACTTTGCCTCTAAAATAGAAGTAACTTTATATGGTCCCCAAAGATCAGCATGGATTAGGTGAAAAGGTTTACAGGTTTTGGTAAAACTTTTTGAAAAAGGTTTTCTAGGTTGTTTGGCCAATGGACAAATATGACAAACATGATTAATGTGATGGTTATGGTTGATGAAATGTAAATGAAGAAGTTTAGAGTTAGATGCATGACCTAACCTAGCATGCCATAAGCTATGATTGATGTTGGATTGAAGAGAAACAACAAAATCTTTATTTTCACCTTCCTGTAATTTTTGTACATGAGAATTTTGTACAACTGGCTTCTTATTACATGAAACAAGTAAAGTTTCATTCAACTGTTAAATGTAAAAACTAACTTGGTCTGGTAGGAAACTTTGCTGACTCAGTTTGTATAGTCCTCCCTCTTCTACACCCACTACCACAACTACATTAGTTCCAAGGTCCTGTAAAAGACAACAAGAAGGATAGCATATGATTTTTAGATGGTGTGTTGTTAACAATTTGTGAACCGAAAGAAGGTTGAATTTAAATGAAGGCACAAGTACTGAACCATCTGGTAAGGAAATGGTAATTTGGTTTGGTGGTTTAGTTATGGTATTGCATAAATTCAGATTGGAGGTCATGTGGTTAGTGGCTCCAGTATCAAGTATCCATGTACTAGTATTTATAAAACCAAGACAACAAGCAAATTCATAAGTTGTAAGATCAAACTCTCTTGCAATGTTTGTGGTAGTGACTCCAACAAAATTTGCACCAATATTGTTAGAAATCTGAAGAGTTTTCCCTCTAATCATCCTCATCACCTCTTCTAGCTTGGAACTGAGTTCTTCAATTTTCCCAATGCTATTATCATTAACTTCATTAATAGGTGTCTCCTTCTGAAAACCTCCTTCTAACCCTTGTGAACTGATTTGTCCAGCAAATCTTCCTTTCCTTTTCCCTTGCTTAAACCACTCTGGATAACCAATGATCTTAAAACAACCTTCTTTGAGATGTCCACTCATCCCACAGTAAGTACAAACACCCTTCTTGCCTTTATCAGGATATCCAACTAGCTTATAACAAATATCTCTGGTATGCCCTTCTAGTCTACAATAATCACATTTTCCCTTTTTAAACATCTGATTTTTATCATTTCCTTTATTAGATTGTGGTTTTGCCAATAAAGCCATGTTATCAACACTAGCTACAATGTTTGAAGTTATCATTCTTTGAGACTCAACTTGAGCTACCAAAGAGTATGCCTTATTTACAGTTGGCATAGGATCCATCAATAAAATCTGTCCCCTAACAGTCTCATAGCTATCTTGTAAGCCCATAAGAAACTGCATTAATTTTGTTCTCTCTCTTAATTTTACAATATACTTTCCTACATTACAAACATAATTCCCTGCTCCGCAAGTGCAAACAGGCACACATTCATAACTTACCAATTGGTCCCACAAATTCTTAAGCTTCGTGAAATATATTGATGCAGAATCATTATCTTGTGTAATTGAAGTTATATCTCTCTGAATTTGATAAATTAGAGGTCCATTACTACCACCAAATCTTTCAGCCAATTCATTCCATAAATCCCTAGCACTTCTTGTATATAAAAATGAATCTACCAAATCTTTTGAAATAGCACTTAAGATCCAAGTAGTTACCATCAGATCGCAGTGCTTGCATTGCTCAAATTCTTCTGTTCCTTCTGGTGGCATTGGAATCTTTCCATCGATGAATCTGAGCTTTTTTCTTGCTCCTAACGCCATTTTTACAACTTGACTCCAGATCCTGTAATTCTTTCCATCTAGAACCGAAGAGACCAATATCATTGTTGGATAATCAGAGTTCTTGATGTAGATTGAGTCACCGATAACATTAGTGACTTGAGTTCGTGTAGTGTTCCCATTTTGGTTCGCTGCTACGCCTTCACTATTGCTTGAATTTGATTCTGCCATTATCAATTCTTCTGCTCCAAGATCGAATGGCTCTGATACCAAATCAATTTTGTCTAGAATATTCCTCAGATTTCATTGAATTGAAAATAAGCAAATTGAACAATATTTATACAATCAGGTTCTCACACAAACTGCTCGCAAAAAAACATTTCCCCCTAAAACTATTTCAATAGCAAAACTAAAAGAAAAATAACGTAACAAAACGACACCGTTTCATAATAAAAAAAAACGTCACCGTATTTTAAAATTAAGAGTTTCGTTGTTTGTTTTAGTCTAGGAAGCATGAAAACGTTGGAAGGGTAGAGTTTCCATATTTCCAAAATGTTTCGAAAACAAAAACACCCCAACACCTTGTACGAACATGTTTTGGGTGCTTCGACGTGTGTTTTAAAAATTTCTTCGAATAAAAAGATTATATCAGTTTAATCAGCACCACTCACATCTTAAAAGAGTCAAACCTAATCACTTCGTCTCTTACTTTCTAAAACTTTAATACTTATGTGACAATTCTTTTTTTTATAGAAACTTGTATAGTAGTTCTTATTTCAAAATTTAAAGACACGATATTTCAAAACTTCATAGGTAAGTCAATTTGCTAAATTATGCCAGAATTGCTGATGCCATTGACCATTAACATCTTCATCAAGCCCCATTGATACTAGAATTGCTAGCTATGCATATTGACTAATGAGATTAATTTGTTTTTAGGCAAACTCGTCAAAACTGTTCAAAGTTAAATAATTGTTTCTTTTCTTTTTTTGTTGCCTTTTCAATTCTTGGACATATTTTATTTTATGTGCAAACCTATTTCCATGCAATGGCCGAGCTAAAAATTGAAGTTGGTGAAAAAATTAAATAAGTAATATTATTTTATTATTCTGCTAAAAAAGAAATTTCTTTATTTATTGAACATAAGGTTGAGAAAGAAAACCTCTAGTCTACCTTTGGTTCGATGTAAATAGTTTCTATTAATTGGTTCTATGGAAGGAACACATGCATCAATATGTTTAAGACACCTATTTATATAAGCAAAATGTTTAGGAGGTTTGTAATTTTAATAGAAGGAGCTTTTAATTAATAAAATGCATGTATCATGAGATAGAACTAAGTTATCTTGGACTCCTTCAATGACATACGTCAAACAATGAGCGGGATTTATTAATGTTGGGAAAAATCAAAGAAATCACAAAAATAAAATACTAGCAAAATAATATTTTTCCTTATTTGTAGAATCAAATGGGTAATAGCATCAAAATAATAAAGCAACCATAAAAATAATAACCAAACACATCCACAAGAACATCAAAATTTTTATGTGAAAAGCCACACAAAGTGAAGGTAAAAAACCACGTGACCTAGTCTAATTTACAAACTTTTACTAATAAAATTAATGGTGCACTTAGTTTTTTCTCCAAATTACTCAAAGGCTACCAATATCAATAACATTATTAATAAAAGTGGATATCAATAAATAAACTCAAACAGAAATAAAAAAGTTCAAATCAAGTGAGAATGTCAAAACTAACCAAAGAAAAAGACAAATAACAACTAGCTTTGTTCACCTTGTAAAACTCATTATTGTGATCAACACACTAAAATTTTATCATGATCCGACAAGAATCAACCATTTGATCAAGGCAAAGTGCTAGTTGTTCTGCTTTGGTTATTGTAACATGCTGATGTTAGAATAGTCTTTCTAGGCCTTTAATCAGAGTTAGAAGAGAGATTTTTTAGTCAGAGATCAGTTTTAGTGAATTAGGAGTGTAGAACAGTTTGGAGGCTTTATATGTAGCTTGTGGAAGGAGCATGACTGTGTGTCTTTAGACACACGTCCATGTGTCCATTTCCTTGCATGTGTATCTAGCCATGCACGCCTATGCATATCTGCTAATATATGAAGTCAGATTTTTCCTCTACCCATTTCAGCCAGTTTCTCAGCTATTTTCTACTTCCTTTCTCTCAAGCTATCCCTAACCAATTGAGAGAGAGATTAGCCAGCTTTTAGTAGCCAATCTAGCCAAAATTTAACCAGAGATAGAGAGATTGAAGTCATTAGTAGCTCTAGGTAAGTATCCGCTTACCTCCTTCATTGTTTCCATAGTTTATATTTCCTTAGATGAGTTGATTCAATCATAGAAGCATGTTTTCAGTTTTATAGCATGATTATAAAGTGATGATGATGAAATAGGTGAGAGATTTGGAGGTAGAAGCATGTTTAGTTCCCTTGATGCATGTATATGTGTATTTAAGGGTTTAGAAAATATTAGTTTGATTTGGCTGTTATTGATGGGGAAAATTAGTATATAATGGTGTATTTTGCATGAATACATATTAGAGTAAGTTTAATTGAAAATTGATAGAGATTTGGGATGAGATTAGATGTGATTTTATGTGTTTCAGCCATAGTTACCGAAACAGAGCAGGACGTACGACCGTGTGCCCTATAGAGACACGCCTATGTAGTCTTATTTTAGCAAGGTCATGGTCATACGTGTTAGGCATGCACAACTAAATTACAGTAGAGTTACAACCATACACCTAAGAGTCACGATCGTGCATTAGCAATAGAGACAAATAAGTAGAAATTCCATAAACTTACATAACCAGGCTGCATAACTGGCACATGGCCCATGGCCCATGTACCTTTATGCACGCCCATGCATCCAATAATGTACGCTCGTGCGCTTAGTGAAGACTAAAGATTTCCTTCTCATTCAGTAAAATATCAGTAATAAAGAAACATATCAAGTATTCTATGTAAAATAAGAGGAAAGCTATCTAATTAAGAATAAGAATAAGCAAAAAAGAGAAAGAGACATAGAAAATTATAGTAGAGAAACTTCCATAATAAAGAATAAGAAACAATAAGATAAGATATTATTTCTAAAATCACACATCCATAGTTCTAACTAAGAAAAACTTAACAGTAGATAGAAAAAAAAGCCCAAGTAACTAATAGAATACAATCATAAAGTAGATGGAAACACGAAAACATATAGAGAAACAGTAACAGAAACAACATAAACATATAGAAGCTGAAATAGAAATAGTTATCAATCATATAATATAGAGAACTCACAAATACAGTAACAAAATACAACAGACAATATAGCTCACACAACACTTATTAAGAACAAGCTCAATAAGTTATAAAAATAGTAACTTGAGTAAGAAATACACAAAACAAAACCATACAGATGTACATCTAAGCAAAATATAATCAGAAAAAAAGAAATGACAAAGTAGCATGCATGATATGAATCCCATGACATGATATACCAACTCAGTATTTTCAAAAAAATGGATCAAGTGATTTATATGCATATATTTTTAAAATAGAAAGATGACAATTCGGACATCATTTTAAGGGTGAATATGAGGGGGCATCTATTAGTTGCACACCCGCTAGAGAAGGAGCCAGTGCTACATTTATATACATTAGTGTGTCATCTGTACGTCTGCTAGAGAGGGAGCCAACATTAACTACGCTGGTGTGTTGTTGTATGTCCATTAGAGAGAGAGCCAACGTTAGTGCATATTGATATATGCATTGATGTGCATCAGTTATCTGATTTCAGCCTATTGACCTAGTGTTAGGAAGTTGATAACTCACATGGTTGGGTGTCGAATCCTTGTATACATCAGTCTACGTAGCACAATAGGTATCTTCAGATACATAGAGTTTTCATAGATAGCTTTATTCAACTTTTCAGTGTTTTAAGATCTTCGGATCCTAATAGTATTTTAAAAAAATCAATTTTTAGAAATATATTTTCAGTAAATAGGCCTAAGGGCCCAACTATGGTTTTCAGCATCAATAGACATAATTTTAGCATATTTCACATCATGTCATACATAGCATAAGAGCAAGCAGAACAAAGAAACTATAATATATATATCAGTAAGGTAACTAGGAAACTATCAGATAGACTAATAATTAGTAGCTATAATCAAAACATGTAAAACCAGAAATATAAGTATGTATAGAATACCATATGCATGACAAAATAAGTCAGAACATAATGATAATAAGAAACATAACAATTATGAATCATAACACAAACAGTAAGACAAGAGAAAAGTAAATCATGTACTATAAATAAAAAATAACAAAAATTAGCCACACAATAGACGTCATAAGTAGAAACCTAAAAGAATTCAATTAAGATCTTCACAGAACTCAAGAGTGTTATAGACCTTAGAAAACTTTTGAGTGATAATACCTATTTCCAATTAATTTGAGTTTTCTAGTTTTTTTTACTGTTAATTTAAGGGAGAATGGTTAATTTCTGGTAGCTATAGTTGTTTATGGTTCTTAATGAGTTATTTTATTGGTTGGTCATTGATTTAAGAAAAGATAGTGAGTAGTTGTCTATGTTTGTTGATTTTTTGGTAGTTGTGATTATTGGTAAATAAGTTGTTGGCTAATGACTAGAGTTGCATTTCAGGGAGGATTGGTTATCAGTGTTTAATTTTTGGAGTTGAGGTGAGAACCTCCTCTGAGGTGACATTAAGTATTTCCCAAAAGGTGGAATGCATTGATCTTTAGTTAGGAACAAAGAAAGAATAGGAGTTTAAGATTACTTTAGTTACTTTCTCCTTTCCAATAATTATCAAGAGTTTAAGTTACTTTAAATTACGTTTTATTTTCTAAAATTTATCAAGAGTTTAAGTTACTTTAATTTGTTTTATGTTTCCAATAGTTATCTGAAATTAAGTGATTTTAAGTTTGTTGATGTGTTCAATAACTACCAAGATCTTATGTTTTAAGTGAAAATCAAATTGAAATAACTTGACAACTTTGATAAACATAGTTATCATGGATTCTTATTACTTAAGGTTGCAATCTGATTTTTATGATATAATAAATATAATATATATGTATATAGTTGTGCACAATAAGCCTGTGGCAAGGGTCATTACAGTGTTTGGTATCAAAACAATGTTTTGAGCCATCAAAGTAATGCTTTGAGCCGTTGAGAAGAATTTTGAAGCATGTTTTCAGAAAATGAGTTTTGAATGTATTGTCTTTCTAACAATTTGCATGAGTCAGGGCCAGCATGTCCCAACAGCTGTTGTTTGCTTCCTCTCAATGTAAGTATAGTAATGAGAAGTTAGTATGTTTTTAGATGTTAACCCTTGTGTTGTGATGTTTTAGATAGAAAAGTCTAGGCCTCTTTACCCCTAGTTATAGAAGAGAAGAGTAGTGCTTTGGTTAGACCTATGAGTTTGAGTGACCATAGGAGATCACAGTACTCTAGGGTATCTCTAAGGCCCAAAGATGTAAGAGAAATTTTAGAGAAATAATAAAAAAGGGTTTTTAGTTGGCAGTAAGAGCTAAAACTTATGAGCTAGTGAGACAAGGAGCTTATCAAAGGCCAATCAAAGATCAGTATGGTCAAAGAGGACAGGGTATGTCAGAGACCATTAGAGAGACTTATTAGATGCTAGAGTTTGGTCGTTAGAGAGATCAGAGTTCTAGGACAGATACAACGGGTACCAGTGGTTTTGACAGATTACAATCGATCTATAGTTTACTTAGGGCTCATTAGCCATCTAAATTCAGTGATTCCAAAGATCCAATTGTGGCTAAAGAATGGATAGAGTCAGTAGAGAGTGTTATTGGTTTGTTTACCATGACAGACAGAGAGAGAATTCAGTATGCCACTTTTATATTAAGAGGTGATGTAAGGATACGATGGAACCTTACGAGAGCATCAATTGATGAAGAAAGGTTATCTTGGGTTGAGTTTTAGAGATTGTTTGAGAAGGAGTACCATAGTGGTGATATGGTGCATACTAAAGCCGAGGAGTTTATTGAGTTGACTCAAGGAACCAGTTCAATTAAGGATTATGCTATCTGGTTTAATGCATTAGCAAGGTTTGCTCCTGGTGTAGTAGGTACTAAACCAATCAGAGTATAAAAGTTTGTTCATGGTTTGCATCTAGTTATTGCCAAAGACATGAAGATTGGTTCTCTCCCTTACAGAGATTTAGTAAGGCTTTAGGAAGAGCTTGAGATCTGAATTTATTTATAGAGGATAAGTTTCTTTTCGAGACCAACAGAGACAGTTCTTGAGGCAGGTGGAGATAGAGGTAAGAAACCAATGTAGTCAAGAAAACCTTGTAAAGGGAAGAGACAGAGACAGAGGGTAGATTTGTCAGTATGTAGGACATGTGATAGGAGTTACCTAAGAAAGTGTTTTACAGGTCAGAATGTATGCTTTAGATGCCAACAACCTGGTTACAGAGTGTTTGAGTGTCCGATCAGAAGAGTAAGAGATGGGTTATCCATTGATAGAGTCGGTCTTAATAAAGGTGTTAGAGGTCTGGTTGGCAAAGATAGTAGAACTTAGAGAGGTAGTGTCAATATACCCAGAGTTGTAGGCAAAGCTAGAGTGTTTGTAGTGAGGAAAGAGTAGGTTGAGATGACTCCCCATGTATTGATTGATTGTGGTGTCATACAAAGTTTTGTATCCAGATGAGTGACAGAGGGATTAGAATTGAGCCCTAGTTAGATGGGGGTATGATAGTGAGTGATCGAGTTTCCTTGTATGAGTTTGCTACATGTTGAGAATCTACTATAGCATGGTTTGATGATGAAATGAGATAATGAATGATGATTTATGGGATTATTGTGAAATGTTTGATGATTATGTGCTTGGGTCTGTATTTATGAAAAAGGTCAGATTTTTGGCATGCTTTATGATAAATAAATGGAATGAGTATGTTTATTGGCTAATATATTGTATATAAGAATGGTTGATTGTGTTGTGGTTGTGATTTGTATGAGATTTGTTAAGATTTCTAGGTTTCCAGGCGTCGTTTGTTGGAAAAGAGTTAAGCACACGACTGTGTACCTGAGGATACATGCCCGTATTGTAGCATCCTAGATTCCGAAAGCCTTTTCGATTAGAGTTTTGGGGTTAGAAATCGAATTCAGAGAGAGATTGGGAGTCTAGATAAGTTCAGGGGTGAGTTGGTAAGTTTTTGGAGCCGTGAGGCTTTTGTAAGAATCTTTTCGGAAGGATTCGATCAGGCGAGTGAGCGGGAAATGAATTAAGTTCATTTTTCCTTGTGCACACCCATGCATCATTGGTGTACGCCCGTGCGTGGCCTAGTATATAAGTGAGCCGTGAGCAATTTAGACACTTTTCTCACCCAAGTTTTCTCTTTAGCCAAAGTTTCTCTCTTCCATTTGCAGCTCCCATTCTTAGAGAGGAGAACTAGCAGTCGGTTGTCCCTAATCCGATTAGAGAGCATAGAGATAATTGATTGGAGCTTGTTTTCCGAAGCATGGCAAGAGGTAAGTGTTCCTCACTTCTTCTCGCATTTTTCAGGCTTGTTTGATGAGTTGTGATGCCATGGATGAGTTAATTACATGTTGATGAATGTTTGGGATGCTTATATGGCCTTGCATGTTGAGTTTGATGACAAATTTCCACCCTTGAAGCATGCATGTGTGATGTATGTGCTTTAGTGAGAGAATCAAGAATCTTCCATGGTAAATTTGTGGTGAATGAGTGCATGTGGCATGTGAAGCTTGAATTGTGTTATTTGATGTGTTGGGAACATGTACTTGAAATGGCTTTGCAATTGATTGTGGCTTGGCATGAGTTTTGATGCATTTTCCGAGCGGTGCTCTTGTTGAAGAACAAGACGCACGACCGTGCCCCTGAATGGCACGGCCGTGAGCTTTTGTTTTTCCAGATGGATGCCCGTGTGCACGCTGTGTGCACGGCCAGTTTTCCAGACACACGCCCGTGCTTTTCATAGTGCACGCCCGTGTGTAAGCATTTTCAGTGAAAGTGAATAGTAAATTCCAGTAGTGTGCACGGTCAGGCGCACGACCAGCGCACGACCCCGTGCGTCCTGGCTCACACCCGTGCACCTTTGATGCACGCCCGTGCATCAGCAGATTTTCAGAAAAATGATTAAAATTTGATTAATTGAGCATGGGAATTCAGATAAATGGTTAAAGTGCTTCAGATAAGCATCAGATGAGCCTGTATTCAGATAATAAACTACATGTGTATATCATGACATGACATGTAGTTTCAGAGAGGATCAGGGGATCCGAATTCAATAGTATTCAGAACCCGATGTACGGGTAAGAGTATAGGTGGAACACGAGGGGGCATCCGTGGGATTTAGCCTTCTGACACCAGTCAGAACGCTCAGCAGTATTTCAGATTCAGTTCCTGACACTAGTCAGAGGATTCAGCAGTATTCAGATATTACCATCTGGCACCAGTCAGATTGGGTAGTGGTTTTCAGATTCAGCTTTCTAACCAGTAGCTAGACTGTTTAACCCACATGGCCAGGATGCCGAATCCCTATGTTCACCAGTCTGATCAGCACAGCAGGTACCCGAGGGTACAGAGAGGTATTCAGAGGCATGCATCCAGTATTTTCAGTTAGCATGGCATGACATACACATCATGACATGAATAAATATGATATCAGTAAATAATAATGAATTAGATATCCAGTATCCAGTTTCCAGATTCCAGCAAGCGCATAGATGTATGATTAGGGCCGAGACCCAGGTATGTTTGAATTATATGATTTGTTTGTGCTTGCTTGGGTATTGAGGGAAGTAAGGAGCGCTTACTGGGTGATCTTTATCACTCATCCCCCTCATTCTTCCATCATTTTCAGGTGGTTCATGCTGGGTTCGAGGAGCGGTTGGATCGAGGCTGACGGAGAGGGCACGCACACATATTGCGATCCCAGTTTTGTATCAGTTTTGGACCTGTGTGGTCATTTTGTATATGATGATGTATTCAGATGTATCTGAACATTATGTATGTATATGATATAGGCCAGTGGGCCCATTATACAGAACAGATATGTATATTCAGTGATGTATATATTTCAGATAAGCTTCCGCATGTGCAGAAATGTATTGTATAGTTTCAGGAAGTTTTGTTTATTTATTTTCGTAGGATTCCCGTCGCGGGTAACCGTATTTTCAGATGATTAATAAAAGATCCATTCAGTTCTCAGCAGTAAGGGTACTCGTGGCAGCGGGTCCTACACGTATAGCATTTTTTCTATGTAAACACGGCCTTGCATAGCACGCGTGTGCATATGAAAATCCAGACACATGCCCATGTATTCAATATGCACACCTGTGTGCTTAATCCTAAATCTACACACCCGTGTAAGCAAGACATAAGAGTGTTATTTAGGCAGCTACATGCCTATGTAGTGTGGTACACGACCTTGTGCCTTAAATGCATGCTCGTGTATCCATACCACACGTCCGTGCAGCCAACCATGATTTTCATATTTGACTCTAGAAGCTAGCATGACCAAGGACATGGTTTGAGCTTGGCCCTATATGCTTCCATACACACCCATGTGGCAAGTATAACATGCCCGTGTACCTTAAGAAAAGTAAAGAAACAATCCCAAAGCATACTTAAAGCAAAGTTAAGCAATCCAAATCTTTTATAAGCATAAGAAACTTAAGAATAACAAGATATAACATTATACGATACATGATTATCAAAACATTAAGCATGACGTGCCATATCAGATATTTTCAAAATCGGATCCAAAGATCCAAGAACATATTTTAAAGTATAGATATACGATGTTTTGGACATCAATTAGAGGTGAATACGAGGGGGCACCTGTGAGTTCACACACTCATTAGAGTTGGAAACCAACATCCGTTAGAAAAGATATAGTCTTTGACCAAACTCGTTAGAGAGAGTGCTGATCGTGCACGAGTAGTTTTATTATAAGATTGAGCTCACACTGCCAGGGTGTCAAATCCTTGTATTCATTAGTCTGGCTAATATAGCAAATATTTTTAGATACAGTAGTTTTTGTTATAGATTTCAGTTTGTACTATATGTATATATCTAGGATCTTTGGATCAAAGTTTTATATCAAAAAAAGTTTTTAGAAAAAGAAAGTTTTCAAAAAAATCAAGCCCAAATGTAAGTTTTATTGCTATTCAGCATTTACATAACATCAGAGTATGCATATCATGTCATGTACAATATTCATGAGACATAAGACAAAGAAAGACAAGAGCACTTCTGAAAACAAACGAAATAAGGCAGTAAAGAAGTGAGGAATAAGAGATAAGAAATAAGAAAACGTTTAAGTAAAAAATAATATGAATAGATATGAGATCAGCTTGAGTTTGACCTTGTAAGTGTTAGAGATAAGAAATGCTTGCTGAGTGATTTTGTCACTCACCCTTTTCCCTTTCTTTCTTTTTTGCAAATCAGTGAATAGGGGACTGAGCAAGAGCGATGCAACTGTCAGATTTTGGGGATATGACTTGGAAGTAGTTAGCATGTTTTGGCTCGCATGTTTTATTTAGTTCTCATGTATATGTGTGTGTATTATACTCTAGTATACATTGTATGAATAGTATATTTTATACATGAGTAGCTTTGGAAGTTTGTATGCATGTACAGTTTTTTCTTATGATCTTTATTAATATGAAAATTTTATTTTAGCTTCTGCATTCATATTTAAAAGTTTAAAGTTTCAGCAATATATTTTACTATATGGATCTCTATAACAAGCATATTTTTAGTCTAATAAATATTATATATATGTATACAGTTGCACACAGTAGACCTGTGCGGGGGGTCACTACACCTCTAGCCATAGAAGCTGGATCTCTCTCTCTAGGAATTTCTGAATCTCTAATATGGAGTTGAGATGCTGGTTGATCTCTCTTAACCGTAGGGTTCACTGGGAAAATCAGAGAAGAATAAGATAAAAGCTGGGAAATACATGTCTAGAAAAATAAAACGATATATACGACTAAATGGCATAACACATGATCGTGTGTGCATTAGAAATCTCAATTTCCACTTTTTTTGTTTCATACATGGAATATTTTCTCAAAAATATCCATGTACAAGCCACAAAAGGCTTTTAAATGACTCTTCTACCCCTGAACCTTCTCAAAACTATTTCAATCAATAAATCTCTCTTTTACCCCTGGTTTCACAATCTAAAAGACAATTCTACCTTTGGGCTATTACATTACCCATCTTATGTCAAGCATTAATAACCACCAATCACTTCAATAAAGATAGAAATTAATTATGGAGTTAATTTCTTTACCTTAATATATTTTCTCTTGATTCCATTATTCCTTTAAACCTTTTTGAATCCTTAAATAACTAAAAATGGAGCTAAAATGGCCATTTTCCTGTTTCTTTTTTTCCCTTCTTTCTCTTCTTTTCTTTCTTTTCTTTGTTCATGGAATGTGTGGGTGGAAAATAAAATTGAACTTAAATGGCTTGTTGGGTAAAGAAATGAAAGTAAATATATATATATATATATATATAAAGTCCTATGTGGCCAAGTCTATAAGAATTATGTGTTCGTACCTCTCTTTACCATAATTTTCTCTTTTTCTTTTCTTTTTTCTTTTTTTCACTTAATAACTTTCACATTTCCATAAACTTACCCTTGTCTAAGAATCAAGTTACCAAATACATGCATCTCAAGTGGCAACATTTGAGTCAAATTTGATTTTCACGATACGAGTGTTATACTTTAACTCATTTATGATCGAGCTCACACATAACATTCATGGACTGCTCCACCCCTGATTTCTTCTTAGTGCTCAACTTATAAAAGAACATAATTGAACAAGCTTATAATAAAAAAAATAAAAAATAGTACAAAGAAGAGTCGTATATATTCACAATTCAATTCACCGATCCATTTTCATAGTAGGTAATTGTCAATAATAAAATTCCATATACTCACTTATAATATGTAGAATATTATTCAATTCAACATTTCATTCAAAATAAATCCATATACATAAATTATTTATTTATGAAGGTGTGATTAGATTGTATGGATTGTATGTATACACGCAAGCATGTATATGGTCGGTGCATGATAGGCAGGTTAATACAAATCAAACATCTAACAAGGCAAAATAAAGAAAATAGAAGAAACAACTCAAGTAGAAATGTGTAGAATACTAGAAAAATGTGGCATATTCATGAAATTCAATACATTCATATATTCAAAATAAATTAACAATCTAGATATCTTCTCCATTTTTTAATAGCTTTTATGTACATCATCAATTAAAACATATGCACATACTATAGGACCCGCCGCCATGAGTACCCTTGCTGCTGAGAAATACTGGTTTTTTTATTACAATAACTAGAAATCGGGTACCCGCGACAGGAATCCTACGAAAAAGAAACCTGTTGCTAAATTACATTGTAAGCGGAAGCTGAGCTGAAACTGAAATATACAATGAGCCCAAACAGGCTTTTCATATATATATATATAATGTTTCTGAACACAATTCTTTACATCTGAGTACATTTACATAAAGTACAAGACCTTACAGGTCCAGAACTGAAAGAAAATACAACTGAAATTGTGTGTGGGGTCCCCCCTCGCTAGCCTCAGTCCACCCGCTCCTCGCCAACAACAACAAAACCTGAAAGGGAAGGAAGAAGGAAAGCGATGAGTGATAAAGATCACCCAGTAAGCATTTCCCCACTTCCCTCGACCCAAGCAAGCAACAAACAAGAGCATACATACCTGGCCTCGGCCCTATGCATCTAATCGCTTGCGGGTGCTGAAACTGATTACTTGTAGCATCCCAGGTTAGAAAAACCCTTAGGGGTAGAGTTTTGGGGTTAGAAATAGAATTCAGGAATAGTTTGGGAGTCTAGAAGAGTTCAGGGGTTGAGTTGGTAGTTTTCCAGAGCTGTATGGCCTTCGTATGATGCCTTTAGGGAGGTTTCAATCATGCGAAGCGCGGGAAATGGATTATGTCCATTTTCCCTTGGTGCACTCCCGTGCATCATGCCTGCACGCCCGTGCAGGTGGGTAGAAAAGAGAGAGACAGGAGAGTTATTGCATTTCTCACCCATTTTCAGCCAAGTTTTCTTCTCTCCATTTTCAGCAGCTCCCAGCCCTAGGCGCGAGATTCAGCTTCCAGCGGCTCCTAATCCAGTTCGAGAGTAGAGAGATTAGCTTGAGTTGTGTTTCCAGTTTTCATGGCGAGAGGTAAGCGTTTCTTACACTCTCTTTGCGTTCCTAGCTTGTTGGTTGATGCTTGGAAACGTTTGTCGGCATTTCCAAGACTTTATGTCATGTTGTGTATGTTTGTATGATGCCATGATGATGATATGATGCTTTGTTTGATGATTTTCCACCTGAAACGCATGCTTGTTGTTTTTGTGTGTGTGTTGTGAGAGGAAGCTTGGCTTCCCATGGTGGATTCAGTAGTTTTGGATGGATGATGGAATTGAAGTGATTTGTTAGCTTATTGAAGTGCCATTTATGCATGTTTGAGTTTAATTTCAGTTTGGATGCGGATTTGGTTGGTTTCCTGCATTTTCCAGGGAGTTCTGCTATTGCAAAACCAGGTGCACGCCCGTGTGTCTGTAGACGCACGCCCGTGTGCCTGTGTTCTTGTGAGCGCACGCCCGTGTGCTTGTGTTCTTGTGAGCGCACGCCCGTGTGCACGATGGGCACATGGCCTGGAATGCAGACCACAAGACCGTGTGTCCTGAAGGACACGGCCGTGTGTCCGCTTTGTGCATGAAATGGCCAAAATTTCTAGTAGCTTGCACGACCAGGCACTCGACCGGGGCACGGTCCCGTGTGTCTGGGCACACGCCCGTGTGCCTGTGCTCAACACGGCCATGTGTGCTCTGCACGCCCGTGCGTCTTCTCTACACGCCCATGCGTTCAGTTAATTTTCCCAGAAATTCAGAAATTGAATGATTAAAGGCTTGGTAATCCGTCCAAGGGCTAATAATCATCAGATAACCCAGTATTTAGATAAGAAATGCAGTATATGCATATCATGACACAGCATGTAGCCTGAAAGAGGATCCAAGGATCCGAATTCAGTAGTTTTCAGTATTCAGAACCTGATATACGGGTTACAGTTTGGGTGAACTCGAGGGGGCATTTATGGGACCCAGCTTTCTGACACCAATCAGATTGCTCAGTACAGTTTTCAGCTTTCTAGCCTGTAGCTAGAATGTTCAGCCCACTTGGTCAGGATGCCGAATCCCTGTGTTCATCAGCCTGATCAGCACAACAGGTACCTTCGGGTACATTCAGATAGATATCGATGCATACATCATCAGTCATTCTCAGTATTCAGTTTAGCATGACATGACATTTTCAGCATGACATGCATTAATAATGACATACAGAAATCAGTAATCAATCAGAATAAGCAGATCCAGTACCAGTAAGCGACTAGATGTATGTTTAGGGCCGAGGCTAGGTACGTCTTGTTTGATTGTTGCTTGCTTGGGTCGAGGGAAGTAAGGAATGCTTACTTGGTGATCTTTATCACTCATCCCTTTCTTTCTTCCTTCTTTTTCAGGTCAGTTCGCTGCTGGCGAGGAGCGGGTGGACTGAGGCTTGCCAGAGGGGACCACACACACGGTTTCAGTTGTATTTTAGTTCAGTTTTGGACCTGTGAGGTCTTGTATGTATATTCTCAGATGTAAAGAACTTTGTACAGAACAGTTTATATATTTATGAAAAGCCAGCTTGGGCTCATTGTATATTTCAGTTTCAGTTCAGCTTCTGCTTCTGCTTGCAATGTAATTTAGTTTAGCAGGTTTCTTTTTCGTAGGATTCCCGTCGCGGGTACCCAATTTTCAGTTTATTTAGTAAAAGAAACAGTATTATTCAGCAGCAGGGGTACTTGTGGCGGCGAGTCCTACATTACTGGAATTGCTGATTCTCATTATTAATTAACTTCTGAAATGAATGTCATGACATAGTAACTGAAATCTAAGATTTCTCTCACTAACACACATACAACGGAAACAAGCATGCATTTGAGTGGAAATCATCATCCAGTCATCATATCATCACCATACACACATACAAACATAGCATCACAAGGTGGAAACGGGAACCCACGTTTCCAACCTCAATACACAAGCATCAAAGCAAGCTGGGAATACATGGAAGAAGTAAGAAACACTTACCTCTTGACATGGCTACTGGAAATCTATCTCAAGCTATTCTCTCCGATCTCTAGCTGGATTGGGAGCCGCTGGAAGCTGAACCTCGCGTCTAGGGCTAGGAGCTACTGAAATGGAGAAGAAGAATACTGAAATGGGTGAGAAATGAAACTAATCTCCCCCCTCTCTCACTTTAATCCCACCTGCACGGGCGTGCAGGCATGATGCACGGGAGTGCACCAAGGGAAAATGGATATAATCCACTTCCCGCACTTCGCATGATTGAAACCTCCCTAAAGGAATCATACGAAGGCCACACAACTCTGGAAAACTTCTAACTCACCCCTGAACTCTTCTAGACTCCCAATCTATTCCTGAATTCTATTTCTAACCCCAAAACTCTACCCCTAAGGGCTTTTCTAACCTGGGATGCTACACATACATATGCCAATTCTTATACATATGAGTCATCCCATTAATTATCGTCAAACGAGTTAAGAAATTCCTTCAGATGAACCATCTAACGAGTCATGCTTTATAGGTGTTAATCAAATATGAGCAATGCAAATAATACAAATACAAGAATATAAAATCAAGGATACATATTAACCAGATTCAAAATAACATATCAAGGCCCCTCAGGATCACAGGTTAAGAAATTCCTTCAGATGAACCATCTAACGAGTCACACTTTATAGATGTTAATCAAATATAAGCAATGCAAATAAAACAAATACAAGAATATAAAATCAAGGATACGTATTAACTGGATTCATAATAACAAATCAAGGTCTCTTTATAATATCCTAAGGTTATAATGGTCTTTCTAGGCCTTGAATCAGAGTTAAAAGAGAGATTTCTCAGTTATAGATCAACTTCAGTGAGTTATGAGGGTATAATAGTCTTTTTGGTAGCTTTATATGTAGCTTGTAGAAGGAGCACGATCGTGCATCTCTAGACACACGCTTATGTATCCCTTTCTCTTCATGCATGCTGGTGCATCCAGCCATGTACGCTTGTGCATGTATGCTGATATATAAAGTCAGATTTTTTCTCTACCTGTTTAGTCAGTTTTCTCATCCATTTTTCATTTCTTTCTTTCCAGCTAACCCTAATCAAATTGAGAGAGAGATTAGCCAATTTTTAACAGCCAATCCAATCAAGATTCAGTTAGAGATAGTGAGGTTGAAGTCATTAGCAACTCCAAGTAAGTATCCCCTTACCTTCTTCTCTTTTTCGATAGTTTATATTTCTTTGGATAGGTTGATTCAGTTATAAAAGCATGTTTCAAGTTTATTAGCATGTTTATGAAATGATAATGATGAAATAGATGAGAGAATTGGAGATAAAAGCTTGCTTAGTTCCTTTGATGCATATGTATGTGTATTTAAGGGTTTACAAATATGTTAGTTTGTTTTGGCTGTGAAGGATGGGGAAAATATGTTAATAATAGTGTATTTTGCATGAATATGTGTTATAGTATGTTTAATTAAAGATTGATAGAGATTTGAGTTGAGATTAGTGGTGTTCTTGCATGTTTCAGCCATAGTTGCCAAAATAGAGCATGACGCATGCCCGTGCACCCGAGGACGCACGCTTGTGTAGTCTTATTTCAGTAGGTTTACAGTCATACATGCTAGGCGTGCATGACCAAATTATAGTTGGGTCACGACCATGTACCTGAAGGTTACTGTCGTGTATGAGTAATAGAGAAGAATAAGCAAGAATTCTAGAAGCTAGCACGGTTAGGCTGCATAGCTGACATACAACTCATGCACTTTCATGCATGCCCATGTTTTTGATAGTACACACTCGTGTGCCTAGTAAAAATTAGAGATTTATTTCCTCTTCAGTAGAATATTAGTCCTAAGAGAACATATCTCACATTCTAAATGAAATAAAAGAATAAAAAACAAATTAAGAATGAGAATAAGTAGGAAGAAGAAAGAGACACATAAAATGATATTAGAAAACTCTTCAGATTAATAGGTAAAGAAAGTAGTATAGAACAACTTAAATGATAGAACATGATAAGAAAACAGATGGAAACAGGAAAACAATAATAGATACAGTAAACACATACACGCACACACATATATATATGTATGTGTACAGATACTGGAATGGAAACAGAAATAGTATGGAGATATACAGACACAAAAATGGAAATAGTTATGAAGCATATAATATAGGAAACTCATAGATGCAATAACACAGTACAACATATAGAACAGTTTATGTATAACTTATTAATAGACTTAATAAGTTACAGAAACAACATAACAGTAAGAATACACAGAAACAGAACTATACTGATGTACATCTAAATAAAAAGTAAACAGAAGGAAAAAAATGATAACCTATCATGCATGAGATGCATTACATCACATGACATACCAACCCAGTGTTTTCAGAAAGGGATCAAGAGATTGACATGCATATGTTTTAAAGTAGAAAGACAATGATCTAGACATCATTTCAGGGGTGAATACGAGAAGACACTTGTGAGTTTCAACACACCTAGTACGGGAACCAGTATCAAAGTCTATTACCATACTAGCCACTATATATAGGCATATGCTAGTGTGTATTCAACTAGTAGCCTAGACTTCAATGCTCAACACTCAGTTTCAGATTCAGTTATCATACATCAGTTAATCAGTTACTACTCGAGTGTTAGCATAGGAAACTCACATAACTAGGGTGTCAAATCTCTGTATTCATCAGTCTACGTAGCACAGTAGGTATCTTTGGGTACACAGAGTTTTCAAATACAGCTTTTATTTAGTTTTAATTATATTTAGGAACTTCTATTCCCAACAGTATTTTTAGTAAAACAGTTTTCAGAAAGATATTTTCAGTAAATTGACCCAAGGGCACAATTATGATTTTCAACAGCATTAGACATGATTTTAGCATACTTCATAGCATGTCATACATGACATCAGAGCAAGCATAATAGATAAATTATAAGACAAGCTAATAACCAGCAATACAGACAAAATATGTAATGCTAGGGATATAAGTATGTACAAAATATCTTCCATATAACAAAATGAATAGGTGTACAAAATAAACCACGACAGAACAATGAATAAGAAAACAGGATAATGAATATCAGAAAGAAAACTTAATAAGTTAAATTGCACCACTTAGACTTCTTTTCATACTGGGTTGTTTATGTATACTCATATACGTATTTATGACACAGTATGAGGTAATGTTCGAACAGTAAGTCAAGCTAGAAAAGGATACGTGATAAGATAAAAAATGAATTAAGTTGAGTATATCAGATGAACAGTCATACTAGTTATAGGTAAAGTATAGTCTATTAAGCTAGTAACTAGATAGACAGTAATGAAATAGAAATAAAGTAAGGAAACATTAAAGACAAGATAAGTAGAGTACAAGTTAAGCCTAGAGAAATAATCAAAAAAGAAAGAACAACCCATAAGCATGAGAATAAAGAGAGTAAAGAATAAGATAAGAAAAAAACTTAAGCAATGAGTTCAATAATAAGTTAAGCTAGAGCAAAAGAAGCTATTAGACTATCAAGGAACTTAGTTAAGTTCACCAGCTTAGCAGCTAGTCAATATTATATCAGCTTAGAGTCTACCCAAGGGTAGAGGTAAGAGATGTTTATTAAGTGATTTGTCACTCATCCCCCATAGTTTTCTTTTCTTGTAGGTTGAGTTTGGGAGTTGGGCTTAGAATGCGGGGTGGCTGGAGAGTAGGATACAGTTTGAGCGGGTCTTTACCCAATATTTTTAGTTATATATATGTGTGTATATATATATATAATCAGTTTTTAACAGATAGCATGTTGGCTCGCATGCTTATATTGCTCATGCATATGGGATAAATAGTGTCATTCATATTTTCAAATATTAGTTATTAGTAATAAAATATGATTTTTATTCAAAATACTGTACAATGGGTTTCTGTAGCATACCATCACGTCATGTTTTTCGCACAGCGTAGGTTTTCAGATAATAATTATTCATAGGGATTCCTGTTGGATGTAACTGATAACGATTTTTAAACAACAAGAAAATAAAGTGATATAATATTATTTCATAATAATAATTAATTATAGCAACACAGAAATATCTAGCTAAGGCTCTTGCACCATCAGGATCACACCTGGTATTGGTCATGATGTTTTACCAGTGTTCAGCTGAGGATGATTGTTAGATTGTTGCATGAATGAATGTTGCTTGATGTTTGGAATGTCATACTTAAAAAGAGGATGTCTCAATGTCTATGTTTAGGGGTTTAAGAAGTTGTTTTCGTTCCTATGTTATTTCCTAGGTTGCTTTTTGATACAAAGAAACAAGTCTAAAGTTGCTAAACAAAAAGAAGTCCGAAAAGAAGTCCCCCTCCTCATGGCTTGTGTGCTCTTTTTTTTAAGCCGAGGCTGCCTCTGTCATGACCTTGATCAAGAGATCGATTAACCCCTTGATGGAGGCTATAACGAGGGCGAGCAATCAACCCCAAGATGGACATAAATGGACACAAATTAGATTAGAAAGCACGGGAAAATAGGCAATTACGCAAAGAAGAAAATGCTGGCAAAGGCAAGAAAAATTAAAAAAATGTATCACATGCAAAAAACTAGTGTAGGCGAGGTGCTAGTGCGTGTACGTGGATCACGAGAGCGACTCCCGCTCCAGCATGTGCGTGTAGACCACGCGCGTGCTACAATGGACAATTTACTGGGCCAGCACACTTCTTTTCTTCTTAGGCCTTTCCTCTTGCTAGGTCACGTGCTTACTTGTTCTTCTTTCGGCTAGGTCGCATGCATTTTCCTCTTCTTCCGGGTAGGCTTTTCTTCCTTTTTATTTTGGGCTTCCCTTTATATGGATTTTATGTTTTTATTTATCTGGTTTCCATTTTTTAATTTTTTTTAATTTTATTTGGTTTTGGGTTTTTATGTTATTTGGTTTTTGGGTTTTTATTTGATTTGGTTTTAGTTTTGGGGCATTTATTTTATTTGGTTTTGGGCTTTTTATTTTATTTGATTTTGGTTTTTATTTGATTTGTTTTTGGGTTTTCCCTTTTGTTTGTCTAACATTAACTCAACACTTCTAAAACTTCAAACCAATCTTTCAAATATCATATCCAAAATAAGGTATTTACACTATCATGATATAAATGAGTATAAAATCTATTAATTTGGATTTAGATTAATTGAAAAGCCACTCAACATATAAAAAAAAATGCAACTAACATTACATTTAAGGCCAAAGTACATGTTCCCACCCATAGTTTGAGGCAGGGACAAAGTCCCACCCGCTAAGTTTAAAAAACCCGAAATCTCACCTGTTGACTGTTAAATCTAATAATCAACAGTAAGTCAAGGGGTAAATTTGTCATTATAGAGTTAAATTTATAAAAAATAAAATAATATTTAAATATATATAAAAATATATTAAAAATTATAAAATTTTTTATAAAATTATAAAAAATATTTAAATTTAAAAAAATAAAAAACCAGCCACCGTCGTCGTGTCGGCAGCGGTAGCCCCAACAAATAACACCAGACGGCCGTTGTAACACTCCGTCTGCTATATATTACTGTAGACCATTTTTTTTTTCTTCATATAAAAATATATATATATCTCTAATATATAGCAGTGGGTATTACTCTGACTGCTAACTGAAATATGCGAAAGCGGTTTTATAAATGTGGTGGGAATCTAAAACTCACTGTACAGTATCCTGAATAAAACTCATATTTATAAAATAATAATAATATCTGAAAACATAAAAGATACTGTACAATCCGAATGCATGAGCAATCTAAAGCATGCGAGCCACAAGCATGCTATCTGCTGAAAACTGAACATATACATACATATATATCTGAAAACTCGGGTGAAAACCCGCTCAAGCCATATCCCACACACTAGCCATCTCGTGCTCCAAACTCAGCTCCCCGAAACACCAACCTGCAAAAAGGGAAACAACGGGGAATGAGTGACAAGTCACTCAGTAAGCATCTCCTACCTCTACCATCGGGTAGGCTCTAGATTAAGTTGTTGGCTAACTTCTATCTAGGCGAACTTAACCAAACTCCTGATAGCCTAATAGCTTCTTCTAATCCTCTGTTGTTCTTATTAATTCTGGCGTTTTGATAGGATTAGTTGAATTCTTTTATTTCTTTCTTTCTGACATATATCGTGCAGCTTTATCTTTCTTTTCTTTCTTTTCTTTCTATTCTTACCTGATTCTGGCCTTACTGTTTATATGCTCTAACAAGCCATATACTATGTATCATGGAATGCTGAAAATCATACTATTTGCCCTTGGGCCTGTTTTTCTGAAAACATGTTTATGAAAACTGATGTTAGGATCTGAAAATCTAAAACACTGAAAAGTTGAGTAAAACATGTTTCTGAAATCTCTGTATCTGAAGATACCTGCTATACTGATTAGACTGATGAAAACAGGGATTCGACATCCTGGCCAAGTGGGCTAAACCATACCAGCGAAGTGCTAGTAAGCTGAAATATCCTACCATACCAGTCCTTGGACCAGTAAACTGAAATCTAACCAATCTGACCGAAGTCAGAAAGCTGAAATCCCACAGATGCCCCCTCGAATTCACCCTAAATGATTGACTCAGATATCGAGAACCGAATACTAAAAACTGATGCAAATGGATCACTCAATCCCTTTTCTAAAAACACTGTTTAACATGTTATGCTGAATGATGCTATTCATGCATGTTATCTTTTAAATTCTCTTTTCTTTCTGCTCTGTTTTCTATTTCTGTTTTCCTGTTTTCTGTTCTCTTTCTGTTTCTATTTCTGTTCTGCTTCTGTTTCTGATTCTATTTTCTGATTCTATTTCTGTTATGTTTTCTAATTGTAACCTATCGCTAGATTACGCTGCTTAAGTCTGGTGATGAGTTTCTTATTCCTTTTTCTCTTTTATTTCTTTTCTTGTTATTAAATTTCTGCTTAATTCTTTTCTTTTTATTAAAATTCTGCTTAATTCTTTTCTTTTTCTTATTTCTTTTCTTTTCTCATTTTCTGCTAGGGTGCACGGGCGTGCACTATTGGATGCACGGGTGTGCATGCAAGTGCACAGGTCATGTGCCGGGCGTGCAGCCCAACCGTGCAAGCTTTTAGAAATTCTGGCTAAAACTCATTCTAGGCTAACGCACGGCCGTGACCCTCGGGTGCACGGGCGTGACCCCTCACAAAAGTTGGTCGTGCATGCTCGTATACACGATCGTGACCTTGCTCAAAACCAGAATGCACGGGCGTGCATGAACGAATGCACGGGTGTGCATCCAGCCCTATTTTGACACCCACGACCGAAATCCGTAAGATCACACCAAAAACTCAACCCAAACTCATCACATTTCTAATTAAACATACTAGCATGCAACATACACTGCTAATAAGCTAAAAACCTGCACAAATATCTGAAAATACCCAACTAAGGAAGCTCGAATCCAAGGAAAAAAGGGAAAATGTAAGAGAATACTTACCTGGAGCTACTAAGATCTTCTATCTCTCTATCTTCAGCTGAATCTTGGCTAGAATGGCTACTAAAGCTGGTTAATCTCTCCCTCAAAAAACTAGGGTTTCTTGGAGAGAAAAGAAAAGGGAAAAACTGACTGAAATGGGCGGAGGAAAAACATTGGTTTATATACCAGTAGGCATGCACGGGCGTACATACAAGACGCACGGGCGTGCATGGCGAGAAAAGGATGCACGGGCGTGCGCCAAAGACGCACGATCGTGCTCCTTCCACAAGCTGAATATAAAGCCAATAAAAGGACCATTCTACCCTCCAATCTCACTGGAACCGATTTCTAACTAAGAAATCTCTCTTCTAACCCCGATTCAAGGCCCTAAAAAGACTATTCTAACCTCGGGCTGTTACAGCCGTTCTGGCCACCTGGTTCCAAAGGAGACTAGATCTGGCCTCCCGAATTGACGGAGGTGACCAGATCTGGCCGTCTCCTTTTTGACGGAGACGGCCAGATCTGGCCTCCTCCGCAAGAAAAAAAGGTCAGAAACGGTCGGAGATGAATTTTTATATATATTTAAATATTATTTTATATTTTTATTATAAATTTTTATTAATAAGGGTATTTTTGCTATTTCATAAAATGGGTTAATGAAATTGGATGAAAGGTGGGAATCCAAGCTTTTAAAAGTTAGTGAGTGGGACTTTATCCCCGCCTCAAACTATGGGTGGGAATAAGTCCTTTGGCCTACATTTAAAAATAATAATATTATGCTAACTACCTGTCGCATTAATTGATTCAGATCTATAATCATGTGATGTCAAAGGCAAACCAACATTTTCAGCTGAGATTGGTTGTGTGATGCCATTAAAGATTGTTGGTGATATGGAATCCCTTGATTTGAACTTTAGTCTACGACTTGGTGACAAAATTATTAAATCTATAAACAAACAAGATAAGATAATAATTAAAAAAAAGTGCAAGCATAAAAGAATAATTTTATAGTATTTTTAATTGAAATTCTACATAATTTTAGTTTTGCATTTTGTGCAGAAATTTTCAATTTATGCAGTCTCAATCACCATACACATGACAAAGAAGAAACTGAATCTCATAGTTCCATCACCATGCACATGAAAAAAAAAAAAAAAAGAAATCGAATCTCACAGTTCCATCACCATGCACATGCAAAAAAAAAAAAAAAAGTTGAATCTCACATATACAGTATTTTAATTCAAATTTTGCAATATTTTAGTTCTACCTTTTTTTCAAAATTTTTGCAACATCTGTAGCTCTATCACCACGCACATGGAAAAAAAAAAAAAAAGAAATTGATTCTCACAATTTCATCACCATATTACCATGCACATGAAAAGAAAGCAATAGAATCTTATAGTTCCCTCCCCATGCACATGGAAAAAATATATATATAGAAATCAAATCTCGCATAATATGCTGCATACAATAAAAGGGATAATATTTTCTGACACTACAACAGATTCGATAAATTGTAACGCCAAAATTTGTCACATAAAGTGTCATTTTTGTCACTAAATTTTTTTTTGTGACGAAATTTTGCTGTCACAAGGATTGTCACCGCAACCCTGTCTCAAAAAGTATATATGATGTAATTTGTATTTGTCACCAAATAGTCAAGTTTTAGTGACGAAAATTTTCATTGTCACTATATGTTATCACTTTTTGTAACCTTAATAATGTCACAATTAATGTCAAAAATTTGTCATCTAATATCATATTTCGTCACAAAATTATTACACTTTAAATGACAAAATTATATCTCGTCATCAAATAATGTGGCTATAGTGACGAAAATCACTATAGATATGAAAATAATGAAATTATATTGACAAAAATATTGTTTAATTTTGTCATCTAAATTTGTTTTTCATCACAATAGATATGATGATAAATGACAATAAAAGAAATCGTCACCAAATAATATACCTTTTTTATGATGAAATGTATTTGTCATTGAACTAATAAATTTTAATGATGTAATAAACGTCAAAATTAAGAGATAATTTTTTTTATCGAAGTGTTTTTTTTCTTTACAACATTTATATTGCCATTATATAATTATGTTTGTGAACAATATAATTCATTACAATAAGATATGACATTTTATTACTTAAAACCTAATATTTGAAAACTGCAATAAATAAAAAATGTCATAAATTATTGATAAATATAGTTCAAGAAAATATATGAAAAATAAAATTCTTAACATTCTCAAAATAAAATATCAATGAACATAAATTCAATAATGTCGAACCATTATACAGTAACTAAATCAACATAACAAGTCTTAAAACAATAATGAAAACTTATCAAAAAAAGTCATCAAGACCAATCTCCTTTCAAGCTTTACTTCTCAGATGACTTTGGTCCATCTTCCTTCCAAAACTAACTGTAAAATCAATATACAATAATATCATCAGAAAATGTAAGCACCCTATAAAATCTATGACCTCATTACCATGGTTCCCTTAACCACAATCCCACTATTTTGACTTTTACGACGACTGTTACGTTCTTTTGTTGGATACCTTACTCCATTCACAATGCATCCAAGGTACTTTTTAACACACCTATGTGGTGCACATGCAAGGCAGTACAAAGCCTCATTTAATTCTGATGGTTCTTCATGATGGTCTTGGGATTTTCATTTACATGTTTGATGATT
Organism: Anacardium occidentale; assembly: GCA_026122585.1. Taxonomy (NCBI): domain Eukaryota; kingdom Viridiplantae; phylum Streptophyta; class Magnoliopsida; order Sapindales; family Anacardiaceae; genus Anacardium; species Anacardium occidentale. The sequence continues at coordinate 62,597 of JAJEJH010000655.1, read as the reverse complement.
GAATCCTGTATGAACACGATGAGACCTATATTTCAATAAATTGTAAATAAACAGAAAGAAGAAAAAAAGAAAGCATGCTCTTTTTTCATTAATATGTGCTTTAGATTACCTGAAGAATGTACGAGTTAAGCTTGAGCTGTTGAACTATTCTCTCCCCGAAAGCCTGATAACAAAAAACAGAACTCCAATTTTCCAACAATGACCTTTAAAAACTACTGTTGGATCCAAAGATCCTAAAATAACTGAAAAGCTGATATAATAGCTGCTAAAATACTGAAAACTATATCTGAAAATCATATCTGAAAACTGTACTGTGTAGACTGATAAATACAGGGATTCGACACCCTGGCCATGTGAGTTTCCTATGCAAACATGTGCTAGAAACTGTCAACACATGTGATGCCACTGAATCTGATACTGAAACTAAGCGTCTCGCGTTATATACTGATATCTGATCCTTGAATCATCAAACCCTAAGCTGCTAATTGAGCACACCAGCATATGCCGATATATAGTGGCTAGTAATGAGCATATAGCTCCTGATGCTATCGAGTGTGCTGAAACTCATAGGTGCCCCCTCGTATTCACCTCTGAAATCGATTTTTTTTATTGAAAACATGTATTCGGATCCTTGAATCCATTTCTGAAAATACTGTATGGCATGCCATATCATGTAAGATGCATGATAATTTATCATTTCTATTCTCTTGATTACTTTATGTACAGATATACATCTGTTATAGTTATGTTCTGCATATACTCAATGTTATACTATTTCTGTAACTTATTAAGCTCATTAATAAGTTCCGTCTAACTTTTCTGAGTTATGTTATATTTTGTCACTATATCTGTCAGTTTATTGTAACTGTTGTTAATTCTGCTTTTGTTCCTTTCTGTATAGTTTCGATGTCTGTTCCCGTATATGTATACATACATATACATCTATTATATTCGTCACTATTTTCATATTTCTGTTATTGTTTGTATAAACTATATTTGTTGTTGTTTTCCTGTTTTCATCTGTTTTCTGATTATAAACTGTTATTTAAGTTGTTTCTGAATTCTATTAAGTTTCTCATAGGTACAACTGAATTCTCTGTGTTCATTCCTTCTTTATACTTATTTTTATTCATCGTTAGTTGTTTTATGTGTTATTCAACTTAGAATATCCAATTAGCTGCTTTATTATTGAAATTCTGTTGAAAGGGAATGAAGGTTCTCATTTTCACTAGGCACACGGGCGTGTACTGTAAGCACTCCTGCTGGATACTACTGTTCTCTGTTTTCTATAAACTAATAATAATATAATTTTAATAAATAATAAATATCACCAATAATACCCAGCAGAAATATCTAAAGTTGAGCTGAAACACAACAACGGAAAACATGTGGTGCATATGTATACATCTATATACATGCCCAAAAACTTTATTTCATATTGTAAAAATATTTACAAAGTATATATGTGATTAAATATGTACAATCACATGCAAGTAAAACTAGAAAAGCATGTAAGCTGAACCATACTACAAAACTGAAGCAAAATCCCATACTGCAGCCATCTCCTCATCTCAGCCCCCAAAATATTGACCTACAAGAGAAAGGAAAGTAGGGAGTGAGTGATATATTTACCCAGTAAGCGTTTCCTATCTCTGACCCTAAACCATTCCTCCTCGGAGGAATGCCACTGGCAACACATATTGAAACATATACTTACACTGGAGAAAACCAAACTGTCTCTCACGTGCAATCATTCTTCTGATATTAAGCTTTTCTATGCTGCTATTCATATCTTTATTGTTCTTTTATTTGCTTTCTGAAGTTTTACGTCTCGTCACGTAGCTTTTCATATATTCTTAATATTTACTATTTCTTATTGAGTTACTGTTCTTTACTATCTTATTATTCTCTGAATGATATGCTACTGTATATGCCATGTGAAAATGACATGCTACAAAACATGCTAAAATCATATCTAGGCCTTGGTCTGTTCACTGAAAAATAGCTTTTCAAAAGTTGTTTTACTAAAATATTGTTGTTGGATCCTAAGATCCCATATCTGAAAACTGATATAAAAGTTGATCTGAAAATTATATACCCGAAGGTACCTGTTATGTTGCACAAATTGATGAATACAGGGATTCGACACCCTGGCCATGTGAGTTTCCTATGCAAACACGTGTTAGAAATTGTCTGGGTCATGCGATGCCTCTGAGTCTCATACTGAACTGAGTGTCTCATGCTATATACTGCATCTGATCCTCGGATCAGGAAATCCTAAGCTACTAACTGAGCACCCTAGCACATGCAAATACATAAGGCTAATAATGAGCATATAGCTCTTGATGCAACGGGTGTGCTGAAACTTACAAGTGCCCTCTCGTATTCACCCCTAAAATCGATGTTCGGATCATCTTATTTTTCTACTGAAAACATGTAATTGGATCTTTGGATCCCTTTTCTGAAAACTCTTTATGGCATGTCATGTTATGCTGTGTGTATGATGCATCATGTAAGCTTAACTAAGCTTATTTGACTGTTCTCTATCAATTATATAGCTTTTACTGTGCATATTTCTCATTTCATGCTTTATTTTCTCTTTTCTACCTAATGCACGGGCATGTGTGTTTATGCGCACGGGCGTGCATACACTTGCACGAGATTGTGAGCCAGTCGTGCATGTGGTCATGCATGGTTTTGTGATTTTTTGCATTTTCTCATTTTCTCTTGGTGCACGGCTGTGACATGAACATACACGGTCGTGACCCTACAATTCTAGGTCATGCACGGGTATGTGAACATAACCGTGACCATGCAAAATACAACATGCACAGGCGTGCGCTATGCGTGCATCGTCGTACATCACACTCTGCATCAACATGGTCGACAGGAATCAAGCTTATTCCCATCCAAAAAGCATACCAAACTCAAATTAACCATTTCCCATATACACATGCTATTGCTACCAATAACACAATTTCTGATAATCAATTATCCAACCCATTTGCACATACACATAAAACATACTTATCACTCACATATACATATACATATCATCATCATCATCATTTTCATGGCATCAAGCACGCAAAAAGCATTATAACATGCTGGAATCAAGCAAATCTCATCTAACACATGCATCAAACACATCAAAGTAAAAGGGAAAGAGGTAAGAAACACCTACCTCTTAACATGCTTTCTCTCTCAAGCAAAACATAAACTCAAGCTAGATTGGAAGGTCTTAGTTACTACTCTTCCCTTTTAGGGTTGCTAATCTCTAAAAATCAAGTGGAAACTTTGGGTGAAAATGGCTGGAAAATCGGATAACCTTAACTTAAAACCAAGGCGGCTGAAACATAACTCATACACGGGCATGCACCTTAACATGCACGGGTGTGCATGGATGGAAAAATGCACTACTAGCATTTTCCCGTGCGTGCATATGAATCCTCTCAACAGGACCTACGTAAAAGCCACCTAACTCGGGAAAAAAACTTTATTTCACCTCAAAACTCTTTCACAACCCTAGAATTCTCATCAATCTCAATCTAACCCCAGATTAAAAGCCTAAAAGATAGATCTAACCTTGGGATGTTACATGCACTATCGGACGTACGGGCATGCATAAGCCTGCACGGGTCGTGTCCCAATCATGCAACCTAATCGTGCTAGGTTTTAGAAATTCTCTACTTGTTCTTGAATTCTGCTAATGCACGGTTGTGACCCGTGACCCTACTAAAATCAAGTCGTGCATGGCTCACATACACGATTGTGACCCTGCTGAAACAAGAATGCACAGGCGTGCATTCAAGAACGCACGAGCATGCATCCTACTCTGTTTTGACACCTATGGTTGAAACACGCAAGATCACCACCAAAACTTAACCCAAATCTCATCAAACTTCAATTAAACATGCTATAACATACAAACATGCAACATATACTGTTATTAACACATTTTTCCCATCATTCATAGCCAAATCATACTAAAATCTCTCTAAACCCTTAAATATACACACACATGTATCAAGGGAACTAAGCATGCTTCTACCTCCAGATTTCTCATCTATATCATCATTAATAACACAAAAACATGCTATTAAACTAGAAACATGCTTTTATAACTGAATTAACCCAACCAAGAAAACATAAACTCTGGAAACAGGAAGAAGGTAAGAAGAGACTTACTTGGAGCTACTAATGACTTTTATCTCTTTATCTTTGGCTGAATCTAGGCTGGATTGGCTGCTAAAAGCTGACTGATCTCTCTCTCAATTTGATTAGGGTTAGTTGGAGAGAAAGGGAAAGAGAATAGATAAGAAACTCGTTGAAACTGACGGAAGGAAAAATCTGACTTTATATGCCAACAAGCATGCACGGGTGTGCGACAAACATGTATGGGTGTGCATGGCAAGAAAGGAATGCATGGGTGTGTGTCTAAAGACGCACAGTCGTGCTCCTTCCACAAGTTGCATATAAAGCCAACAAAAGGCCATTCTACCCTTCTAACTCACTGAAACTGATTCCTAACTGAGAAATCTCTCTTTAAACCCCAATTCAAGGCCTAGAAAGACCATTCTAACCTTGGGATGTTACAACTCACACCCATGTATTAATTCCATGTTTCCACACACAATCATGCTCAACAAAATGCACACCTAAGTGTTTACCAAAAATATGTTGATATGCTTATCATACGCTTGTTGTGTCTTGCTTATGTAGGGGTTTGGAAATTTTTGGATTAGAAACATGATATGAATAGTAAATACACGATTGTGTGACAAGTTTTTGATCTGTCATGACTGTATGTCTTACCATACTTGATCACGTGTGATGTGATTTTTTACATTTTGACTGGGTTAGTTGTCTTAAGGGCCAAAATGCAATTTCATATCACTTGGTGCTATATTTGTAACTTTGTATAATTACAAAGACTAAAATATAATTTGATAAATGGTTAAATTAATTAAAGTTAATCTTATTTAATTCTAGAAATATATAATTGTCGTTATATATGCATGGTGCCTTTTGTACAAGTTTGCCTAACCTATGTATACATAGACATTTTTAGGAATGTATGTTGTAAATTTAAAATAAGACTTACGAGTCCTAACTTTTTTTATGACTTGTTGAGTAATGTCTTTTCTCACCTCTTTGGCTGAGTGATCAATTCTATCTTAGTGCTTGCATATCAAAAATGATATGAGTGCGACATCTTATGTCTATAACTTAAGATAAATCAGGAGTAAGGTTAACCACAATAACATTCTAATAGCCCAAGGGTAGGACTGTCTTTTTAGGTTCTGAATCCAAGGATAAAAGAGAGATTTTCTTGTTAGGAAAGAGTTTTGAGAGGGTTCAGGGGTAGAAGAGCCTTTTAGAAGCCTTTTGTGGCTTGTACATGGGTATTCTAGGAGAAATATTCCGTGTATGCGTGAAGGCGGGTGAAAATTGAGATTTTTCACTGCACACATGACCGTGTGCCTAGGACACACGACCGTGTGTCTTGCCTTTTAGCTGTATATATGTTTTATTTTCAGTCGCATATAGTTCCCAGCTTATTTTCCTATTTCTTCTTCATTTTCCCTCAGCTCCAGTGAACCCTAGATTGATTGAGAGAGATCCCCTAGCAACTCAGTTCCAGATTAGAGATCCAGAAGCTTCCAAAGAGAGAGGTCAAGCTTCTATGATGCGAGGTAAGTGTTTTCCTTACCTCTTTCACTATGTTCAGAACATGTTTTGTTGTTTTCAGCTTATGAGAAACTTTGTGTTCTTGTTTGAGATGTTATCAGCATGCTTGAGCTTAAGTTGATGGATGATTGAATGATTGAGTGGCTTTTTCCATGATTTATGTGTGTATATTTTGTATACATGTGTTATATGCTTTATTTATGATGTGTGGCGTGTTTGAGATAATGATATGATGATTTTTGCATGCTAGCAACAGTAGAGAGTGTGTATGTTTGATGATTTGGAGTGAGGATATGTTTGGTGTGGGAATTTCTAGGTTTCCAGACGCCTTCTATAGAATCTGGGTTGAGCACACTTCCGTACACCTGTGATGCACGCCTGTATGGCCTCAATTCTGCATGGAACACGGTCTTGCATGTTACCCATGTGCATATGAAAATCTAAACACACGCCCGTGTACCTAAGTGCACACGCCTGTGTGTCCATTCCTAATTCCACACGCCCGTGTATGCAAGACATGAGAGCGTTGTGAGACAGCTACACGCCCGTGCAGTGTGAGACATAGCCTTATGCTTGAGATGCACGCCCGTGTGTTTACACCACACGCCCGTGTGGCCAGTCAAGTTTTGATGAAATATTCTAGAAGCTAGCATGCCTAGAGACACGAGAAACACATGGTCCCGTGTGCCTTGACACATGCTCGTACACACAGAAACACACGCCCGTGTACCTTAAGAAAAACAGAAAAAAGAGATTAAAAGAGAGACTAATCCACTTTAAGCCAATTCGAAGCACACAGAACTCAGTAATAAGATGATAAAACAACACATCATGCATGATTATCAACATTGAGCACGACATGCCATATCAGATGGTTTCAAACTGGATCCAAGGATCTAACAGTATGATTTTAAAGAATAAATATATGATTTTTCATATATCAATTAGAGGTGGATACGAGGGGGCACCTGTGAGTTCGCATACCCGCTAGAGAGGGAAACCAGCGTCCGTTAGAGAGGATATAGTCATTGACCAAGCTCGTTAGAGAGAGTACTGGTTGTGCATCAGTAGATTCAGTAGGACTTGAACTCACAGGGCCAATGTGTCGAAACTCTATATTCATCAGTCTAGCCAGCATAGCAGATATTTTTAGATACAATACTTTCTGATATAATTTTCAGCATATACTATATGTATATATTCAAGATCTTTGGATCATAACTTTTATTATCAGAAAGAGTTTCTAGAAAAGAAAGTTTTTCAGAAAACTAGGCTTAAGGGTAAGTTTTATAGCTTTTCAACATATACATGACATCAGCATATACATTTCATATCATGTACAACATCTCATGAGAAATAGAACAGAATAAGACAGAATAATACAGAAAATAGATATACTTCGGTATATAAAGAGAATCAGTAATAAGAAAATAGTATAGCAGAATCTCCTACGTGACGAGTCACGTAGTCAATTTATTTTGGGCCTGTGAGTGTTTGAGTTTGGAACCACTTGCTGAGTGACTTTGTCACTCACCCCTTCTTCCCTGTTTCCTTTTGCAGGTCAGTGAGTAGAGAGCGGCTGAGCTGGAGTGAGACAGCTGTGAGATTTTGGGGATATGGCTCGGACAACAGCAGATAACATGTTGGCTCACATGCTTTTACTTTTCTCATGTATATATGTGTGTATTATACTCTAGTATACATTGTATGATTAGTATGTTTATACATGAGTAGCCTGGGGCTTTCACGCTTATATTTCAGTATATTTTAATTTACTATTATGGTAAATTATATTTACAATTTCTTTTATAAAGGAATTTTTATTTAACAGCAGCAGCAGTTCATTTACTGTAGAGATTCCCGTCTCAGGTATATTTTCTTTATGATGTACAGTATATTTTCGTAGCGTATAGTGACCTGGGGCGAAGGTTGCTACACTGTTTGGCATCAAAGCATTGCTTTGAGCCATTTAGCATAAATTTGAAAAGTATTTCAAGAAAATGAATTTTCACATGCATGATTTTCTATATTTGCATGAGTCGAGAGCCAGCATATCCCAACAGTCATTGCTCGCTTCCTCTTAACGTGAGTATTTAAGTGTAATTTCAGTTTATGTTTGATGTTGATCCTCTGTGTTGTGATTTTCTAGATAGAAGATCCCACTTACCTAGAGATATGAGTGAACAAAGTAGTGCTTCTATTAGACCTATGAGCATTAGTGACCTTAGGCGGTCCCAGCACTCCAGAGTATCTCTTAGAGCAGAGGACGTCAGAGATATAGTCAGAGAAGTTATGAGAGAGGAATTGCAACCTACAGAAAGGATTAGACCCAAGAGCCTATCAGAGGCGAAGCCCGTCAGGGGCGAGGTAGAGATTTCTATGATCAAAGAGTAGAGGCACCTGGTTATAAGTTTCAGAGAGGCCAGAGTTTTGATATAGGTGCAACTGGTACTAGTAGTTCAGAGAGACTTCATCTGATTTACAGTCTGCTAGTAGCCCATCAGCCACCTAAGTTTACTGGTTCCAGAGATCCTACAATAGCAGAAGATTGGATTGAATTAGTTGAGAGTGTCATGGAGTTGTTTACCATGACAGATAGAGAGAAAGTAAGATATGCTACTTATATGATTAGAGGTGATGCGAGGGTATGGTGGAACCTCATTAGGACATCAGTTGATGTGCGTAGTTTGACTTGGGATGAGTTCAGAAGACTATTTGATAAAGAGTACCGCAGTGCAGATATGATGCATCCCACGGCCCAAGAATTTATGGAGTTGACTCAGGGTACAAATTCAGTCAAAGATTATACCATCAGATTTAATCAGTTGGAGAGGTTTGTCCTAGGTATGGCAGCTTCAGAGATCACCAGAGTTTAGAAATTTGTGCATGGTTTACACCTAGCCATAGCCAGAGACGTCATGACAGGATCGTCTCCTCCTCAGAGATTTAATGATACCTTGGGGAGAGCCTTGAGATCAGAGGTGTATCTTCAGAGGATGGGTGTATTTAGTAGACCTGTAGAGAGAGGCCCAGATAGAGGTCCTGATAGGGGTAGTGATAGAGGAAAAAGACCCATGCAGTCCAAGAAGTCAAGCAAAGGAAGGAAGCAGAGGACAGAGCTACAACAATATAGGACTTGTGGTAGGAGGCATTCAGGTGAGTATCTAGCAGGGCAGAGTGTGTCTTTCAGATGTCGACAGCCTGGTCATAGGGTGTTAGAGTGCCCAGTTTTTGGCAGTGGTCCTTCAGCTAGAGGTTTTCCTGGTCCAGCAAGTAGAGGTACATGAGCAGGTAGAGGTGGTCCTAGTGTGCCTGGAGGAGGTGCTAGTCCTTCGGGTGGAGGTTGAGCCAGAGTTCTTACAGTCAAACGGGATCAGGTAGAGGCTACACCGCATGCAGTTACCGGTCAGTTGCTCTTTCTTAATACTCTTATTTATGTGTTGATTGATTATGGTGCTACACATAGCTTCATATGTAGAAAGGTAGTAGAGAACTTAGGGTTAATCCCTAGTGTGACAGATAAAAGTATTTGTATAGAGTTACTAGATGGTGCTATGGTTTTAAGTGACCGGGTACTGTTAGATCAGGAGATTGAGATTATGGGTAAAAGATTGATGATAGATTTGATCATATTGGAGTTAGTTGATTTTGACATGATCTTAAGCATGGATTTTCTGAGTAATTATGGGGTAGAAATAGACTGTAGAAAAAAAAAGTTAGACTGCGGTTAGGCCCTAATCAGTTTATGTTTAGAAAGGGGAGAGTAGAGACCCCGCTCATTTCTTGTTTGTAGGCAATAAGACTTTTAAGTAAAGGTTGTGTAAAGTACTTGGCTAATGTGGTATGTAGAGATGTAGTTGGGCCAAGTATCGAGGAAGTACATGTAGTGAGTAAGTTTTCTGATGTGTTTCTAGATGATTTGTCAGGGTTGCCTCTTGAGAGAGAGCTAGAGTTTTGCATTGAGTTACTTCCTGGTACAGCTTATATTTCTAAGGCTCCGTATCGGATGGCTCTAGCAGAGTTGCAAGAGTTGAAGAAACAGCTTTAAGAGCTTATTGATAAAAGATTTATTAGGCCGAGTTACTCGCCATGGGGTGCTCCTATCTTATTTGTAAAGAAGAAAGATGGTTCTCTGAGAATGTGTATAGATTACAAAGAGCTGAACAAGGTAACAGTGAAGAACAAATATTCGTTGCCCAGGATTGATGATTTGTTTGATCAGTTGAGTGGAGCTACGGTGTTCTCCATGATAGATTTGAGGTTTGGGTATCATCAAGTGAGAGTGGTAGAGCGAGATGTACCCAAAACAGCTTTTAGGATGAGGTATGGTCACTACGAGTTTGTGGTGATGCCTTTTGGGTTGACGAATGCTCCTACAGTATTTATAGATTTGATGAACCAGGTTTTTCAAGATTGTCTAGATAGATTTGTTGTTGTATTTATCGACGACATCTTGGTTTGCTCGAGGAATGTAGAGGAGCATAAGGAACACTTGAGGTTTGTTCTTCAAAGATTGAGAGATCGTTAGCTTTATGCCAAGTTCAGCAAATATGAGTTCTGGTTGAGCAGTGTAGCATTTCTTGGGCATATAATCTTAGCAGTTGGCATTTCAGTGGATCCAAGTAAGATAGGGGTTATCTTGAGTTGGCCAAGGCCAAAGACACCTAAGGAGGTTAAGAGTTTTCTTGGTTTAGCTGATTATTACCGGAGATTCATAGAGGGTTTTTCCAGCATAGCGAGGCCATTGACAACTTTGACTCGGAGAGAGGTTCCTTTTGTTTGGACTGAGGTATGCGAGGAGAGATTTTGAGAATTAAAGTAGAGATTGACTAGTGCTCCAGTGTTGGCACTGCCTCAAGAGGGTGTCGACTATGATATTTACTCAAATGCTTCCCATCAGGGGATTGGAGCAGTATTGATGTAGCAAGGTAGGGTAATTGTCTATGCCTCTAGGCAATTAAAGGATTATGAGTTGAGATACCCTACGCATGATTTACAGATGCCTGTAGTAGTGTTTGCTTTGAAGATCTGGAGACATTATCTGTATGGTGTTAGATGCTACATATATTCAGATCATCAGAGTCTCAAGTATTTCTTCACCCAGAAAGAATTGAACATGAGACAGAGGAGATGGCTAGAGTTAGTGAAGGATTATGATTGCGAGATTCGCTGTCATCCAGGTAAAGCTAATGTAGTAGCTGATGTCTTAAGTAGGAGAGTAGCTTTATCCATGATTTCAGTGCAGAGTCAGTTGCAGTATAAGATTGCCAGAGAAGATATTGAGATAGTAACAGCTGGTTTCTCTAGACTTTAGATAGTGTCCACGCTACATGATGATATCAGAGTTAGTCAGATGTCAGACATGTGGATTCAGAGTATGATTTAGAGGGTTTCTGAGGGCACAGCACCAAACTTCAAGATCAGAGATGGGATTCTGAGATTCAGAGACAAGATTTGTATGCCATAGGACACAGATTTGAGATAGAGAATGTTGTCAGAGCCTCACAGTACAGTTTATTCAACACATTCTGGTAGTACCAAGATGTATCAAGATCTCAAGAGAGGATTTTGGTGGTCTGGTATGAAGAAAGACATTTCAGATTTTGTTGCCAGATGTTTGACTTGTCAGCAGGTCAAAGCAGAGCATCAGAGGCCTTCTGGGTTATTACAACCATTAAGGATTCCTAAGCGGAAATGGGAGAGTATCTTCATGGATTTCATTTCAGGACTTCCTAGAGTGCAGCATGGGTACAACAGTATATAGGTAATAGTTGACAGATTGAGTAAGTTTGCTCACTTTTTACTGATCAGAGAGGGCATGAGTACAGATCAGTTGGGTCGTTTGTATGTCAGAGAGATGGTCAGATTACATGGGGTTCCTAAAGACATAGTATCACACAGAGATTCGAGATTTTTGTCTGCTTTCTGGGGTAGTTTACAGAAAGCATTGGGAACCAGGCTTCATTTTAGTTCAGCCTATCACCTGTAGACAGATGGTCAGACTGAGAGAGTTAATCAGATCCTAGAGGACATGTTAAGAGCTTGTTGCATGGATTTTCAGACTAGTTGGGCTGATTTGCTACTGTTGATGAAGTTCACCTATAATAATGGCTATCAGTCTACTATTCAAATGATGCATTTCGAAGCCTTGTATGGTAAGAGGTGCAGATCACCACTGTATTGGGATGATATTAGTGATAGAGATTCATTAGAGTCAGTAGTGGGGCCAGAGATGACATAGAGTTTGAGATTGGAGACCATGTGTTTCTAAGAGTTGCTCCCTACAAACGTGTCTTAAGATTTGGTAGAAAAGGCAAGTTGGCTCCAAGATTTATTGGACCATATTTGATTCTAGAGAGAATTGGCAGAGTTGCTTATAGATTAGCTCTTCCAGCCAATTTGGACATAATCCACAGTGTGTTTCATGTGTCTCAACTGAGGAAATATGTGAGTGATCCGTCTCATGTGTTAGAAGTTCAAGATCTGGAGATATCAGATGATCTGAGTTATCAAGAAGTTCAACAGGGAGATTCTTCTAGTTAAAGTTCTGTGGAGAAGTCAGAGAATCGAGGAAACTATATGGGAAGTTGAGGCTGAGATGAGAGATAAATTCTCTGATTTATTTAGGTAATTCCAAGGATGGAGTTCTTATTAGAGAGGGAGAATTGTAATAGCCCAAGGGTAGGATTGTCTTTTTAGGTTCTAAATCTAAGGGTAAAAGAGAGATTTTCTTGTTAGGAAAGAGTTTTGAGAGGGTTCAGGGGTAGAAGAGCCTTTTAGAAGCCTTTTGTGGCTTGTACATGAGTATTCTGGGAGGAATATTCTGTGTATTCACGAAGGTGGGTGGAAATTGAGATTTTCCACTGCATGCAAGACCGTGTGCCTAGGACACACGACCATGTGTCTTGCCTTTTAGCCGTATATATGTTTTATTTTTAGTCACGCGCAGTTCCCAGCTTATTTCCCTATTTCTTCTTCTTCTTCCCTCAGCTCCAGTGAACCCTAGATTGATTGAGAGAGATCCCCCAATAGCTTAGTTCCAGATTATAGATCTAGAAGCTTCCAGAGAGAGAGGTCAAGCTTCTATGGCGTGAAGTAAGTGTTTTCCTTACCTCTTTCACCATGTTCAGAGCATGTTTTGTTGTTTTCAGCTTATGAGAAACTTTGTGTGCTTGTTTGAGATGTTATCAGCATGCTTGAGCTTGAGTTGATAGATGATTGAATGATTGAGTAGCTTTTTCCATGATTTATATGTGTATATTCTATATACATGTGTTATATGTTTTATTTATAATGTATGGCGTGTTTGAGATGATGATATGATGATTTATGCATGCTAGCAGTAGTAAAGAGTGTGTATGTTTGATGATTTGGAGTGTGGATGTGTTTGGTGTAGAAATTTCTGGGTTTCCAGACACCCTCTACAGAATCGGGGTTGAGCACACGCCCGTGCACCCATGATGCACGCCCGTATGGCCTCAATTATGCATGGAACACGGCCTTACATATTGTCTGTGTACATATGAAAATCCAAACACACACCCGTGTACCCAAGTGCACATGCCCGTGTGTCCATTCCCAATTCCACACGCCCGTGTAGGCAAGACACGGGAGCATTGTGAGGTAGCTACACGCCCATGCAGTGTGGGACACAGCCTTGTGCTTGAGATGAACACCCGTGTGTTTACACCATACGCCTGTGTGGCCAGTCAAGTTTTGATGAAATATTCTAGAAGCTAGCACGCCCAAAGACACGAGAAGCACACGGTCCCGTGTGCCTTGACACACCCCCGTGCACATAGAAACGCACGCCCATGCACCTTAAGAAAAATAGAAAAAAGAGATTAAAAGAGAGACTAAGCCACTCTAAGCCAATTCTAAGCACACAGAACTCAATAATAAGATGATAAAACAACACATCATGCATAATTATCAGCATTGAGCACGACATGTCATATCAGATGGTTTCAGATTGGATCCAAGGATCCAATAGTATGATTTTAAAAAATAAATATATGATTTTTCATATATCAATTAGAGGTGGATACGAGGGGGCACCTGTGAGTTCGTACACCCGCTAGAGAGGGAAACTAGCGTCTGTTAGAGAGGACATGGTCATTGACCAAGCTCGTTAGAAAGAGTGCTGGTTGTGTATCAGTAGATTCAATAGGACTTGAACTCACATAGCTAGAGTGTCGAATCCCTGTGTGGTGTCGGTTTTTGCTGTGCCGAGTGAGAACAGACTTACCACTCTTGTTTAACCACCCTAAACGTGGTCAAGAGGAGCGCATAACGGGTTTTTGGCCCGCTACGGAGTCTATAGAGTCGCCACCCGGGAGTAACCCAGGAAAATACACATCAGTGAGGATGAGCGATTTATGGATCTCTTGCGAAGGACCCAACTACCCCTCACCTACCCAATAGGTCGAGTTCGGAGAGTCAGGTACGGTAATGGGAAGGTGTTAGGCACCCATGCCGCCCGGCATGAAAGCCGGCCTCCACTATTGTGGTTCGTTCGTTAAACGCGTTACCGAGTTTAATTAAGTTTCGTATTATCACACGATGCAATATTAAACACACAAATATAATACATTACATGCATTTATGAAAATAATAAAATATGAAAAAGAAAATAATTAAAAATTACACCCTTTTCCATACACCCCTATATATTTTCTCTAACCCTAAACAAGTCTATGAAATAATAAATAAATCCTGCAAAACAAATTAGGTTAGTCATAGAATATAAAACCAAATCAACATAAATTAAAAATTAAATATTCAACCATTTTTTTCATACACCCCTATACATTTCTTCTAACCCTAAACAAGCCTAGAAATAATAAAATAAATAAATCCTGCAAAAACAATTTTGTTAGTTAATCTAATAAAATAAACAAATATATTAAGTAAATAAATCCTGCACAACAAAATTTTAATTAAAACAAATTATACCTATAGAATAAAAATAAAAATAAACAGTTTAATCTATACTCTAGCCCAAGTAAGAGCAGCCCATCTAAGAAAATATATAGAATGCAGCCCACTTAATAGAAATAAACAAATTGCAGCCAACCAGCCCGCCCAATCAAAATCGACAGCATGCAGCCCAACAGGAAGCCCAATAATATACACACACAGAGTAATTAAAATAAGTAAATTCCCCCCCAGCCGCGACTCGAACCCAGGTCTCCACGGACTAAATTCCCCGCCACTTGCCACCATGCAACCAGTGATATTCGTTCCATTTACATGCAGAATGTTATACATAGAATATACACGGAAGCACACAAAATATAAAATTTTACACAATTTATTTGCATTTTTATACTAAAAAAAATACTCATGCCATATACATAGCACAATATACATACCATACACACAGCTTATGTACACAGCATGACATACAATATATACAGAATATAATAAAGTTTAAGCATGTTATAACATATATACAAAATATGACAATATATGCATTTGTATACAGTAACCAAAAAAAATAAAATAAATATGTAAAATAAAATAAAATAAAATAAAAAAGAATGAATGCAAAAAGAAAAAAAAATTAATATACAGTAATAAACAAAAAAATAAATAAAAATAATGAAACAGGGAAAATAAATTTGGAGCGTGGCTTGAACCTAAGAGGGGGGAATAACATGGCCGCCTGCTGCCATCAAGGTGGCGAGTCTCATCCAACAGAGATATGCACGCAATATATTATATAGAATATATACCAATACACAGGACATACAGTATAATATATAATATATATATATACACAATAAAAACAAATATATACAATAAATATAACAAAAATGAATATATACAGTACATATACAATAAATATGATAAAAATAAATATATACGGAATATTAACATATATATACACATAAAATATTAATACAAAATATTAATATAAACTATAAGATATAACATATATGTAAGAAAAATAAAATGAAATAATAAAAAAAAATTATTTATAAAAATTCCCCTCATGGACTAACCTGAATTTGATTAGAAATCTTTCGATGTTGAGCTGGAGATGGTCTCTTGTCACACAAATTAGCTTTCAAAATATTTTAATTTTCTAAAACTTTTTTTTTTCTCTGAAGTTTTTCCTTCGGAAATTTGTTTTCCTCTCCTCTGAAAAATTTTTCTCTCCTTCCCCTAAAAAACCTCCCATCCAGCTCCCCCCTTTAAGAAAATCCCACCTCATTTTATAGACAAATGAAAACAACAGCCAGCTATCCAGCCACACAACACACGACACGCAGGCTGGCAGGTGCAGGAGAGAGAGAAAAAAAAAGGCGCTGGAAAACCAAAAAACAGAATGCAGGTATTGGCGACTCAGCGGGCGCGTGCGTGACACGTGCGAGCTGAAGCGCATCCATGGCCACTTCATCGCGCGTGTGACGCACGCGCGCGCTGCAGGCTCATCCTTGGGCCTTCCTCTCCAGTCGGGCCAGTGTGCTGCTGAAGTCTGGGCTGCGCAATGGGCCTCCTCATTCTCTCCTCTTTTGGGTTAGCTACTTGGGTCCTCTTTTTGGGTTTTCATGATTTTGTGATTTTTTTTTAATAAAATAAACACTTTTTTTTTTTTAACTCATCCATCCTCGGCTCAACATTTCAAAAACTCTAAATCAATATCCAGGTTTTTCATCATCGGGGGTGACCTTGTTAGGTCCAAAATGGGGTGTCTACACCCTGTATTCATCAGTCTGGCCAGCATAGCAGATATTTTCAGATACAGTACTTTTTGATACAGTTTTCAGCATATACTATATGTATATATTCAAGATCTTCGGATCACAACTTTTATTATCAGAAAGAGTTTCCAGAAAAGAAAGTTTTTCAGCATATACATGACATTAGCATATATATTTCATGTCATGTACAACATCTCATGTGAAACAGAACAGAATAAGACAGAATAATATAGAAAATAGTTATACTTCGGTATATAAAGAGAATTAGGAATAAGAAAAAAGTATAGCAGAATCTCCTACATGACGAGTCACGTAGTCAGTTTGTTTTGGACCTGCGAGTGTTTGAGTTTGGAAACGCTTGCTGAGTGACTTTGTCACTCACGCCTTCTTCCCTGTTTCCTTTTGCAGGTCAGTAAGTAGAGAGCGGCTGAACTGGAGCGAGACAGCTGTGAGATTTTAGGGATATGGCTTGGCAGCATCAAATAGCATGTTGGCTCATATGCTTTTACTTTTCTCATGTATATATGTGTGTATTATACTCTAGTATATACTGTATGATTAGTATGTCTATGGATGAGTAGCCTAGGGCTTTCACACTTATATTTCAGTATATTTTAATTTACTATTATGGTAAATTATATTTACAGTTTTTTTTATAAAGAAATTTTTATTTAGCAGCATTTTTTTACTGTAGAGGTCCCCGTCTCAGGTATATTTTATTTATAAATTACAGTATATTTTCGCAACGCACAGTAACTTGGGGCGGGGGTCGCTACAAACATTATGCCCAAGATTTCTGGTATGTGATGGCATAAGAAAATATTCATTTTTAGAAAGCGTATTGGTTTGGATTTAACTAGTTTGGAATGTCAAGATTTCTATTATATGAGAAATTTGAAACAAAGGCAAAGTTTCTTAATCAAATCTTATATAGTTGACATAAAAGGAAAAAAAATTTCCTACTTATTGAATTTAATTGACCAAAAATTCTATTATTAAAGGAAAATTATATTAAGAAAGAATTTGATTCGTTACCAAGAAATTTGATCCAATAAAAATTTCTAAATTGCCACTTATGGAGTATAGGATTTGAATCAAATAATATGACCTTCTAAAGCAAAAAAAGGGTTAAAAATATACAAATCACTAATATATTTATTTCTTTTTGTACAATATCTTTCATTTGTGTTATTATAAATATAGATAACAACATGCTTATCAAAAATTTAAATAATACTATACTAATCGAGCCCAATTATAAGGACTGGATAAGGAACCTAAGAATAGTTTTGAACTATAAAAAGATTACCTATGTAATAGAGACATCTTTTTTAATAGTTATTCCCCCTAAAGCAAATGAAAAGGAAAGAGATGTCTTTGGTAAATGGAATGAGCATAATAATTCGTTACCAAAATTTACATGCCAACTTTAATGAACAAAGAGCTATAAACTAAGCATAAGAACATGAGATCGGTATATGATATCTTTCATGTATTATAAGAGTTATATGTTGAAAACTCTTATGTAAAGGAGGGTGAACTATGTTCAATATTATTCAACATATGGCTTAGGGAATGAATTGCTTAAAATGATCATACTATAAAGATGATCAACTATGATAGGTTTTTGTCATGCCAAGTCAGGTTAGACTTGCAACCTTTGTTTTGTCACCCCACTATGACCAAAAGTTGCATGTGAATGGGTTTTTGACCCATCACAAAGTGTACTATGGAGTTGCCACCCAAGGATTGCCTTAGGAAAAAAAACATCAATAAAGATAGGAGACTAGTTGGATTCCTTGTGAAGGAATCAAACCATCTTCATCTATCCAATGAGAGGTTTCAAAGAGTTAGGTACGACAGTGAAAAGGTGTTAAACACTCACGTCACTCTACTTGAAGGTCAGTCTCTACTAAGGTAATTTATTAAAAAATGTTTACCAAATAATTAGGATTCCTTTAACTAAACACACATTTGCAAGCAAATAATACCATCTCGGAACAATTAGAATAAATGCATTACATTTCTTTCCATACACTCTTATACAAAACCCAACACTAAACAAGCTTTAAAAAAATAAAATATGTAAAAGAAATTGGTTAACTCGAACGATTAAATAATCTAAACAAATTAAATTTGTGTACCAATCCTATTAGATAAAGAAATTAGTGCATTAATCACAAATAATAATAAATATTTTAAATAAAAAAGCCAAAGTGGATTTACCAATTCTAGCATCAACCTACTGAAGATCCTGCTCAAGGCTTCTATAGGTTTTGAGTATACTTGTCATTTGATGGCTTCACCAATTTTCAAATGACATAAGATGAGCTCCTTCACAACTCTTTAAAGACATTTTCCTCCAAAGTAGAAAGGCACAAGTAGTGACCTTTGCATGGCAATCATTAAAAAGTGACTTTATACCACAAGAAGTTGCTAACTATGTGGTACAGAGCTTTAGGTAGGAAAAATATGGGAGATACCAGGTACCAACCTAAGGAAAATAACTCTTTTTCTTTGTAGAGAAAAAAGGTCAAAGGGGAGGAGAAGAAAAAGGTCAAAACTCACTTTTGTAAATGAGAAATAATTTTTTTTTATTGTAATTAATGCATGTTCATGCATAGCACAGACATGGTTGTGTGTCCTCTTTTTAGGAAGATGCACAAATGTGCATGACTTATATGCATAACCATGCTATCAGTTTATCAAGATCTAATCTCTAATATATTTAAAGTCTTATCTAATAAGGCATGTGATTCTCTCCATCTAGATGCATACTCATGCATTCCTCATGTATAGGGATGCATAGGCCAAAAACCATACATATCGACCTCACATATTCTAGTTTGATAAAAAATGATAAAAGAAACATTAAACAACTAATAACTTGCTTCAAGCTCAAATGTTTAAATGACTATTAACCTCATCTAAACAGATTTGGCAAGTCTTTAAGCCTCAATAGATATCAATGACTTAGATGCTCTCAATGAAAGAAGATTGTCACCCAAATTTAAAATGCCAAACCTATCAAAGTTTGATTAGATAGGTGATCCAAAAGCACACTTGAGGCGATATACAACTGTGATGAGGATAACTAAGCTATCTAAAGAGTAAATTGTGGTATTGTTTTCTTTGTCACTAAAAAAGGTGCTAAGCGCTTGGTATTATAGCCTGAGTAAGACTAACAAGGTTAACTATCATCAAATGGAAAATTGATTCTCAAAATAGTTTTCCTATAATACTTCTTTTGATGTAACTATAACGAGCCTAGAAAAAAAAACTAGGCAAAAGAATAATGCATTTTTTTTTATTGAATTCTTAAAAAAATAGAGAGGAAAAGCCTCTAAGATTATGAACAGAACCTTCAAATGAGATCAAATCTAAATTGTAGTAAAAAAAAAAAAAAAATTTACTTATTATGAAAAGATATGTTATTTTGCAATCCTCACCTTTAAGCAACTATATGAAGCTAAGGTGTAAATAGAAGATATTCTGACTACACAAGTTGAGAGGGGAGATACTTTCAGGAAAAATGAAACTGGGAAAGAAAGTATAAGGACTAAGCCTGAAAAGACAATGGATGTAAAGTGACAAGACTATTTTCTAATTTCAACATGTCATTGTCCTAACTCTTTGACAAGCTAATGTAAAAGAGATCGTCGCAACCATTGGCACCTCGCCCACCAATAAATCTATTACCAACCAATTACTATTTAGGGGTGTGCTATCAGTTTTATCAAGCCAATAGATATTATACCAATGATTATGCAAGGTTAAAACATAAGACTTAAAACCTCATTAATGTAAGAAAGGTAAGTAACTCAAATAGATGCCTAAGTGCAAGATATAATCCTCTACCTAAACATGAGATCCCACCTCTACTTAGGCTATGCATGGTAGGATTTAAAGACTTTGAGAAATAGCTAAAAGTAATAGACATCTAGGTTAGCTCTAATGAATAAAGGTCAATAAATATCTAAAGTAATGAGGAGGAAGTTTCACAGATAACAAGAAATGGTTTATACTATAATAGAGGGTAAGATTACAAGATAAAGAAAAAAGATAGAGCAATGGGAAAGTTGTATTAGAGCCTAAAGATGTGGGCTAGTCCAGTTACTAAAGAAGACCTGAGCTAGTATGATAGTTTGGAAGCTACTAATATTTTTTTAGAAGCATCATGTTGTAATAAAAGCAACATTAGAAACAATGATAATGTCAACCTTTGTGACATTTGAAAAATGTGGTAGACATGGTAACTATGAAGAAGATGAGAGTTTTAAGTTTTCTTAATAAAGAAGTGACTACTAACAGTAGGGGTCATACTAAGGTTCTGTTCATTCAAGCCATGGTTAAAAGGTGAAGATGTGCTTTTATAATGGTAGACATAGGTATGCCATCAATTTTTGTCTTTTAAAAGTACTCTCAAAGAAAAAGATGTCTATAAGAGACTTAATGCCATCTAGAATTATCATTCGAGCCTACGATACAAGCAAAAGAGAAGTAATAGGCACATTCATAATGATTGTAATAATGGGATTCATTTCTTCTAAAGTGAAAATTTTCATGTTGGATATTCTTGCCTCATTCTCTATGCTACTAGGAGAAAGCTAGTTTCATCCATTTGGGGGAGTTTCATCCACCTTCCACCAAAAAATCAAGTTTCCTTCTAAAGATGAAGTTATAACTATGCATGTAAATGAAGATTTTGAATTGGTGGCAGTCTAAAGTGAGCCTCATCTATTGGGTGACTTTCATGTTATAGTCATTAAGTTTAAGGACATAAGCCCTACTATGATGAACATGATGAAAAGACAATGATTTTTGCTAGGAATGAGGCTAAGGTTTTGGTAAATTTTAAATCATAAACTACTATATAAAGATTAGGGTATAAAGAGGGAAAAAAAGAGAAAACTAAGAAAAAAGAAAAATTGCTAGACTAATTCAAGAAAAAGGAAAAATTGTAGGACTAATTCACAAAATGTGAACCAGAAAAACCTAATAAAGCTCACACAATGTTATCTCTAGGCTGAATGTAATAGACTTATTCCCTTAGGGAAAATAGGCGTGGGCTAAAGAGAGAAACAATCCCTTCAATAAGGAATTATAGAAAAAAAAATAACATGAGACACCTGTTGAAGATGAAAAAGCTTTTAAAGTTACCATGCTTAAGTTAGTTGAAGCCTTTATTGACACATTTGAAAAAGTCTTACTAACAACTAATTTATTTGATGGGAATGTTTTAGTATCTAATATACATAAGAATGGTCTTTTAAATATTAATAATTAAGCTTATTTTGCTTAATCGTTGTCTTATGGTTTCATACATAACATTAACGATGACATACATGCATTCAGGGTTAGTAGTGTAGAAATAACTTTTGTTAATATTGGCACACCTAATGAGTAGAAAATGATGGAATTTGTCATTAATATAACCATTGAAGAAAATTAAGAGGTTTATAAAAATCCTAACAGAATATAGGAAGACGTTTGCTTGGTTTAGAAAGATATGTGTGAGAATGATAGGGACATTACACAACACTGTATTAGATTGATACCTAATAGCCAACAGTCAAATGCATATTAGTTATATTATTTGTTGTATTATTGTATTTGTAAACATTATTTATTGATTAATAATATGAGGTTTTCAAATATATTGTTGTATTTAACATATATTGTCTTTAGTATGGTAAAACTAAGATGATAAATTCGGATGATTGATCATGTTTTTCATAAGTTTTCATTGGTGGCTATACTAGAACTAGTTTATAATCCTAATATCACTATAAGCCTAGAGCACAAGTAATGGTGTAGAGATTATCATAATGTATGTGATTCAATCAAAAAATAGTGGTAGTTTGCATTTATCAAAGTTTACACTTGTAAATTGGTCATAGACATAAGTACATGATTTATTGGTTATGTTCACTAGACAAACCCATCATAAAAATTTTATATAAATGGTACTGCTTGATTAGATGGGTATATTTGATCCTTCTACTTGAGGTATATCAAATCATCTTATATTAAGAGTGATGTCATTTGATGTCATCAAATGTACCTTCATAAAAGAGGTATTGTAAGGGTAAATGATTGGTTACATCATGATTAATATTAAAGTTATGATAGATCAATATAGAATTTGTCAATCCTAAGCATAGGATTAATATCTTTCCAAACTAATAAGTTTGTGATCATTACTAGATTGGTTAGTATCATATGTAATCTCCAATTTAGACATATATGTATATAAAAGGCATTAAGAAAGATATGATTCTATATCTCAACTTTATAAGACACGATCACAAAAGATTGTCTTATGTGTTAACCATAAGTAGATTAAGTTTGAAGTTATTCCTGGATATTATGCTATTCAAGTGGTCATAATGTTTTGTTAGAGGTTGTTCATAATCTATGTTCAAATTCGACTTATATTTGGATATTATTGAGATAGTACGGAGCTTGTAAGTCATACACTATAGAGTTAATGCAATCAAGGGACAAGATTATTGCCATAGTGATTATGCTATTAGGTGATGTTATGTGAGACTTTTCAAGTCCTTTTAGATAGGCTGAATACTTTACTATAAAGATTTGCCTTAATATATGACCATGACACTTGTTTGGTCACAAGCGTACATCTTAAAGGTTGATTGAATCCTTAAGTTTTTGAATTGAATTAGCTTTGATGGAATCAAACTAATTCAAAATTTAAATAACATACTAATGTATGGGTATACCTGTTTGATGTATGGTCATGCATATGGTTAGTAAATGGTTATTGAATACGAAAACATTTCATAGATATCTCAAAATGTGTAAAAACTACAATAGTCACCTAATGCTAATGTACGACTTTAAGTTTTTAGATTCATAGGCATACACATTACATGGTCATGCTTATGACCT
Source organism: Anacardium occidentale (assembly GCA_026122585.1). Taxonomy (NCBI): domain Eukaryota; kingdom Viridiplantae; phylum Streptophyta; class Magnoliopsida; order Sapindales; family Anacardiaceae; genus Anacardium; species Anacardium occidentale. Next base: position 39,285 of record JAJEJH010000655.1, on the reverse strand, counting down.
ATTTTTCTATATAAAGCAATATAATAATTTTTCTAATATTATTCTTTATTTTCAAAAGTTCACACCTGTACATATAAAGTCACACCTATGCTTTAGTACATACTAGCACCTTGAAATGGTTAAGAAAGAAAGAATTCAGTAGATTTAGTAAATCAGATAGAAGAAAAGATGAAACAGGACTAGGATCGTTACAAAAGCTAACCAAATAAGAACCCTAAGAATATAAGATTTCATATGAAAAGGTACCTTTGGATAAGGTATAGTGGCTAGGAGTCGAGGAGATTCTTAGAGTTTTTCTTAGGAGAGTAAAATTAAACCTTGTAAGAGTAAGGAATTCCAAGGGTAGCAGTAGTTGAGTTAGAAAGAGAGTTTTTCCCTTAGAGTTGTATAGTTTAGAAAGAGAATTTCAAGGACAAAATTTTTATTAGAGAGGGAGAATATAACATCTTAAGGTTAAAATGGACTTTCTAGTGCAGCATCCCAGGTTAGAAAAGCCCTTTGGGGTAGAGTTTTGGGGTTAGAAATAGAATTCAAGTATTGAATGGGAGTCTAGAAGAGTTCAGGGGTGAGTTAGTAAGTTTTCCAGAGCTGTGTAGCATTCGTATGATTCTTTTAGGGAGGTTTCAATCATGCGAAGTGCGGGAAATGAATTATATTCATTTTCCCTGGTGCACTCCCGTGCACCAAGCCCTGCATGCCCGTGCAGGTAGGATTAAAGGGAGAGAGACGAGAGATTAATGCTTTCTCACCCACCATTTTCCCATTTTCAGCATTTGTTTCTCTCTATTTCAGCAGCTTCCAGCCCTAGGCACGAAACCCAGCTTCCAGCAGCTCCCAATCCAGCAAGAGATCAGAGAGAATAGCTTGAGTTAGAGATTCCAGCTTCATGGCGAGAGGTAAGTGTTTCTTGCTCTCTCTTTGCATCCCTAGCTTGTTTGATGTTGTTGGAAATGGGTGTTTCCGTTTCCATCTTGTTGTGTTGTGTTGGTATGCTCATGTGATGATGATGTGATGATTGTATGTTGATTTCCATTCAAAATGCATGCTTGCTCAGCTTGTGTGTGTTGTAGTGAGAGAAATGTTTGATTTTCATGGTGATTTCAACAGCAGTGGATGAATGATGAAATTAAGGGTGGATATATGTATGTGGAAGTGTATTTGATGCATGTTTGAGTTTAATTTCAGTTTGGAAGAGAATTGGATGGTTTCCTGCAGTTTCAGGCGAGCCATGTCTGAGCAGGACAAGACACACGGCCGTGTGCCCGCAAGAGCATGCCCGTGTGCCCTTGTTTCTGCAAGGACACGATCATGTGCATGAAGTGCACACGGCCTGGAATGTAAGGACACGACCGTGTGTCCTGAGGGACACGGTCGTGTGTCCGTTTTGTGCATGAAAAAGGGCCAGAATTCCAAAACCGCACACGACCAGCCGTACGGCTTCCGCATGGTCCCGTGCGTCTGGGCACACGCCCATGTGCCCTTGCCCAACACGGCCGTGTGTGTGTGCTGCACGACCATGTGCTTAGTCCACACGCCCGTGCGCTCAACAGAATTTCCCGAATTAAGTAGGAAATGAATTAAGAAGGTTTGGTAATCATCCAGAAGGCTAATAATTATCAGATAAGCTAGAATTCATATAAGAAATGATGCATATGCATATCATAGCATAGCATGTAGCCTGAAAAATGATCTAGGGATCCGAATTCAGTAGTTTTCAGCATTTAGAACCCAATGTATGGGTTATAGTTTAGGTGAACTCGAGGGGGCATCTGTGGGATCCAGCTTTCTGACACCAGTCAGACTGCTCAGTACAGTATTCAGCTTTCTAGCCTGTAGCTAGAATGTCCAGCCCACTTGGCCAGGATGTCGAATCCCTATGTTCATCAGTCTAATCAACACAGCAGTTACCTTTGGGTACATATAGATTATCCAGATGCATGCATCATCAGTCAGTTCAATTTCCAATTTAGCATGACGTGACATTATAGCATGACATGCATTTGAAAAACCCTTAAGTGATAGAGAAATAATACTAGAGGGGGGGTGAATAGGATTATTTAAAATTTCTAAAGCAATAATCACAATCAAAACTGTAATACACACAATGCACAATAAAAGCAATAAAGAGAGAGAGTTCAGAAGTTGCTCAGCCAAGTTTAGAGAGGTTCGGAGCTTTGAACACAAGCCTCCTATGTCCTCTTCTTCAATCAAACCCGATTGAAGTTTCCACTATCTTCAAACCCGAAGATACAATAGTTTTTCTCACAAGGGAATTTCGCCCTTTTTACAAATGAAGTGATAACAATGAAATTGATTGTAGTTGCCTCTGAATAGGCTGGAAATCAAATGTAAAGTACAGAGCTCTCAATAATATGAATGAATAAGCTTAGAGAGAGAAAATGTATTCAAAGATTAAAGAAGAAGGCTTGAGCTTTTTGCAATTCGTTTCAGTAACCTTCTCCAGTTCAAATGGCTCTCCTTTTATACTTGATTCATTGCCTAGAATAGCAAGGAGCCGTTTTGCTAGCTTTGTATCCGTTAAAGTAGTTGGAAAAAGTAAGCTCTGCAATAAATTTTCCAGGCGCACGGTCATGCTCCTCGAGTGCACGGTCGTGCATGCTGCATTTATTGCTTCATTCTGACTCCCAACGGTCGACTTAAAAGCTTAGCGCCAATGATGCACGGTCGTGTGTCCTTAACGCACGGTCGTGCTTCGACCCTTCATGGTCGTGCTCCTTAGATGCATGGTCGTGCATTGATACTTCAAAGTTTTGTCTAAAAATTCCAGAAGCTAGCACGGGTTGGCTGCACGATGACCGCACGAGCAGCACACGAGTGAGTTTATGCTAGAGCACGGTCGTGTGCCAATTCTGCATGGTCGTGCGTGAGATGAATGCCTGAAAACCCTTGCACGATCAGCCTTGCACGACTTCCTGGAAGTGCTCTTGGTAGTGCTCCGTATTTGTCATCACGCACGGTCGTGCGTATTGAGCGAGCACGGTCGTGCGTTGACTCATTTTCTTTGACTTGCTGCACGGTTTCCTTTGCACGGCTTAATCTCCCGTGCTCTTCATAAGTTATGTGCACGGTCGTGCTTCCACGGAGCACGGTCGTTCTTCCAATGATTTTTGAATCCTTTGATTTCACACGGTCAGGCAGCACGGTTATGGTGGTAGTGCATTGATCGTGTTGAGCATGCACACGGTCGTGCACAACGACGCACGCCCGTGCGGGTCTGAGACTTTTCTTCCAGAAAATCACAGAGCCTTGCACGGTCAGGCGCACAGTCCCGTGTTTTGGACACACGAGGACCCGTTTGGTCAAGCACGGTCGTGCTACTAAGGCACACGGTCGTGCGAGACCTAAAACCTGCAAAAATAAATCTTTTCTTCCCTTCTTTGTCATGAATTACTTCATGCAAGGGATTAATTAGCATCTCAAACATATTTTAAACATTAATTAACAACTTAATTATATTTTTATCATCATCAAAACATCAAGGGTTCAACAGCATTAATAATGAAATACAGAAATATGATGATATAGACATCATTTTAGGGATGGATATGAGGGGGCATCTATGAGTTGCATGCCTGTTAGAGAGGGATCCAGTGCTACATTTATATACACTAGTATGCACTTTGTATGCCCGTTAAAGAGGGAGCCAGCGTTAGATATGTTGGTGTGTAGTTGTATGTTGGTTAGAGAGGGAGCCAGCGTCAGTGCATATTGATATATGCATTAGTGTGCATCAATTATCTAATTTCATCCTACTGATCTAATGTTAGGAAGTTAATGACTCATATAGCTAGGTGTCGAATCCTTGTATTCATCAGTCTGTACAACACAGTAGGTATCTTCAGATACATAAAGTTTTTAGATACAGCTTTATTCATTATTTTTAATGTTTTAGGATCTTTGAATCCTAACAGTATTTTAAAAAACCAATTTTTAGAAAGATATTTTCAGTAAACAGGCCCAAGGGCCCAACTATGACTTTTAGTATCATCAAACATGATTTTAGCATATTTCATATCATATCATAAATAGTATAACAGCAAGCAGAACAAAGAAACTATAATTAATATATATATATATATATACATACATATCAATAAGATGATCGAAAAACTATCAGACAAATTAATAATTAGTAAATACAGTCAGAACATGTAAACTAGAAATATAAGTATATACAAAATACCATATGCATGAAAGAATAAGCCATATAAAATAGTAAATAAGAAATATAATAGTTATGAATCAGACCACAGATAGTAAGATAAGAGAGAAGTAAATCATGAATGATAAATAGAAAATAACATAAGCTAACTACACGATATACATCATAAGTAGAAACCTAAAAGAATTTAGTTAAGCTCTTCAGAGAACTTAAGAGTGCTATAGACCTCAGAAAATAAATAAAAAAGTAGGATTATGAATGTAAGACCCGCCGCCACGAGTACCCCTGCTGCTGCTGAAAACTACGGGGAGCTTTTATTAATGATCTGAAAATACGGGTACCCGCGACGGGAATCCTACGAAAAATGAACAAACCTGGAACTATACAATTATACGCCTGCAGAAGCTTTACTGAATATACATCACTGATATATATATATATATACATCTGAAATATACAATTGTATTGTACAACAGGCCCACTGGCCTACATCACATATACATAATGTTCTGTACAACTGGATACATCATATACAGAATGACCACACAGGTCCAAAACTGATACAACACAGATCGAGATGTGAGTGCGTGCCCTCTCCTTCAGCCTTGATCCAACCGCTCCTCGAACCAACAGCACGAACCACCTGAAAAGCTGGAAGAAAGAGGGGGATGAGTGATAAAGATCACCCAGTAAGCGCTCCTTACTTCCCTCAATACCCAAGCAAGCACAATCAATCATATAAATCAAACATACCTAGGCCTCGGCCCTAATCATACATCTATGCGCTCGCTGGTATCTGAAAACTGATCATCTGGATCTCATTCATTTATTATTATCATATGTGTTCATGTCATGATGTTTATGTCATGTCATGATAACTGAAAATACTGGATGTACTGGATGCATGCATCTAAATACCTCTCTGTACCCTCAGGTACCTGCTGTGCTGATCAGACTGGTGAACACAGGGATTCGGCATCCTGACCATGTGGGTTAAACAGTCTAGCTACTGGCTAGAAAACTGAATCTGAATACTGTACTGCTACGATCTGACTGGTGTCAGAGAGCTGAGACTGAAATGCTGCTGAATCCTCTGACTGGTGTCAGGAACTGAATCTGTAATACTGCTGAGCGTTCTGACTGGTGTCAGAAGGCTGAATCCCACAGATGCCCCCTCGTGTTCCACCTATACTCTTACCCGTACATCGGGCTCTGAATACTGTTGAATTCGGATCCCCTGATCCTCTCTGAAGCTACATGTAATGCCATGACATGCATATGCAGCTTATTAACTGATTACATGCTTATCTGATGCTTATCTGAAGCCATTTAACCTTTATTCTGAATTCGCATGCTTAATTTCCCAATTTAATAACATTTTTCTGAAATTCTGCTGATGCACGGGCGTGCATGAAAGTGCACGGGCGTGAGCCAGGACGCACGGGGTCGTGCGCTGGTCGTGCAAGCTACTGGAATTCACTATTCATCTTCACTGAAAATGCCTATGCATGGGCGTGCATGTACATTTTCTGGCCGTGCACACGTCGTGCACACGGGCATGCATCTGGAGAAACACAGGCTCACGGCCGTGCCATGTAGGCGCACGGTCGTGCGTCTAGTTCTTCAACAAAGCACCACTCGGAAACATCACGAATTGGCCAACCAAAACTCATCCAAATGCAATAACACTTCAAATATACAATTCTAGCACTTCAAATATCACAATCCAAGCTTCACATGCAACATGCACTCATTCATCACAAATTTACCATGGAAAACTTCTCCTTTCTCTTTCTAAAGCCATACATACACACATGCAAGCTTCAAGGGTGGAAATCCATCAACCAAATCAACATGCAATCACATATAAGCATTCCACACATTCATCAGCATGCAAGGAATTCATCCATGGCAACAAAACTCATTAATCAAGCTGGAAAAACGCGAGAAGAAGTGAGGAACACTTACCTCTCTCCATGCTTTGAAACCAAGCTTCAAATCACTAATCTCTTGGCTCTCTAATCGGATTAGGAGGTATTGGCAGCTGGATCTCCTCTCTAGGAACCGGAGGAACTGAAAAGGAAAGAGAGAATATGGCTAAAATGCAAACGGGTGAGAAAAGAATCAAATAACTCTCGGCTCCACTTAAATACTAGGCCACGCACGGGCGTGCATCAATGATGCATGGGCGTGCACAAGGGAAAATGAACTTAATTCATTTCCCGCTCACTCGCCTGATCAAATCCTTCCGAAAGGATTCCAACAGAAGCCGCATGGCTCCGAAAACTTACCAACTCACCCCTGAACTTTACCAGACTCTCAATCTCTCTCAGAATGCGATTTCTAACCCCGAACTCTAACCGAAAAGGCTTCCGGATCTAGGATGCTACAATGAATATCAAAAAAAGAAAAGGACTAAGTGAGCCAGTTCTAGTTAGACCCTTTTTCATGTTAAGTCGTATACGTATACTTATAGATATACTTATGATGAAGCGTGAAGCAGCATAGAAATAGTAAGATTAGCTAAAACAGAAAAGGAAACTTACTTAACTAGTTATGGATCAAGTTAAGTCAACCAATTTAGCAGTAAGACTAGTCATAGGCTAAGTAAAGTCTATTCGACTAGGCATGAAGAAAGATAAGAAGTCAAAATAGAGAGAAGCTTAGAGCTAGATCAAAAGAAGCTATTAGGTTATCAAGAACTTGGTTAAGTTCATCTATATTGCAGCTAGTCAATGATATATCAGGTTAAAGCCAACCTGAAGGTAGAGATAAGAGATACTTACTGAGTGACTTATCACTCATCCCCTATAGTTTCCTTTTCTTACAGGTTGAGTTGGGGAGTTGAGCTTGGAAGCATGAGATGGTTGGAGAGTAGGATACGGCTTGAGTAGGTTCTTACCCGATGTAAAACCCCAAATGTAATATGGCAAATAACCTAGAGGGGGGGTGAATAGGTTATTTAAAAAATTTATCAAGTTTGAAAACGTTTTCCTATTTTATCAACTCAAATATGCATATAATTTCAATTAATCACAACCAAGCAAGTAAATATTATAAACACAAATTAAATAGAGTAAGGGAAAGAAATGCTCAGCCAATTTTATAGTGGTTCGGAGCTTTGAACACAAGCCTTCTACGTCCACTTCTTCAAGCAAACCCTTTTGAAGTTTCCACTAGTTGAATCGGGATTGCGCCCAACCGCTTACAATAGTTGATTCGGGATTTCGCCCACAATATAGTTTTGATTCAAGGGAATTTTGCCCTTAACACTAGTTATACGGGATTGCGCCCAAAAAGTTTGTAAGCAAGGATATAAAAACAATATTGCCTCTCTAAGGCTGATAATTAATTTTACACAAGTAAATTTCCTCAAGAATTTGCAATGTGAGGAATAAAAGATGAAGTGAGATTGAGAGAAAATTGAGGTTAAGTTGAGTGCACTTGTTCTCCAACCCTTCTCACTTCAAAGAGCCTCCAATTTATAGCTCAAAGCTTGCTGGAAAAGGTAGGAGTCCATTGGAGAAGAAATAGATCCGTTAGAGCAGCTAAAGTTGAAAATTTGCTCTTATGTACGGGCGTGCACACATCTTCACGACCGTGACCTCGTCAATTAATGCCTCGAGCAGTTCTCCCAACGGCTAAATTTTTCTTGGCGCTAGCTCCTGTACGGGCGTGACACCATCATGTACGGGCGTGAATTCGTGTCCCTTCATTTTCTAGAACCGAGTACGGAGTCATGCACGACATCCTGTATGAGAGCATGTACGCTTCATATTTTGCCTATGTACGGGTGTACATACATTATTCACGGGCGTATAGTATTTAGCCTCTTGATCCTTTGACCTTGCACGGGCTGACTTGGTCGTAACTCGAAGGCGTGACTCCCCTTTGCATATTCACAGGCGTGCATCAACCACTTACGGGCATACATATTACTTGACTTCTTTGACTTATGTACGACGCACTCACGTGACGTTCATGCTCGTGACTGGCAAGGAATTGGCATTGCACGGGCATACATATTATGTGTACGGGCGTAAATGACCAATATCATTTGGACAGAACCGCGCAAGGGCAGCGTTACGAGGGCGTGAAAATTCATGTACGAGATCAATTTGCACTAGGTACGGGCGTACATGACATATTTACGGCCATACATTATGCCTGCATAACATAAAAATAACTTTGTCCTATTTTGGTTATGTTGTCATCCATGCCAGGACATATTAGTCATTTTAACATCATTTTTGTTATCATCAAAACACATAGGGGTTCAACAATCTCCCCTTTTTTGATAGATGACAAAAATATGTTAAAATGTGTTATTATTCAAATTTTAAAATGAATTAAAAGGCAAAGTAATTTTTATTTTTACTCCCCCTTTTAAATTGACTTAAACTCCCCTTTCTTTTGCACTTTGACTTCCCTTTTTAATGTTCAATTTTCCTAATCACATATCACATTTTATCCCTTTCTCCCCCTTTTTGTCATAAATAAAAAAAAAAATTGGCATAATCTCTCTTGTTTTTAGATATTTCCCAAAACAAACAAACACAACACTAATATTAACACTTCCAATTAACACTATCAGTCAATCAACCACATCATCAAACAAGCATAAACACAAAGATTGATCCAACTAGAGTTCAAATGAATTGATAAATATAACTGTGCCTCAAATGGAGAAAATGAAAAACTTTGAGATTAGTGACAATTTTGGAAAATAATATTCATGAAAGGAAAAAAAAATGTAAAAAAGAATTATGCTATGGGGCATCCGTGGGAGCTTCACTTGGTGCGCTACCTCCCATACTCATGTCGGGAATCCTCGAAGCCAACTCATCCACCCGAAACTCCAATCTATCAAAGCGATTGTTCACATGACTTTCCAGGTTTTGGATTTGTCCTTGAATAGATTGCAAGTGGGCCAAAACTTGCTGCATTTCAGAATGAGACTATTCTTCGTGCCCTACTTCAACTCTTCCTCTCTTGCTTCTTCTTATACTCGATTCAGGCCTATGAGAGGGTCCTTCAGATGGAGCCATTGACAGTTCATTTTCTACTACGGTATCAGCCAATCGCCAACCCGACCTTCCATCCTTTTTAATCACACCCATTCTGAAGAGAGCTTCAGCATTCAACCAGCAGCTTTCTAAAAAATTATACATATACTCCGGTTCATTGGCTTCGGGCTCTAATCCTAGTTTGATGGCTATGAAAGTAATCAACTAACAAAAGTCTATTTTACCCTTACCCTCCTGGATTTTACTCATTTTTTGAATAAGCCATCTAGCAGAATCTATCTGGTATCTGTTTTCGGCAGCCTCAAGCAAGACCATATCTTTCACACCTACATGCCTATTTGTATGTTGTCTTGCATTCAATGTATATGTAATCATTCTATGTACAACATGTAAGGCTGGGCTTTCAAATAGACTACTCTTCGAAGTGTGCGCATTATATGTCCTTATTCCTCCCAAATGACGTCATGCTTCATTCGAATTATATCCTAAGGGGACATCTACCAATCCTTCACAATAGCATTCTAACCATTCAGCCAGATTTTCAAGATAAACAACAAATTCATTTCCTAGTAACCTAAACTTCATCACATAATCTTTAATATTTCCCCTCGCATCTTTATCAAATTTCAGAGAGCTATAAAATTCCTTCACCAAATTTTCATAAACTTCATACTGCATTGTGAATAACTTAAACCACTTAGCATTTGATACAAATCTACTTACTTCCTCACTTAACCCAACATCAGCAAGAATGCGCAAATGTAAAGAACAACCAATGTAAATACCTCTATTTATAATCGCATCCAGAGCCTTCCGTTGTTGGCTATCACACATTTTAATCCCATATGCATGAGCTTTTGATTTCGCAGCCGTCATCTTAATCTAGGCATAGTGCTTCCCACGGATTTGATGAAATGTTGAAAAGAGAATGGATTTTTAAAGTTAGGGTTTTAGGAATGATTTTTAGGAAGAATGCAAACGATTTGGAGGCAAAACTTGATGATTTGGTAGGGTTTTGGTCGAAAATGGGTTAGAAGATTGAGAGGATTTGAAAAAGAGATTTAAGGATTTCATTTGAAATGAAAAAATCTGTGCGATTTTAATTTATACCGTCGCGTGTACGGGTGTACATAAATGTGTACAGCCGTGAGTTTTTAAAATTCGCGCTATGATTCACGGTTGTGAAGGAAACATGAACGGGCGTAAAATCCTAATTTTAATTCCTTGTAAAAGCATGAACGATCGTACATGAATAATGTATAGTCGTGACTTGTAGGACCCGCCGCCACGAGTACCCCTGCTGCTGAATACTCTGGGGAGCTTTTATTAATAATCTAAAAATATGGGTACCCGCGACGGGAATCCTATGAAAATAATAAAATTCTGAACTACTGAAACTATACAATTGTACACATGCGGAAGCTTTTCTGAAATACATACATCAACTGTAAAATATACATATCTGTTATGTACAATGGGCCTAATGGCCTATATCATATACATATAACTGTTTCTGTACATCTGGATACATCTGAAAACATACAAAAGATACATATGACCACACAGGTCCAAAACTGATATACATACTGAGATCGCGATGTGTGTGTATGCCCTCTCCGTCAGCCTCGATCCAACCGCTCCTCGAACCCAACACGAACCACCTGAAAAGAATAGAAGAAGGAGGGGGATGAGTGATAAAGATCACCCAGTAAGCACTCCTTACTTCCCTCAATACCCAAGCAAGCACAAACAATCACAAATAATCAAACATACCTGGGCCTCGGCCCTAATCATACATCTATGCGCTAACTGAAAATACTGGATGCATGCATCTGAATACCTCTCTGTACCCGAAGGTACTTGCTGTGCTGATCAGACTTGGTGGAATACAGGGATTCGGCATCCTGGCCATGTGGGCTGACCATTCTAGCTACTGGCTAGAAAGCTGTTGAATAATAACTGTTGCCCGATCTGACTGGTGTCAGCTGGTAAAATCTGAAATACTGCTGAGCGTTCTGACTGGTGTCAGAAGGCTGAATCCCACAAATACCCCCTCGTATTCACCCTATACTCTTACCCGTACATCAGGTTCTGAATATTGTTGAAAGCTACTGAATTCAGGTCCCCTGATCCTCTCTGAAGCTACATGTAATGTCATGATATGCATATGCAGCTTATTATCTGAATACATGCTCATCTGATGCTTATCTGAAGCCAATTAGCCTTTATTCTGAATTCGCATGCTTAATTAATCAATTAATATTCTTTTTCTAAAAATCTGCAAGTGCACGGGCGTGCTTGAAAGGTGCACAGGCGTGAGCCAAGACGTACAGGGTCGTGTGCTGGTCGTGCGCCTGGTCATGCAAGCTATTGGAATTCTGGAAAATTTCTCACTGAAAGGCATGCACGGGCGTGCGTAAGCGAACACACGGTCGTGCATGGGCATTTTCTGGCCGTGCATACAGCGTACACACGGGCGTGCATCTGGAAAAACAAAGACTCACGGCCGTGCCATGCTGGCGCACGGTCGTGCGTCTGGTTCTTCAACAAAGCACCGCTTAGAAACTTGCTTTAAACGCATACCAATTCACATTCAATTGCAATAACACTTCAATAGCACATTCCCGACATCACAAACAACACAATTCAAGCCTCACTTCTCACATGCATCAAGCCACATGAAATCTACCATGGAAACTTCTTCTTTCTCTCACTAAAGCCATACACACACACATGCATGCTTCAAGGGTGGAAATCCATCAACCAACTCAACATGCAAAGCCATATAAGTATTCCAAACATTCATCAACATGCAAAGAATTCATCCATGGCAATAAAACTCACAAAGCAAGCTGGGAAACGCAAGGAAAAGGTAAGAGAACACTTACCTCGCGCCATGCTTCTGAAAATCAACTCAAACAACTAATTTCTTTGCTCTCTTACCGGATTGGGAGGTATTGGCTGCTGAATTTCCTCTCTAGGAACGGAAGGAACTGAAAAGGAAGAGAGAATTGCTGAAGAAATGCAAATGGGTGAGAAAAGAAATGACTTACTCACGGCTCTCACTTATATACTATGCCACGCACGGTCGTGCACCAATGATGCACGGGCGTGCACAGGGGAAAATGAACTTAATTCATTTCCCGTATATTCGCACGATCGAATCCTTCCGAAAGGATTCCAATGAAAGCCACACGGCTCCAAAAACTTACTAACTCACCCCTGAACTTTACCAGGCTCCCAATCTCTCTCTGAATCCCGTTTCTAACCCCAAAACTCTACCCCTAAGGGCTTTCTGAATCTAGGATGCTACATGACTGCAATGACATAAAACAAACACGGGGCTTATCAAAGCAATGTACGGCTGTGACTGTATGAAGCACGAGCGTACATGGCACCAAAATTTCAAAACATATCCAAAAACTTTTAAAACATAAATCAAAACACTCTAAGACACAAATCTTGAATATTTTGACCTTTTTTTAGGCAAAGCATTATTTTAAATCATATGTCAACCAAATTCGAAAACAACTTCGAATTGATTAGACTTGAATTTAAGTTGGATACAATATGCAATGTTCATATATCAATTAACCAAACAACACATGCAAACATTCAGACATATAGTCATACCAATTCAAACATAATTATTTTTCACATAATTTAAACAAGAAAAGCTTACTTGGATTTACTAAGCACCACACTTTTGTCACAAGCCTTGCAAAGTCAATTTATATTTTCATTTCCTTCCCTTGACTTCAAGGCACACCTGCACAAAAGAACTCAACTTTTCTTTGGTACCCAAGTTGTTTTGGGTCCATCTTGGTTATATTGAAATGTCCCTTTAGGAATCCAAACCTTCTTGATCCTAAAAGGTTTTCCATTCCTAATTGGACACTTCTTAAACACATGCCCAACAAATTTACAAAATGTACATTTCAAATGTAATGCATTTTGATCTTTTAATGTCCTATAATTACTTGAAGATGGATTACATGTATTGTAACCTAGGCCTTAATTGTTTAAGGTATTCCTTTGAGAAGCAAGCAATTCATCAAGTCTTTTAGTGCCTAATTTATACCTCTCAAGAATTTGATTTGAGCTAGACACCTTACTTAACAAATTTTCATTTTCTTTCCTTAGAGATTATAACTCTTTATCTCTTTCATGAAGAATTAAATCTAGCTCCCTTTTTGATTCTTCATATTTATCTATCATTGTATCTAGTTCTAGTTTTATACAAGAATTATTTTTCTTCAAAATTTTATTTCTAGAACTAAGATTTTTGAATTCAATTACTAAATCATCAAAGGCATGTTGCAATTCATCATATGAGATAGAGTTGGAATTATTTACCTCATCATTTGAATCGCTTTTCACCATGTAGCACAAATTTTCTCTTTCGTTGTCCTCTTCGCTCTCATCATTTAAGTTATCGCTTTCACTCTAAGTGGTGGCTAGAGCTTTCCTCTTGGATTTCTTTTCTTTCCTTCTTTTTCTCAAGAGAGGACATTCTTGGCGAATATGTCCAGGCTCTTTACATTCATAGCATATAAATCCTTTGCTCTTCTTCTCCCTTGTTCCTTTGGAGTTTGAGAAAAACTTGCTGAATTTTTTAACAAGTGTGCTCATGTCTTCCTCATCCATTAAAGACTCTTCATCTGAACTTTCCTCAATTTTCAAGGCAATGTTTTTCTTTGCCTTGACTTTCTCCTCTTCTTTGGGCTTCCATTTCATCTCATAAGTCAAAAGACTTCCAATGAGTTCATCCATGCCCATTTTCCCTAAATCTTTTGATTCTTCAATTGTCGTGACTTTCATACTCCATGACTCCGGCAATGATCGAAGAATCTTCTTCACGAGCTCTATTGTTTCAAATTTCTTTTCAAGACCTCTTAGCTCGTTTACAAGGTTTGAAAATCTCTTATACATCTCTGTGATATTTTCATCTTTCTTCATCTCAAAAAGCTTATATTCACAGAAGCTTAATTCGATCTTGGACTCCTTTACTTGATTGGTTCCTTCATGAGTGGTTTGAAGGATTGTCCAAGTTTTGTGGGCTGTTTCACAAGAAGAAACACGATTAAATTCAGTAGTGTCTAAAGCACAAAACAACATATTTAATGCCCTTGAATTTAAGCTTATTAATTTTTCATCATTTTCGTTAAATTCGCTTTCATCCTTGGGCAGATTCGTGTTTGGATTTATGGGAACAAAATCACCTTTGTCAATACTTTCCAAAGCTTATAATCAATGGATTGGACAAAAAATTTCATACGAATTTTCCATTAACCATAATTTATACCACAAAACAAAGGTGGTCTAGTTGAACTACTCCCTTCTTTGAATAACGGTTTTTGAAAAACGTTTGCCATATAAGTTTCGAAAATGGATCTTAAACTCTAAAAATCGTTAGATTTTTGAAAACAAGAGTCCAGGCTCTGATACCAATTGTAAAACCCCAAATGTAATATGGCAAATAACCTAGAGGGGGGGTGAATAGGTTATTTAAAAAATTTATTAAGTTTGAAAACGTTTTCCTATTATATCAACTCAAATATGCATATAATATCAATTAATCACAACCAAGCAAGTAAATATTATAAACATAAATTAAATAGAGTAAGGGAAAGAAATGCTCAGCCAGTTTTATAGTGGTTCGGAGCTTTGAACACAAGCCTTCTACGTCCACTTCTTCAAGCAAACCCTCTTGAAGTTTCCACTAGTTGAATCGGGATTGCACCCAACCACTTACAATAGTTGATTCAAGATTTTGCCCACAATATAGTTTTGATTCAAAGGAATTTCGCCCTTAACACTAGTTATACGGGATTGCGCCAAAAAAGTTTGTAAGCAAGGATATAAAAACAATATTGCCTCTCTAAGGCTGATAAATAATTTTACACAAGTAAATTTCCTCAAGAATTTGCAATGTGAGGAATAAAAGATGAAGTGAGATTAAGAGAAAATTGAGGTTAAGTTGAGTGCACTTGTTCTCCAACCCTTCTCACTTCAAAGAGCCTCCAATTTATAGCTCAAAGCTTGCTGGAAAAGGTAGGAGTCCGTTGGAGAAGAAATAGATCCGTTGGAGCAGCTAAAGTTGAAAATTTGCTCTCATGTACGGGCGTGCACACATCTTCATGGTCGTGACCTCGTCAATTAATGCCTCGAGCAGTTCTCCCAACGGCTAAATTTTTCTTGGCGCCAGCTCCTGTACGGGGTGACACCATCATGTACGGGCGTGAATTCGTATCCCTTCATTTTCCAGAACTGAGTACGGAGTCATGCATGACATCCTGTACGAGAGCATGTATGCTTCATATTTTGCCTATGTACGGGCGTACATACATTATTCACGGGCGTACAGTATTTAGCCTCTTGATCCTTTGACCTTGCACGGGCTGACCTGGTCGTAACTCGAAGGTGTGACTCCCCTTTGCATATTCACGGGCCTGCATCAACCACTTACGGGCGTACATATTGCTTGACTCATTTGACTTATGTACGACGCACTCACGGGACGTTCATGCTCGTGACTGGCAAGAAATTGGCATTGCACGGCCGTACATATTATGTGTACGGGTGTAAATGACCAATGCCATTTGGATAGAACCGCACACGGGTAGCGTTACGAGGGCGTGAAAATTCATGTACGAGATCAATTTGCACTAGGTACGGGCGTACATGACATATTTACGGCCGTACATTATGCCTACATAACATAAAAATAACTTTGTCCTATTTTGGTCATGTTTTCATCCATGTCAGGACATATTAGTCATTTTAACATCATTTTTGTTATCATCAAAACACATAGGGGTTCAACACCCGAGTTTTTAGTTTCATATATATGTATATATGTATTCAGTTTTCAACAGATAGTATGCTAGCTCACATGCTTATATTGCTCATGCATAGGGGACGTATAGTATCATTTATGTTTTCAAATACTAATTATTAGTAATAATAAAATATGAGTTTTATTCAAGATACTGTACAGTAGGTTTATAACATACCATCACGCCATATAATTTCCGCACAATGTATGTTTTCAGTAAAGCAATTGTGTTGGACTGCTACTGTATGTTTTAAGAAAGGCTTCATTTTCTAGTACAATATAATAAATTATTTATTATTATGATAATAAACATATATAATATAGTAATAGTAGTGCATATGGTAGTGGGATCTCATAGTATCAAAGCTAGGTTTTCACATTATGGAAATCTTTATTTGCATCCATGCTTTGTATGATTAATTGCATGTTAGCAATTTTTATATTTTGATATAACATGTTGATTAAATTAATCATGTAAAGTGTGAGTTTATTGAGTTTTAGTTTATGTATTTTTACTTGATTATTATGAACTACGACTATAGTTTGCTACAAGTATGGTTAATGCTTGGCTTCGTACTATTATAAGAAATCACTTCCATTACATATTTTTCATGTAATAGGAGTATTGCCTAGAATGACTATTGGCATGTCATGCCATTTTTGGTCTTTTTGGAACTAAGTATGCCATTTGGTAGATTTCTAGCAAGTTTTATCACTATAATTCATAAAGCCATGCCTTATGAATTAATCCTATAAGGCTATGTGTAGCTATGAGTATTTCATACACAACCATATAGACTCAAAAATGCCTATACATGTAGTCGTGCTTTTCCCGTGATGTTATCTATTCACCCATGCAAAGACTTAAAAATGCCTATAAATGTGTTTGTTGATACTTCGCTATTTGGGTGGTCTGAAAGCCTTGGTTATGGTTGCTCATGATCTGTGTTTAAATTTGACTTGAATCTAGATGCTACCAAGATAATAGAGAGCTTACACATCACACATTTATGGAATTGATAGATTGAAGTAGAAGATTATTGTCCTTGTGATTATATTATAAGATGGTGTCAAGTTAGACTTATTAAATCCATTCAGATTAGGTTGAGAAGTCAAAATCAATGATTTACCTTAATGTATAGTTATGCATCTTGATAGAATCCTGGCATGTTTGGATGAACTTAAGTTTGATTAAGTCAAACTAATTCAAAATTCAAATAATTTAATGACTCATGAGTGTACTTACTTTATGTATAAACATACATACAATTATTTAAGGGTTATCAAATTATGGGAATATTGCATAGATTTTGTGTAACATTCATAAACCATCAAACACGTGTGTAAGATTGTGAAGGTTTTATGCATAGGCATACATCCTTCATTGGTTATGCTTATGACTCATTTCCAATAAAAGAAAATACGAGGCATTTTTCACTTTCTCTTGAAAAATGTTACAATCACATTCATACAAACACCATTCACACTCGCACATTGACTAAACTAGCATTTATTCAGTGCCCTTAGTGCTCCACCTTGCATCATATAGACTTTGTTCATGTTGTTGGCTTTTTTGGTAGAATAGCAACTTAATACTTGTTGTTTATCTAGCTACATGGTAAAAAGAAAATCTCTAATTCAAGGTAACTTTTTTAGAATCCCTATGTATGTATTCATGTATACATATGTTTTATAATCCAAAAACATGACCTATCTTGAGTTCTCGATGTTCTATTTGATTTTTAATTATTATCCACTCCATGGTCATCCCTCTAACAATGTTGGGAATCTCTTACAGATGTCTTAAGTCAAAGGATTGCATTGTACACTAATATGACCAAATGATGACTCATTGATAACAAGGAACCCCATGTGATTTATCATTTCGACGGTTACTTTTGATAAATAAATCATTGTCTATTAATGCATACTAATGCCTTATTAACATGACTTTCATCATCATCTTAACTCACATCAACTCTTGATATCTCTTTTGGAAGGATTTAGTATACCTACTATGTGATATTGTTGCCTAAATAATATTGCTTACATAACAAAAATTTTAATAATCTTATTTGACTATCATATATATACTTTATATTAAACATACAAAGGAAACAATTTGTATATATGAACATAAGAATGCTTTTTCATTAGTATATGAGTTACTCACATGATATATATATATATATATATATATATATATATATATATATAAAGAATTGCCTTTGAAACTAACAATATGAATGGTTTTTAAGGCATACAGTAATAGCTGATTGTTGAGAAATTGACTTGAGTTAGTGTAACTATTAACCAAATAGATGTACTAATTATATGTGGCTTTATAGCTTGTTTAAGCATTGTGATGACACTAATATTAAGAAATTAACTTGTAATAGTAAAGCTATGAGTAAACAAGCATGCCTACATATGTCAAGTCAAGACTTGAATGACTTGTTTGGTCATGGTTATTAGCCACTAGTTAGGAAACTAACTAGATGTATGGGTTAGGTTTTAACTCATCTAACCTGGTACTGTGTAACACTTGTCTTGGACTTTTCTAAGCAAGTAAGCCTTAGATAAGCTCATGAGTCCACATAAAACAGGCATTTAAAAATTAGGGTCATATAATTCAAAATATAACATCACATAATTAACAAGACAACATCAATTATACAACAATATAGAGGCATGTTGGCATATTAAAGCATAATAAACACACACAAGGCACAAATAGTAATAATGGGACACTATATAAATATAATCTAGCTACTTCTCTTATTAATATCTCAAACTCAATAGTTACATCTTTGATAGTAGATAGAGGGCATTTGCCAAGCAACAAAGTTTGATGACTCTAAAAGCAAGCAACTATCGTCTCTCATAGTTATAAGCCCTCTAGCCATGGGCTGATGTAAGAGTAGTCACTTTTTACTAAAGAGTCTTATATGCCTTTATCAATTTAATAGGAGGAAATATTGTGTTTGCTTAGGCAATCATGCCTTCTTCCAAAATAATTTACTACAATGAGATTTAATGATTTTAACTTTACAACCCCATTTCTAGTATTTTAATTTCATGGTAAAGAAAAAGTTTTAGGACTTGAAATAGCACCCCCTCATAATTGCTCCCCTCAATACATCAACATCTTTATCAACTTGGCATTATGTTATTTGTAGTCTCCTTTTTAATGGTATGTTATCTATTGGTTATTATACTCTTTAATCTTAACTATAATTATAACAAGTCTGATCCTTTCTCTTAGTTGTTCATTTTATCTCTAAGATTCTCCTACTTGATAAGATAGTTTTTATGAATGTTAGACTTTTTTCACTTGACTAGATACTTCCTATGAGTGCTGCAGTTGCTTTTAACAAGGTAGTGTTCAAGCTTTTATCCTTTTCTGCTCAATAGCTAGCTAGACTAAACATCCAACTACTACTTGAGTCTTTAGGATTGGCATGAATTAATTTTTGACAACTGATAAAATCTTTAGGATTAGCATAAACCAACTTTAACTTGCTTACATGAAACACTAGGTAGTATAGCCATATTGTTCACTGAGTAAGTAGTGTTAAAAAAGTTAAAGTGATAGAGAAAGGATGATTAAGTCCCTATCTTTCTACTAGTTATCACTCTCAATCATATGAGTAATCAAAGCGATCTAGTAGAATGTTAAAAGAATATTGCAGACATTTTTTATGTAAATCAAAAGAGTTTGGCAAAATGATTTGAGGCTAATATATAAAAATGCTTCACCAAACCAGACAGTATTGAAAACTAGTAGATTGTGACAAACTCCCTTATTGACTTTAAGAAATGCAATAATAAAATCAAGGGACACACTCTCCCAAAGCCATCACAAAGCCTAAGAAACATTATTTATGATAACTTATGATAGTGACATACTTTTAAGCCTAAGTCTATAATCCAAGAAATGAAAAGTTTGTTAATGCAAATTCCTTCATGGAATTTGTAAAGATAAATAAACTTTCTAATAATTAAATGTGCAATATTATTTCTAGACTATTAGAAACTAGACACCATACTTGCAGTAGGTGTGTTACTTGTTTTACAATTGGTTCAGCTACTCAACAAGAAATTTTTTAATTAATTTAATGAAGAAAGTCATGAAATTACATGTTGAATTCTAAATGTATTAAGGATTAAAGAAAGCCAAAAGGATTATTGATGTAATGTACGTATTATTGAATATTATGTTTGTTAACACAATTGAGAAGTAAAAATATTTGGAATTGGTCATCCTCTGCTGGATAAATGATCATGTACCTTATATACACTTGGATGTCAATCAAGCTCATGCATAACAAAAAATAAGGGTCATATATCATAGTCTATATAATATTTTTACATGAAAGTCAAGTAGGAGACATTAAAAAATACAAGGTCTAAATTGACAAACTAATCATGAGAGTTCTTTAGAACTTATAATGATTTTAGATATAGTTAAGTCAGTGTTTTTAACACTAAGCTATTTAAGTCATGGTCTCATTATGGATCTAATTTTCATACTTAAGCGATTTCTCTTTCTTAGTAAGTAACTAATAAAGATATACGTTAATGAATGGAATGGTATATCTTGAAGTTGTTATATTATAGTAGAAGTAATGAATGCATATTTGGTTATCTATTATTTTTTACATCAATGAATATATAGTAAATGGGAGATTGTTAAGGTAGGTGCTCTAAAGACAATCATATTGATGATATTAATTCATTGATGATATCATGTACACAAAAAAGAAATGGCATACTAGTTATCCATAGGTGTTTATATGTCGGATAAATGCTCTTAGGATGGTTAATCTAAGTTGGAGAATTAGATAATCTAATTGTGCTCTCCTTATAGACTAATTAAGATAACCATTATAAAAATCGTCTATAAGACAAACATTACCATAACCCTAGGGTAATATTAATGGGGATAAGACTATCATAGTGTTAAACAATCTACTAAAAGGTGATAACAATTTGCATATGTCAAAGCAATTGACTATAACTTGGTATAGCACATGTATGCATACTGAGATTGGGCATGTTCATTAGACATGACCTACCAAAAGGATTTTATATAGATGGTTATTCTATTAGCTTTGAAACATATCCTCTTTAGCATATAAGAGTACATGTGATTTTTAGACTTAAAGACTATTAGACTACTCCATGAAAGAAATGATATGGTTTGACTCCATATAATGCACTAAC
Organism: Anacardium occidentale; assembly: GCA_026122585.1. Lineage (NCBI taxonomy): Eukaryota > Viridiplantae > Streptophyta > Magnoliopsida > Sapindales > Anacardiaceae > Anacardium > Anacardium occidentale. The sequence continues at coordinate 18,011 of JAJEJH010000655.1, read as the reverse complement.
AAAACAAGGGTGTTACAAGAGTGGTGAATTGGATATGTCAAGACCTATACATAGGCTAAATTGATCCAATAGAATTATCACTTCTGATAATGGAAGTTTTTATGTTTGATGGGCTTATGTTAACGCTTAGTAAAGACCATAAATTTGTGGTTACAATACGATTAGGTCATTCCATAATGCATTCAATCATTTAGTTGATTATTAGTTATCTAATAATAAGGAATAACTAAGGTAGATACAGTTTCTATGCCTTGGCTTTGGGAAATAAAAAATGATAAAAAGACATAGAGGATCCACAGTTATAACTAAGAGAAACTTATTAGTAGTCTAGAAACAGTTTAAATAATTAACATGATCAAGAAAACAAATGGAAACAGGAATATAGTGGTAGATACAGTAAACACAAAAACACAAATGTATATATATGTATATATGTACAGTTACCGAAACAGAAACAGAAACAATATAGACATATACAAAAGCAAAAATAGAAACGATTATGAAATATATAATATAGGAAACTTATAGAAACAATAACTCAATACAACATACAAAATAATTTACATAGAACTTATTAATAAGCTTAATACGTTACAGAAATAACATAATAGTAAGAATACATAGAACAGAACTATAATCGATGTACATCTAAACAGAATTTCTTTCAGAAGGAAAGAAATCATAAATTATCATGCATGATATGCATTACATGACAAGGCATGTCAACTCAATGTTTTTAGACAAAGGGATCAAGAGATCCAGATGCATCAGTTTTCAAGGTTATAACCTAATATCTGGGTCAGTTAGTAAAGGTGAATACGAGGAGGCATCTGTGAGATTTCAGCTTTCTGACTGCTGTTAGATTGGTTTAGTTTCAGCTTACTGGTCTAAGGATTGGTATGGTAGATATTTCAACTTACTAGCACTTCACTAGTATGGTTCAGTCCATATAGCCAAGATGTCGAATCCTTGTGTTTATCAGTCTGGTCAGCACAATAGGTATATTTAAAGACAGAGTTTTCAGATATATCTTTATTCAGTATTTTAGAATCTTCGGATCCTAGTAATATTTTAGTAAAACTAGTTTTCACAAAGATGTTTTCAATAAATTGGCTCAAAGGCCTAGTTATGATTTTCAGAACCATTAGATATGATTTCAGCATACTTTATATCATATCATACATGACATAAGAGTAAGCAAAACAGAGAAATTATCAAACAAGCTGATAATTAGTAATACAAACAAAATATATAATACCAGAGATATAAGTATGTACAAAATAGCATACATATAACAGAATAAGTAAATTTACAGACTAAGCTATAACAGAATGGTAAAAAAAGAGGACAGAATAATGAATATCAAAAAGAAAACTTAGTAAGTTAAACTACATCGCTCAAATTTCTTTTCATAGTAGGTTGTTTACCTATACTCATATATGTATTTACGACACAGCATGAGGTAGTGTTTGAACAGTAAGTCAAGTTAGAGAAGAATACGTTATGAGATCAAATATGAACTAAGTTGAGTCAACCAAATGAATAATCAGACTAGTTATAGGCAAAGTAGAGTTTATTAAGCTAGTAATCAGATGGGTAATAGTGAAATAGAAACAAAGTAAAGAGAACATGAAATGAAAGAGAACAGAGAATAAACTAAGAAAAGAACTTAAGTAGTGAGTTCAGTAATAAGATGAGCTAGAGTAGAAGAAGCTATTAGGCTATCAGAGAACTTAGTTGAGTTCATCAGCTTAGCAGCTAGTTAATGATAGATCAACTTAGCGTCTACTCAAAGGTAGATGTAAGAGATGCTTACTGAGTGATTTGTCACTCATCATCTGTAGTTTCCTTTTTCTTGCAGGTTGAGTTAGAGAGCTGAGTTTGGAGTGCGAAAAGGCTGGGGAGTGGGATACGACTTGAGTGGGTTCTTACCCAATGTTTCCAGTTTCATATATGTATATATGTATTCAATTTTTAGTAGATAGTCTGTTGGCTCGCATACTTTGTATTGCTCATGCATAAAGGATACACAGTATCACTTTTATTTTTAGATAGTAATTATTAGTAATATAATATAAGATGAAATAGATGAGAGATTTGGAAGTAAAAGCATGCTTAGTTCCCTTGATGCATATGTGTGTGTATTTAAGGGTTTAGAAAGATGTTAGTTTGATTTTGCTGTAATTGATGGGGAAAATGTGTTCAGAAAAGTGTATTCAACATAAATATATGTTATGGTAAGTTTAATTAAAGATTGATAGAGATTTGAGTTGAGATTGGTGGTGATCTTGTGTGTTTTAGCCATGGTCACCAAAGTAAAGCAGAATGCACGCCTGTGCACCCGAGGATGCATACACATGCAGTCTTGTTTTAGTAGGGTCAAGGTCATGCATGTTAGGCATGCATAACTAGTTTATAATATAGTCACGACCGTGCACCTAAGGGTCATAGTCATGCATCAGCAAAAGAGATGGATAAGCAGAAATTCTAGAAGCTAACATGGTTGGGTTGCACGACTGGCACACGGCCCATGCATCTTCATGCACCCTATCCGTCCAAGTATACATGCTTGTGCGTATAGTGCAAATTAGAGATTTCTTTCCCATCTAGTAGAATATCAGTACTAAGAGATCATAACAAGTATTCTAAGTAGAATAACAAAGGATACAACAGATTATGAATACGAATAAGTATAAAGAAGGAAGAGACGTAGAAGATCCATAGTTATAACTAAGAGAAACTTAATAATAGTCTAGAAACAGTTTAAATAATAGAACACGATCAAGAAAATAGAAGGAAACAGGAAAATAATGGCAGATACGATAAACACAAATGCACACATGTATATATATGTATATATGTATAGATACCGAAACAGAAACGGAAACAGTATAGACATATACAGAAGCAGAAATAGAAACAATTATGAAATATATAATATAGGAAACTTATAGATATAGTAACTTAATACAGCATATAGAATAGTGTACAGAGAACTTATTAATAAGCTTAATAAGTTATAGAAACAACATAACACAACATAACAGTAAGAATACACAAAATAGAACTACAATTGATGTACATCTAAACAAAATGTAATCAAAAGTAAAGAAATAATAAATTATCATGCATGATATGCATTACATGATAAGGTCTACCAACTTAGTGTTTTTAGATAAAGGGATCAAGTGATCCAGATGCATCAATTTTTAGGGTTATAACTCGATATCTGGGTCATTTAGTAAAGGTGAATACGAAGGGGCATTTATGAGATTTTAACTTTCGAACTGCGGTCAGATTGGTTCAATTTCAGCTTACTGGTCCAATGACTGGTATGGTAGATATTTCAACTTACTAGCACTTCGCTAGTATGGTTCAGCCTACATGGCCAAGATATCGAATCTCTGTGTTCATCAACCTGATAAGCATAGTAGGTATCTTCAGATACAAAGTTTTCAGATACAACTTTATTTAGTATTTTTAGTGTTTTAGGATCTTCAGATTTTAGCAGTATTTTAGTAAAATCAGTTTTCAAAAAGATGTTTTTAGTAAATTGGCCTAAGGGCCTAGTTATAATTTTCAGCATACATGATTTCAGCATACTTCATATCATGTCATACATGGCATAAGAGCAACCAGAACAGATAAATTATCAAACAAGCTGATAATTAGTAATACAGACAAAATATATAATATCAGAGATATAAATATGTACAAAATAGCATATATATAACAAAATAAGTAAATTTACAAAATAAGCTATAACATAATGGTAAAAGAAGAGGACAAAATAATGAATATCAAAATGAGAACTTAGTAAGTTAAGTTGCATCACTCAGATTCCTCTTCATACTAAGTTGTTTACGTATACTCATATACGTATTTATGGCATAACATGAGGCAGTGTTCAATTAGTAAGTCAAGTTAAAGAAGAATACGTTATGAGATCAGAAATGAACTAAGTTGAGTCTATCAGATGAATAGTCAAACTAACTATAGGAAAAGTAGAATTGATTAAACTATTAACTAAATGAGCAGTAGTGAAATAGAAATAGAGTAAAAAGAACATGAAAAGAAAGAAAACAGAGAATAAACTAAGAAAAGAACTTAAGCAGTGAGTTTAGTAATAAGATAAGCAAGAGTAGAAGAAGTTATTAGGCTATCAGAGAACTTAGTTGAGTTTATCAACTTAGTAGCTAGTTAGTAATAAATCAGCTTAGCGCCTACCAGAGGGTAGAGGTAAGAGATGCTTACTAAGTGATTTGTTACTCATCCCTTGTAGTTTCTTTTTTCTTGTAGGTAGAGTTGGGGAGTTGAGTTTGGAGTGCAAGATGACTGGGGAGTGAGATACGGCTTGAGTAGGTTATTACCCGATGTTTTCAATTTCATATATGTATATATGTATTCAATTTTTAGCAGATACTATGTTGACTCGCATGCATAAAGGATACATAGTATCACTTTTATTTTTAGATAGTAATTATTAGTAATATAATATGAGTTTTATTCAAGATACTATATAGTGGCTTTTCAGCATTGCACCATATTTCATTTATATTTTTTACATAACGTAAGTTTTTAGTAAAGCAGTTCGTGTAGGATTCTTACTGTATGTACTAACAAAGGCTTCATTTTCCAGTGATAAAATGTTATTATTTTGCTAATAAACAGGTATAATATAGTAATAGTAGTACATACGGTGGCGAGGTCTTACAATAGAGGTCATGATGTCTATTAGAAGTGGCTCATAGTCTATAGATAGTGGGATATCAAGCTTGATGGTAATGATTTGATATGAGATCATTTATTATAGGGTCAATGGAGAGCTTTTAGGTCTTGCACATATAAAGGTTGATTGATCTAAGAAGTAACTAGACGTCCTTTTAGATTCAATTTGGGTTGACATCCAAATTGATGATTTTGTGTATTAAGTAGTGTTATTCGTGCATGTATAACTATGTTATATATGTATATAGATTGAATGCATATGGGTCAATGTATTGTATGGACATAACAAAAAATTTTATAGTATATTTAACTATACCCATACCCTTCTGACATACTTTTTAGAGCTTTTAAACCCTTGGAATCCCTTCACCAATAAGGTTGGGTTAGCAGATGACTTAAGCTATTGGGGGAGACCAATAATGATCCTTGATAAGAGGGTCAAAGAGTTACAAAACAAGTAGATTCCACTAGTTAAGATCTTGTGGAGGAAATAATGTTCATGCATGTTCATACTTTTTCTACATGAAACAAATGGTTATCACATACATATAAGAAACAAGGTAGTTACACAATGACATTTTACAACATTTGAATTTGAACTCTGACACTTTACACCCAAATTGCTCTAAAGTGTGCATAGGGACTTTTGTCTTCATATATACCTATATGTTTAAACTAAAGCAATCATATAATTTTGCATATATATCTGTTGTAAATGATTATCTACCTATCTATTTATATGTGATTGGCAATGAAGATTCTAAGGTATGTACACATCATATTAAATAGAAAGAAAAAAAATTTACCTATAAACCAAGTAACCCTATTACTTATAATGTCCAATGAAATCCTAAAATGCTTAAGAACATTCTTATAGAATAGTTATGTTGCAACATCCAAGGGAAATGGTGATGATGTTATAATGAACACAACGTACTTTGTAAACCTATCAACCACAACCTTAACAATTGATAAGTTATTTGCCATCAGGAACCTACTAATGAAGTCCATGAAAATAGAGGTTTAAGGACTATTTGAAATAGGTAACCGTTGCAACAATCTAACCTTAAGCTTCCTCTTGGTCTTATGTTACCTTTATTCTTACATAATTTTCCTTTCGGTCTTGTCTTGCCCATGTTTCCATATAGTCTTCAATGTCTTCCTTAAGCAATATTCTCTTTATTTCACCAACTGAAAGCACATACAACTAGTCTCCCATGCACCTGAGCTAATTGTCATCAACCCAATATGTCTTCACAATTCCATCCCTAACATGTTGTAATAATTTTCCTTAAGTTACATCAGTTTCACAATTTTGTTCAAGCAAGATTGTCTTAACCAGAGACAACTTATAAAAAAACCATAGTCTCCTTTTAAATGAAGCCATCCTTACATTACTAAGTTGATTTACCAAGAAATCTTACCATCAATTCTATTTTAGTGATAATTTTTTATGTTTGGAAGAAAGTATTTGCCTCATTGTATGTCTAAACAATAAATATAATGCATAATAGATACACCTACCAAGCCTAGAAGTAATACACGATAGCAACCATTTCTTTCTTATGAGAAAAATAATATTGCTCAGTAGGGTGCAATTTTTTGTTTTCAAATGGAATCAAATGGTTCTCAAAATTATTAATGTACATTACAAATAGCTAGTGAAGGATGGCTTAAACTTTATTTGTATTTGTTGGTTCCTTGGCTATTTCCTATCAAATAGCCAAGGAACATAATGCCCATGCCTTTATTTAAGGTGATCCTGCTTGACGAATATTCTGAGGTTATCTGATTTAAAGAGTTAAATTTTTGTTGATATTTGATAAAGTTGATATATTGGCATTGCTTTTTTACTTGTTTGATGTTAATGGGTCTAAAATATCCAACAGGAACAAACAAACTTTAATAAATAGTGTTGAATACATAACTGGAACACAAGTTGTTATGGTGTTAAACGGTGTGATTACAATATCCATTTAGTACAAATAATTCAAAATATGTAAGATTAAATTTTTAGTCCTAAATGAATAAATGAGTGCTTGAGAAGTAATTGAAACCAAATAAAGCACCTAAAATACAAATTTGCTAAGAAGGTTGAATGGTGTGACTAAGCATGGGGTTTAATTTTCTTGTCATTTACTTGAATAGGAGACCTTTGATCCAATTCATCATTAGTGGATGCATTTACCTAGGATGACTTTAAGTGAATGTTTCATATGTCCATATAAGGAATCATTAGCAATAGGGCACTAAATTACTTATTTTTGGTATGGAACTTATGCCCTAACATATATCCCATGTTATATACAGATATGTCAAATAGCTATTTTTCACCCAAATTATGATCAAACAATAACTTTTTGTCACTTAAATTTAAAATATTCATTTATTGATCCATCATCAACTTTTATTAGTAAATTTTGTTTGATTATAGGTCATACAGAATAGAGTTGATATAATTAAAGGATAAGATTGTTGTCCTGGTGATTATGTTATCAGGTAATGTTGTGTGAGACTTGTCAAATCCTTTTAGATTGGTTGAAAAGTTTGCTATAAGGATTTGCTTTGATGTATGACCATGACACTTGTTTGGTCACAAGTGTACATCTTAAAGGTTGATTAAATCTTGAAGTTTTTTAGTTGAATTGTCTTTAAGCAAATCAAACTAATTCAAAATCTAAATAACATGCTAATGTATGGGCATAACTATTTGATGTATGGCTATGCATATGGTTAATAAATGGTTATTGAATGTCGAAACATTTCATAGATTTCTCATAATGTGTAAAAACTATAATAGTTACCTGATGCTGATATCCGACTTTGAGTTTTTTGATTCATAGCCGTACACATTAAGTCATGGGCATACACATTAAGGATTTGCTTTGATGTATGCCTATACATGTGTTCGTTGATGCTTTCCTATTTAGGTAGTCTTGAAGCCTTGCTAGAGGTTGTTCTTGATCTGTGGTTAAATTTGAGTCAAACCTAAATGTTACCATACACTTGTGGAATTAATAGATTGAACCAAAAAATTGTTGTCCATGTGACTTTATTACAGGATAGTGTCATATTGGACTAATTCAAAATTCAAATAATTTGATGACTCATGGTTGCACCTATTCTATGTATAGACATACATGAAATTATCAGAGGGTTATCAAATTATGGGAATATTACACAGATTTTGTGTAACATTCATAAACTATCAAACATGACGTTATTAGCTATTGCATCAAGAAAAATAGTAAATAGGTAAAAGCAAAGATGTTAATCCAATTATTGAGATTGAAAATCAGTTTTAGGGTATACGGAAGCTATATTATATGTGTGTCAACCTGGATATTATTTTTTAAATGTTAATTGTAACTCAATGTTTGTAGCATAATTAAATTAATAGGATATCATTGTTTGGAGTAATGTGTGTCAAATGGATGATCGATACACATAAAAATGCAAAGGTGATTGAGAGTTGTACATAGAAATGCTAAGGTCATCAAATGAAATTATTTGTGTTTTTTCCTCTCTGATGATGTAACCCTAAATATAACTCAGCAACATTGTAGAGGAAAGTAAATTGACAACCACATGGAATAGCATGATAACTGAAGCAGCTCCCTGACTTAGCTGATGCATGTAGTTAGGACAGCATAATCTAACCAACCCACGATTGCAGGTGAAGGTGAATGATAGTTCGTTTCGCTAACAAGGAGGCAATTAGATGTTGGCATAAGATGCGAAACTTAGTCTTATTATTGAAAATATTTTTTTAATATTTTCAATGTGACCATGGTGTTAGCAAATTTGAGAACCCAAAAATATAAATCCAGAATATAAAAATATCGTTACCATTCTAGAATTCCATTTACATGGATTCCTTCCCTGTCCAGAGACGAATAGTGAAATCTATTTCTGGGGCTGTCATCAATGGCATCATGAAACAAGTGAAAATAAGGAATAGCAGCTTAAAATTCAACGTATAACATGCAAAAAAAGTGAAAAACATAAGGAATAACTTGGTATCAAAACCATTGAAAAATATCTCAGGTGGAAAAAAATAACAAATTGAGAGAAAAAAGCATAGCTCTAACTTCAATGAAAGCCTGTAACTAAAATTAAAAAAATAATAATAAATTAGTTTTGGTGTATTATAGAAGAACGATAATCTTAGATGCATTATAATGGAGCCTTTGCGGGCAGCTCTTTTATAGATAGACTGCGGACTCAGCATACTGATTTTATTTGCCACAGAAAAATGCATTAATTATACCAAACAGGAAGGGATATTAAATTACATGACCTTGAATTTTTTAGATTACCAAAACAAAATCATTAGGTTAAACCGGTTGAAGCCATCATCACTTGATATACCAAAGGCTCCCTATTGGCAATTTTTTCTTCCAGTCTTAGACGTGTAGAAATGAAGTACTTTATTAATCGTATTAAGCAAAATCGACGGAAAATACATAAGAAAAAATGTTAGGATATGCAGAAAGTTGTACTCCCGTAAATTTGGTTTTGACTGACCGGAGAATGATGAAAAGAAAAATAGCCAGAAAACTAGGCACCTTAACTACAAGTCACCTGATTCAAGGTGTTAGAATAAAATGTTTTCTAAATCTGTCTGGTATTAAAGAGAAGTCTTATTATTGAAACTTTTATGATATTTTGAATGTGAGAAATAAGTGTTCTGAAGGATCAGAAAAACATTAAATTTCGTAAGGGTTCTTAGTTTGCCTCCAAAAAACAGAATTCTGAATGTGAGGAATAACTGTTATAAAAATTATATTGAGATACAGGCAGAATTTAGAACCCACTAAAAGAAATACGGAATATAGAGAGATTGTGACCGTTCCAGAATTCCATTTTCAGGCATTCCAGGCTTCTCCGAAGCCTGTTACTGGAAAAAACGGTGTGTCTGATGTGTAATTAATAATTAATTTCAGTTTTGGAGCAATTGAGAACAAGTACTAATTTTGTCCTGAAACCATTGAAAAAGATCACAAGTTCTAATAATTTCCCTAACATATTTGCAACACGTAAGTGCACCAAGAAATTATGTTCCAAAACTCAGACATTATAAATGGCCCAATTAATTTAGACAACGTAGTAGAGATGACTCGTGAAATTGAGACACAGTTTTGGATAATTATTGGTAATTAATTAAATTAGCTAATATTATTGGGCATAGCAAATAGGGGGAACTAAACAGCGTGGTAGAAGAATATGATTCAGTTGTAGTAGATAGTCTTTTTTCATATTTGGTTGCATAGTTCATATGAGTAGCTGCTGGAATAATTCAACCGAAGAAAGTGCAGATAAAAATTGTCAGAAACAACAAGCATCCATCAAACAATCGCGACTAAGGGATCCAATACCGATAGGGTAGACGTGCGTCATCCTGGCAGTGTTTGTTCAGATGAGGAAAGCGGGTAAAATAATTTAGAGAACATCACTAAATCACCTACAGCAGAATAAATGTCATTAAAGACAGACATGCAAAGGTGTTTATTGAAACATAAGCATGGAATAGTAAATATGGCGTAGATTACATCACTAAATCACCTACGGCAGAATAAATGTCATCGAAGACAAACATGTGAAGGTGTTTATTGATATAAGCACGGAATAGTAAATGGGGCGTAGATTACATTAAAGTGCAATAAACATTCAAGATACCATAAGATTAACATTACAAATAGATTAAGAGATTACTTCTTTTCAAAAAGAAATTAGAAAAGAAGTAGAGACCATGGAAACAAGCGCGAAAAAATTTGAAATGCTTAAATATCATATTTCTGTCAGATTAATACACGTTTCTGTATCTAGAATAGGCATGTGTATTCACTATTTAAGAAACCAAGAAAATAGCAGAACACCAATTGCTTAGAGCTAGAGTACCTATATGTTCTCACCCTGAGGATGTTTTCATTCACTATGTGGACAAAAGCAGAAGATTTTTTCTTTGAGCTACTAGAAATTCTATATGAAACATATATCTGTGTCAGTCCAGAAAACCTTAATTGAAAGAAAATCCAAAAACACCCGCGAGAGAATAGAACAAATTGACTCACAGTTCCTTCCAGCATTTACAACAATGCCTGTTGGACCCCGTCGCCAGAAACATCTTGACCAATATTTAAGATATCAGCCTGCAAAAGTACTTCAATATTTAGAAAAATCTTGGGTCCAAAAGAATATCATTCAGACATAACGTAGAGGACCTTATTAGTTATTTTATCAACTTCATCAATATAAACAATCCCTTGTTGAGCTGCTGGAACATTTTACTCAGATGCCTACGTGCCAAAGTCGATAATCACAAGCAAATGAGTTCAAAATGAATATAAGGCTATATAGAAGCAGAAATTTATACTGATTAACTAAATAAAGGACATATTTTGCAAAGAAAACTTCTTGCTAAATTCCTGTACAAGGAAGAAAAATTTAATAAACTATATTCCAAATTCAATTATTCAGCGGGAGTTCAACACGAGAGACAAACCAAGATTTTCACATTTTACGTAGTGAAGATGCATATTCAATGGAAGCACTTCAAAACATGGATTTTCTCTCTCCCCGATTTTCAGGTAAAAGAAACTATCATTGGAACATCTACACCTTTTCATCAAGAACAAATTGAAAGTCTTCTTCTAAACAATAAAACATGCATGAATTTGTTTCAGAAATCATAAGATGTCCACAAAAACTCTCTTGAGAAACATATACAAGTTGCATTAATATGGCAGGAAAGACAAGAAATAACAAAGTAATGTCTCTTCAAAAGTCTAAAGCTGTGAATACGAATAATGTGAAAAAGGGTTGGAATACTTACTGATGACAACCATACCCCAGAAGCTGTGGGCGTGGTTGTTTCCGAATCAGACGGTAAGTCTGACATGTAATTAACAATTAAGTTGAGTTTTGAAGCAAGTGAGAATAAGTACTAATCTGGTCCTGACACCATTGAACAAGATTACAAGTTCAAATAATTTCCCTAACTTATATGCAACACGTAAGTGCACGGAAGAAATTATTTTCCAAAACTCAGACGTTAGAAATGGCCCCGTTAATTTAGACAATGTAGAGATAATCGGTGAATTTAATTATTGGTAATTAATTAAATTAGCTAAGTGAATTTGGGCAGAGCGAATAGGAAGCAATAAACAGCATGGCACTAGAATGATTCAATTGTAGGAGATAGGTTTTATAATTAGGTGCTGGAATAATTCAGGTGAAGAAAGTGCATGTAAAAGTTTGTTGAGAAACAACAAACGTCAATCAAACAATCACTAAGAGATACAATACCGATATGATAGATGTGCGTCATCCTGGCAGTTTTTATTAAGTGAATGTGTTTGTGTTTGTGTTGTGTTCATTTGTGGTGACGTAATATAAAGAACATCAGACAATGCTTCCTCAGTTGAGCAAAGTGGGCAAAATAATTTAAAGAACATCACTTAATCACATACAGAGTCAATATGACAGAGATATGAATAAACCAGCAATAGTTAGATGAATCTACGTACGTGCTCAAATGTTGGCCGGAGCAGGGCAGAGGTAGAGGAACTTCAGACTGCAGTGGCGGCAAATCGTTCTTAGCAGAATGGAAAGCCAAAATTTTTTCAATTGTTCATAGATTAAGCGAATAGACGTCCCAAAGGGAGTGTGGAAGGGAGAAAAATGTTTGGAAGCGGAAAATATCTCAGTTTTTATCTCAATGTGTCAAAGCGAAGATCTCGATACGGTCACACAATCATGTGTTTGAGCGTGCATGACCGTGCATTGTAGGATGCACCTACCAATCTCACTTTCATTTGAGATAGCCAATGAAGAATGACTTGAATTTTCTTCAGATCCGCCAATTGCAGAGGTTTTCTCTGTCAAATGTCCAAAGAACATAATTTCCTTGCCTTGATTGATTTAAGGTGATCTTGCTTGATAAATATTGTATGAAATCTACATGACTCGCACACAAGTTGTTATGGTGGTAGATTGAGTGATTACAATACAAATAATACAAAATACATAAGATTAAAATGTCAATCATAAACAAGTAAATGAGCATTTGCAGCTTTGTCACTTAAACTGATACCTTAGCAAACTTTCAACTTTGGAATAGTTAAGAAGACATCGTCACTTAAAGACATGGTACAGAAAATTTAGAATAATTACGAGGATGGTGTAAACAGATTTGAGAACCCGCAAATTGAAATCCAGAATATAGAAACATCGTTACCATTCTAGAATTTCATTTACATGCATTCCTTCCCTGTCCAGAGA